>CM073128.1:26876719-27341719 GCA_037039145.1 Fundulus diaphanus | reverse complement strand
TGATGTATTCAAAACCCCAAGACACACAAAGTAGCAGATAATTAGGAATTTGGCTAAACATATACATTCTAATGTTTTTTAAAACTAAAAATCTGAAAAGAGAGCATCTGCGAACACCAATTTACAAGTCTTTCAAATGCCTTTATGGCTTTAGTCCTGGACTTTAATTAGGCCATTTTGGGTTAATCTAAACCAGGGGTTCCCAAACCTCTCAGCTTGTGACCCCCAAAATAACAGTGCCAGAAACCTTCAACCTCCCTTTTTGAGGCAGGGGGTGGACCTTAAGAGATTATATGAGAATATAGTCCTAAAATCATAAAGTTTCACAATTAAGGATAGCAAATCAGCATCTTGTTATTAGTGTTAGGACTTTGAAACGATTGTGTAACTTTATTCTCGTAATATTGCAACTTTATTCTCGTTTATGACTTTATTCTACTAATGTTCTTTATTCTTAATAAGAATTTGTATCACAGTCATTGTAGATTAAAGCAAATAAGTTACTGGCCACTGAGAAGACAATTTCCACAAAAAACGTTTGAGATTAATTTCACATATTTGGGAGAAAAAACTTAGGTGTTGAAAAGTTGAAAATGTTTCAGAAAAAAATATTTTTCCAAAATTAAAGGCATAAATTTGCTATACTAAAATAAGCATATCACTGATATTATAAAGTCAGACATTTTGGATCATCATTTGAATGATCTCGCGACTCCCACATATAGGAACCCCTGATCTAAACCATTCCATTGCAGCTCTGGCTGCAGGGTTAGGGTTGTTCTCCTGGTGAAATGTGAACCGCCGTCTGAAGTCTCTTGTAGTCTCTAACAGGTTGTCTTCCGGTATTTCCCTGTATTTAGCTCCATCAATCTTCCAACCAGCCTCCCTATTCCTGCTGTTCCCCACATGGGGATACTGTGTTCAGGGTGATGTTTAAGATTTATTTCATGTGTTGTCTGTTGGCTAAAAGTGATATTTTGGTCCAATGTGCCAAAACTATCTTCTTCCACATGTTTTCTGTCCCCACACAGTTAGTGGTACTTTGTGTGGATGCCTTCTTCTAACTTTTCCATAAATACCAGATTTTTGGAGTGCATAACTTTGCTGCCTTCAACCTACTCTTCCACCTGAGCTGTTGATCTGTTCTGCTCCCCCAGAGGACCTTTTGACTGATTCTGTCATGGTTGCTATTGTTATGCTCTCTCGGTAGCTTAAAGTTTTGTCTTGGTCTTTCATTTTGGAGCAAGTCTTCATTTTGCTGTTTGTTTGTTCACTCAAGCAAAAACTTCTGAGGCCAGAAACAGGACATCACCTATTCATCAACCGGGTAACTTCTGAAGAGAGCAAGTTCACAGGTTTCAGCATAAAGGTAATATAAATGCATGTCGCAATTTTTAGGTTTTTATTTGAAAAAAATAAGCCTGGTACCATTTACCTTTCACTTCTCAATTATGCTTATAATCCTATGAGAATATATTAAGGTTTGATGTTGAATAACAAAATGTGAAACGTTTAAAGGGGACAGATAGAATTGTGGAGATGTGAATTTAACTATGGTGGCCTCCAATCTGGCTCTTTGGTCACATCTTCACTGACCCAACAGGAATGACACTGAAGATCTCAAACGCCCACATGGACGAGACTTCCCCCTTGGCCCTACCCTCCTGCCAATGATGCTGCTGCGCGCCACTGCGTGACGAAGTCAAGTGGACATGACACCTCTCCTGTGGGTCTAAATCAAACATACACAGCCCGCAGTTTTAGGTACTTTCAGACACAGACAAAATCTCACTAAGCCATGGAGAAGATCTGGTTTCTTCTTATTTTTCAACTTGATGTCCTGGTGCATTTAAGCACCGGTCAGCACCATTTACGCGCGCCTGGTGGCCCCTGGAGACAGCGCATTCAATGGGAGAATAACGGGCAGGTGTACAATTTGCTCAGCACTGGCACGCAGTATCGCTCGCCTTCGCAGAACAGGAGACGCACCCAGCTGCTACTGACAACAAGAAACAGTTTGAACCAAGCTGTCCCTCCTGTTGCGCTCATGAGATCCTCCAGAACCAGGTCTATGAGCCTCCAGGGCACACCCAGCGACCACTCTGAGCAAAACGACCAAATAGACACGTCGCTTCTTGGAGCAGATGTAGGTCAGTATCTGCCGGCGGCGGATCGGACCGGCACACGCGTGGCTGTGGATCACAGCGCCAACCAGGCTCCGTCTAACAGCAGCGCTGCTGTTTTCATCCAGGAGTTTTCCGGCAGCGGAATCCCCAGAGGCGGCCGGGGTATTACCGCGGATGACAGCGGCGCGCAACAGCCCACTGCGCCACCAGTGAGGGCGCAGGATTTAACGCACAGCCTGGTGGACAGACCCAACCCCGAGAGCGCGGATTCAGTCCACGGATCTGTTTTGGTCACCCTGGCTAATGATGGTCCTGTCACCCAGCAGACCAGAACGCAACCCCTGAGCAGAGTCACTCTGGGGGTGGATGATTCCAGCAACGCTGTTGAGATGCACTTCCCCCGCATGGGTCCGGAAACAACAGGTGCAGTCGACCCCCGGGATCCACACAGCATCCACCACAGGAACTCGGTTTTCTATAACGTTTATCCAGCAGACCGCAGGAACAGGCAGAACGCGCGCAACCACCCGGGGGCCGGCCACGGCACCAGGTTCTTCCATAACGGTGAGGCGAACAGGAGGCTGCATTATAGTTTACTTAAGTTAATTGTCCAAATCTAACCCTAAAACCATCCCCTAGTCGGTCCAATGCTTTATGGGCCCCCAAGCACAAACTGATTTGGGGACCTTCTAAAACGTTAAAGCATGACAGTTTAACCAATAGTCCCTTTATATCATGTGTGTTCAAAACGTTTATGCATCATAAATCTAACCATTATTATTGTTTACAACTGGAAAGAAATATTAATCATCAAGTAAACCACACGTGTTGCTTTATCCGATCTCATTCCATTTCACACATGATATTTACATTATTTGCACTTGATTATTCTGAATGCTTAAAAATATCAAAATAAGAGTTTTTACTCTGATACACATTCTGTTCCTTGATCACTTTTTAGCTTTAAATTATCTAATAGAATTCCCCCAGCCTCGGGCCGATATGGGGAGGCAGCTGTCCTCCCTAAATTTTGTGTCTGTGAAAATTATACTTACAAAAAACTAATTGCTTCTTTGTCTAAAAGCCTCCTTCAAATCAAAAGTTATTTTTAGGTCCCTGAAAAACTTACAATCCCGCATCAAACTGACTCCTGCCCCATGGCCACAGGAGCGGATGTGTCACTGGCACATTGATGAGACAGTCTGTCTGCAACCCCACTCACTCACGTGTTATCTGTTGGAGCGTTAGCATAGTTCCCTAGTTAACACAAGAAATAACACAAGAAATAAGTTTAGGAAGAGTTTAGACATCAAAAATGTTCGGCGGTCACTGCTTCAGGGGCTGAAGTTTCAGCATCACAGCAATGTGGCCGTACAATTAAACCACGTTACAGCCTTACTGTCAGACTGGGAAAGTAGCAAATAGGCTACAATGAGAATAAGGTGTCTAAATATAACTGCTTGTGGGACTTGTGTGAATGTGATAAATAATTTCTGGTTTCATATTGTTCTAGGCCTTCTGTGGCAATGAGGGGGCTCATTTATTTTAATTAAATGATGGTTGCAAGTTGCAAACCACAAAGACACCAGGGGGTCGCAGTTTTGGAAGGCTACATGAAGGTGAAGAAATGAATTAAGAACAGGAAAATGATGTCAGTGTAAGGGGTGAAGAATAAAGATGAGAAGGTTTTGGGGTGAGAGAGGGAAGACAGCACAGAGGAAATTAACGAAGGAGAAAAGAAAAGCATAGAGCCAAGGAAACCAGCCTTTTCTTCCTGCTGAACCACCTGCTATGAGTTCATTCTCTATCAAATTCGAGTGCAGAAACATTAGATGTTACAATGAAATAACATATTTTTCTGGAAAGGTCTAGTGGTGTGTTATAAAGCTAGCTATTTGTAAGCTATTTGTAAAGTTAAGCTTTACAAATGCAGACAATTTATGTTATCAGTAATTAATACAATGAAATATGAAGCAAATACGGTGAACACAGCCATACCAAGTCAGGGGCACATGTAAATGTCATGTCAACATGTAGTGAGTACATAAATATGGGCAGGAAAGACACACCTGGTCTCAGAAAGATGGGAGATGTTAAGAAAAAACAACTTATTGAAAATCAATTTAAAACTCTCAAAGTCTGCTTTTGATGCCTACTTAAAAATTTTTCCAAACTTGGCAATAATGAAACAGAAAGGCTGCAAAAAACAAACAAGGGAAATTTCCCTGAGATCTTGGATCTTATGAGCAAACACGATTGCTTGGTGAAAAAAGGCAGCTCTCAAAAGGTCCCAGATATGCTAAATATACCAGCAGAAACACTCAAAGTTAGATTATGGGATGTTTAGCTGAAATGGTGGGAGAGGAAATCAAGGAGGTAAAAGAAAGAGAATTTTTTTCTATTTTGGCACGTGTACCTAAAATCTGTCATTGTTTTCTTAGAGAAAAATGCTGATACAGTAGTTTTAGAGTGTTTTTGTGGACATTTTGTCGAGTCCATTTACACGTGGTGGATTTTCTCATACTTCGCTGAGGAAGTCCAGAATTGCCACCCTGTTTAGACCTCTACCCACTGCTTTGCATTGGATGGTTTAATCAGTCTTTTGGTTTTTAACCACCACAGATAGTTTGCTGGTTATTATGTAGTCTCTATCTATTATTATCATATACAAAAACTAGAAATAAAACCATTTTATCATGGCAATATTTGTATAAAAATCTCTAATGTTTGTCAACAGAATAACCTAAAGGTAAAACAAATAATATGCAACTATTGCTAAGTAGATTGAATGGTTTTGCAACTGGAAAGTTGTCGGTTCAATTTCAGCTTCTTGGATGAGACACTTAACCTCAAGTTGCCAAAGATCTGCAAACCAGCGTATGAATGCATCTGTGTGTTTGTAACTATAAATGGGTGAATGTACATAGCTCTACTTTAAAGCGTTTTAAGTGGTCTGCGATTAGAAACGTTTATTTAAATTCAGTCAATTTACCATTTATGCTTTTATTCGTCACATCAGTCGGATAGCTTTCATATCCTGTTTACAACTATAAGTTAACACCAGGTCACCGGCCTTTCAAAATTGGCTGTTTTATTTTTGAATAACATGCTTTTTTATTATTGGCAGGTCTCCCAGACCTAATCCCTGACCCATACTACATCCAGGCGGCCTCGTACATCCAGAGAGTACAGATGTATGCGCTCCGCTGTGCTGCTGAGGAGAACTGCCTTTCCAGGTCCCCTTTCATTCATCTTTAATCTGCAAAACCCTATGTTGCTCTGGAGCGTAGGCAGTCTTTTTTTCTCTTGTTACAGCCACAAACATTTATTTCATTGGGATTTTATGTGGTATATGTAGGACATCTTGTAGGTGGGGTGTGCTTTGAGGGGATAGAGAAGTCCATCTGTTCCCTTCAGCATGTGTCAACTCTGGTCAAGCTTCCCTGTCCCTCCTAAAGGAAAGCATCCTCACAACATGATGCTGCCACCACCATTTTTCACAGTCGGGGTTGTATATTCAGGGTGATGTGCTACGCATTGTATTTTCGTGTAGGCCTAAAAGTCTTTTTCTCCTACACCTGGATTGCAGCCATGACAGCTGGCGTTCTTTCAACAACGGCTTTCTTCATATAGCTTATTATTTGCACTGAATTTTGAAAGTCATGTGTCATTTTCCTTTCACTTCACAATTACGGGCTACTTTGTGTCAGCCCCGCACAATCCCATTAAAGACGTAAAATACAACTTTGTGGTTTTTAACGCGCCCACATGCGTCATAGTTCAAGGCATGTGAACACGTTTGCAGTGCACCACGTATCAAGTTGCACAACTGAACTTCATTTCATGATTAAGTAGCTGGAATCGAACTGTTATGCATGTAAGTGAGTTTGAATTTGCCTGTTTGATTGGACTGAACGGACTATAATTTGAAGAAGTAACAAATACGGCCATTAGGATTGCTTTGAGGGTCCAAGATGAGGATGTTTCTTGGCCTTTGTCCCACTTGGATGTAGCAGCTTAGTGACAAAGCGGCTGGGCACAAACCTGGCCACCGCTCAGGATTTCTCCCCTCTGATCTGAGGAGCCGACGTGCCAAGCTAAACAAATCCTGAAAAGGAAGGAAAAGGGTTTCAGAGATGAAAATAAAAGCCACCAATTCATGACTGAGACCCAGCGCTGCAGTAAATCTGCCGTGGCGGCTGATCAGGGGGAATTTAAAGTGCAGTGAAGTGTGTGCTAGTAGGACAGCGTTATGTAAAGTTGAGGTGGCTCCATTCCAGATGTGCTCTTGGATTTCCTTTCTCCGCAGGTCTGCATATCATCCGAGTGTGAGTGACCTGGACTACAGAGTTTTGCTGCGCTTCCCACAGCGAGTGAAGAACCAGGGAACTGCAGACTTCCTCCCAACAAAACCCAGACATGAGTGGGAATGGCACAGCTGTCACCAGTAAGTTGCCTCATAGATAAACCAAACAACCCCGTCCCCTGAAGATAAAGTGTGGAAAAATCAATGCAGATCAGTCAAAGCACATGTCTGGACACAGATTCTCAAACTGGATTTCATACTGGACTTTAACTGGGTCATTCTAAAATACCAATATTCGTTAAACCATTAATTTGCCGCTCTGGACGTGTGTTTAGGGCCAATGTCCTCCTGGAAGATGAACCTCCAACCCAGTGTCAACTTTTTGGAGCCTCATGTAGGTTTCCTAAAAGAAAACCTGCATGAGGAGTGTCCTGCCCTGTTCCCATCAAATCTGACTAGTTTCAGCGCTGAAGAAAGGCATCCTGACAGCACGAAGCTGCCAGCACCATGTTTGAGATTGTTTTTGGAGTAATTTGCAGTATTGTTCCTAGCCGATCTAGTAAAATAGCTATTCTTAATGGTGTCTGGTAAAATAGAGGGCTTCAGTTGTCTTTCCTGTAGTTTAATTAAATACTTTTCTGTGTAGCCCACATTAAACTTCCATTTGAAAGGTTGCACTTACAAAATAAAATTAAAATAGAAAGATGGTTTGTAAATTAGAAAATCTGTCACACATTTAGTGCACCAAACCTTACTCTTACACTCAGATGTAGTGCATTTAATAATAATATAATTTACACATGTAAGCCACTCACGTTTGGCAGCTTTGTTTTGGCCAACAGCTGGCAGTATTACGTTAGGAGGCGTGGTCTGTGTAGACGTCACACAAGTCTGCAGTTTAAGAATCTTATTATGAATGAATGATTCTTTGGTCTGAATCAGCAGCTTAGCAAGCAATGCATGTTATCTGAAAATGGTGAGCTGTTGCCCTGAAAATAAGGAAAAAACCAGAATAAAACAAATGTTTTCACAAGGACACTCTCAGGACATTTAAAAGAAAGTCTGGCTTCTTGAAAGCAAAACACAAAGTGATTAGGGATGACTCCAGACTTCTGCACAGTGCGCTACAGTTCCCTTTGCAGCGACCAACGGACTAACGACTCACAGTCCCCCTCTCTGAGCGTGTTTGTTTGCCTGTCCGTCTCTCCAGACATTACCACAGCATGGAGGCCTTCAGTAACTATGACCTACTGGACGTCTCCACTGGACAGAAGGTTGCTGAGGGACACAAAGCCAGTTTCTGTCTGGAGGACACGTCATGTGACCCGGGGGTCCGGCGGCGCTTCGCTTGCACTGCTCACACACAAGTTAGTCTGCTCTCCTCTCCCCTTTCATTGTTGGCTTTTGATGATTTACTGGTGTTTTAATTCCATTTCTGAATATAAAAGATGAATTAACCCAATATTGAAGCTACAAATATGAATAAAATGATTTTGGTTTGTTTTAAGGGGCTTGGTCCTGGATGTTATGATACATACCACGCTAACATTGACTGCCAGTGGATTGACATCACTGATGTGCCACCCGGAAATTACATTCTCAAGGTAGAATTGCAGATCTGACTTTTGACGAAAAACAACAGCAGCTTTTATTTTCTACTCCAACTTGCACATCCCTGTTTTCTGAAACTGTTTTCCAGGCAGAGGTGTCAAAGGTATTCACACCTATTACTCAAGCAGAAGTATAGATACTAGGGTTTAAAAATACTTCTATAGAAGTAGAAGTATCAACTCAAACCTTTTACTCAAGTAAAAGTATAAAAATACCGGCTTCAAAACTACTTAAAGCATTAAAGTAAAAATAATTTAAGTAAAAAAAAAGGACAAAAGCTTAGACCTCCCAGACCACAGGGGCCTATAATACACTTAACCCTTAAGTACACTTAAAAAGGAAAATAACTAATAATCCTAAAAATGCTATGTTCTTCTTCTATGTTTGTTCCGAACAACGTGTACTGCCTTCAACCACAATCAAAATCACTCTGTTCGGGTAGTACTATTTATCTGAATATTTATTTATTTTTTTGACAACCCAGAATGACAACAAACCGACATAAAATAGAAGTAATGAGACTAGTTTCAAAATATAAGGAGTAGAAAATATGGCTAATTGCATGAAGATGTAAGTGTAGAAGTAAAAAGTAGGCAAAAAAATTATTACTGCATTAAATTATAAATTACCAAAATTTCTACTTAAGTAAGGTAACAAAGTATTTGTACTTAGTTACTTGACACCTCCTTTTCCAGGTGACGGTGAACCCCTCCCAGCTTGTCCAGGAGTCTGATTTCTCCAACAACGAGGTGAGGTGCGACATCAGATATACGGGAAGCTATGTCCAGGCGAGAAACTGCAGGATTGTTGTGTAAGTCCAAGTGGAGCGCAGTGTCTTTTTTTTTTCCATCATGACTCAAGTAGAAAAACTTGAAGGTAATCACTGCTGTCCATGTTTTCCAGGAGCTGACCTGCTGCAGACACCGACAAAGACACTGACATGTATGCTTAATGATCTTTCGTTATTTTTAAAGTAAAGCTGCTACTGATTCTAATTCTACTGTTTTGATGCTGTTTCACTGTTTGCTCCTGAAGTAACGTTTGTATCTATGACACACCTCCCGCCACACTTATTGGTAACCCTATTAAAAGGTGCAAAAAGACAACAAAAGCAAAACTCAAAAACTTTAGAAAAATCCAACCTTGAACTTGAGTACATGTTAAGAAATAACTGTTTCTAACAAAAGTCCCTGGTGTCACAATCTTTGGCACCTTTGGTGTTAAACCGATTACTCCAAATGTACATGAGGAAATTTAATTTTTGGTCTAACATATCAATTATGATACAAAGAAAATTTGAAAGCCTGACATTTTTTTTACAGCAACTAAAAATATTTATTTTTTTCTAAATGTGAAGATTCCTCACAATTACCTGCATCAGACTTTAAAGGGTTAATTAAATCTCATTTTGCCAACAGGATATCACTTTGACCATTTCTCTGTCTAGATCACCCAGAGTCCTGTTTCCTCTATGGTACTCTCTTCTCCTTAGCTCACCCCACAGGTTTTTTGGATTTAGATCTGGGAACTAAGATGGCCATAACAAAAAGCTTAATATTATTTCCAAAAAAGGTAGAGACAACGATTTTTCCAGTCCCTTTTTGAATAACTGCACATGCGCTAGACCGTCTTACCTGCTCTTCCGCTCCTCAGGGGGTGGCATGAAAAGAAAAATCTCCCAAATCCACTCTGGTCTTATTTCTTTCTACTGAGGCCTTCCTTTTCTTCTCAGAAACTTGTACGCGGTTTGTTTCTTGCGACTCTCAGCCACGTTCAAAGTCTACGGTGCGAGCAGCTAGCAGAGCTACAATGAACGGCTAACACCAAAGCTAACCGCTAAGCTAACCGGATACAGAAACACTAGAAGCGTGCATGAACAGCTAGCATGCAGAAACTAGCAAAGAACGAGCATGCACATTGCCATTATGTAAACACGTCAGCATAATTGCCATGTGGGACAACCAATAGAAGTGTTTCTGTACAGGATTACCGACTATAGCTTTAATAAACTCTGTGTTGATGAGACTATGATTTACATCAGTATCCTGCTGGAAGACCCGATGATGAAACATTTTCATTTGCAGACCTTAAGTCACACCTTTACAAGAGCTTTTCTATAGATTGATACTTGGTGTCCTGGATGGGGTGGTTTTGACCCAGAAAATGATCCTTCATCCTGTGACCAAGGTATACTATTCCAGTAAAAGTCCCAACAATGATTGGTAAACTCCAAAGGTAAACCTTTTTCCTCCCAAATTATTTGGAACATCACTCCCAAAAAATTAGTTAGCATGGAGGTTTCTAATGATTGTTTTGGAGATCTTCGGATCCAGAGATGCCACTCTATCATAATGAGCGTTGGAGAATTTATTTTTTCCCCGTTAACATTTATGTGCTTGATGGCAAGTTAAAGAGAGGCCCTCATTTAGTGTTTGTCACAAATCCAGCTGTTTTAAACATTTTAATTATTGCTCTGACTGTAGATATGAGCATGCGAGTAGCAGTGAGTAGCTGCTTTCCTGTAGCCATTTTCTGACTTGTGAGGATCAACACAATCAAACATCTGTCTTACTTCAATTCAATTCAATTCAATTTTATTTATATAGCGCCAAATCATGAAACATGTCATCTCAAGGCACTTTACAAAATCAAGTTCAATCTTGAATGCGATGTTCTCCCGACTTTGCCATTTTGAAAAGTTGGCCTCTAAGGCATGGGGGTTAAAAATCAAGACCCTTCCTCGACCCTCTGGTCACCTTTAAACAAAGTATACATCTGAATTTTTTTTAGCTATAAAGTATGGTTTACAGGAATCGCTCGAGGTTACAATAAGTGTGGCACTGGTAAAAAACTTCTTCATGAGTGATTTTTCCTCCCCTCATTTTTCCCACATGAAGGCTTATTAATAAATGTTATTTATATAAACAGATGTGAACCATACAAACAAGAAGAAATGTTTAATGGGTTTACATAAATGAGTGTCTGTCCTTAAATATGGATACAGTTACAGTGTAAAAGGGCAACTTTTTTTGCATTGCTTCTGTATTTCTTGTTGTGTGATTATGTTTTTTTTTTTCTTCCGCCTATTTTATTGTGTTTTCTCACAATGTCTGTTGTTTTATGTTTTTGGTTTTGCCCTGTTTAGCACTTTGTTGTTCACTTGTGTTTTAAAAGGGCTTCATAAATAAAGTTAAAATGAGTTTTGGCAGATGTTTCCCAGTCTTTTCCACTGTAAAATGGAGCTGATCGAACAATCTGAAGAATTTATATTACATCTTCTATTCAAAGTTGTTTTTTTCTGGGTTTTTGTTTGAACACAGGGGTGCCCATTCATGATCAATTTCGAGTCATAATTATTCCTGCTGATTAAAACGTGCAATCACCCGAAATCTGAGGAGCATTTTAATGTTGGGTGGTTCATTGCTTGAGTTCTCTGAGAAATACCTGCAATTATTCCACTTTGCACGCTCGTGTCTTGGAAATAACAGGAAAATAAACACCGCATCACACCAGGAGCCTGTTTGCGTGTATTTGTTGTGTAGCGCTGCAGTGGGTGACTGATTGGGAAAACATTTCTTCATCTGGCAAGAGCTCCAAGTCTGCCTCCTGGGAACGTCTCAGTTTATTTGCACTTTGTCGTCAGGTTTAGATGGCGCACTGTTTAGTAGCTGGAGGGTATAAATAATAAATGCAGGTAATTATTTCAAATACTGCTTCCTTTTCCCCGTTTTTACTTGAGCTGCTCGCCATCCACGAAAAACACCACAGACTTAAAAACCCAGAAGATGCTTTTAATGCTTTTAAATCCTGCAACATGTCACCTTTACTTTATATGCAGATGTGCTTTTAAACTCTTACAACTAAATAGAAGATAATTACCGTTGGTTTCAAATTTCAGCAGTGTTTTTTTTTTTTCTTTATTTAACCAGGTAAACCCCGTTGAGATCTGGATCTCATTTTCAAGGGGGACCTGGGCAGAAATCTGCAAAAACACTACAACCTGGTTACAAAAATAAAAACCAATTAATACATATGCACAAATATAAAACAATAAAAACAAATTTAAAAGCAGTGACACTGTTTCATACAAGCTTGTTGTCTATCTTTACAGTAACTCTTGATAAATGTAAAGTAATGTAAAAATAACTCAGGATGTTTATGTAAAGAACATGCAAGCGGTCTGGAAATTAGTTCATGGAGTGTTCCTTTCAAATGTTTTTTTCTTTTTGGCTCCATGCTAGAGTGCTTGGCTGTTTTTTTAAACATATAATAACATTACACTAGATTTAGCCCCATTCAATTTATCCTCCTACCCAAACATTGCCTCTTTGTGGAGCCCACGCCTTTTTTGGCTAGAGCCCTAAAGAGTTGGAGCACTGCTGTGAGTCTGAGGGAGTGTCACGACAGAGCCTCCGGGGGCTGTTTGCTCTGGGCAGGGTGGCGTGCCGAGCCTCCAGGCTGTGCAGGACGGGCAGGGCTGCAGGACCGTCCTGTGAGAGATGGCGAGGAGGAGAGAAATTCCACAGATCCAGTGACAGCCAGGAAGACCCGTCTACAAACTGCTGACCTCAGTGGCTCCTCAACTCAGCCATTCTTATCGTGGACAGTCTGTCTGCACTCCTGCACCCAGAGGACCAACTGTCTGAGACTGCGGGACAGCGTGTCAGAGCCAACAGGGCAGACTGCAGGGACACAAAAAGGGATTCCAGTTTGTTTCTTAAACAGACCTAAGAGAAGATCCGAGTTAAGGAACGTCTATTTATAATACACTATGTTAGCTCGCTCTTTACCAAAGTCCAGTTCTTAATTTGAAGTCTTGGTGCAATGTGGTATTTTCCCTCAGAGGGAGAAAAGCAGTTGGTGTAAATTCACAATTAACAGCTTCATGGCAAAAAAGTTGCATATAAATATATCAACAAATAACTGAAAGGCATGTGAAGGATTCAAATTGTTCTCTTTGTGACATTAGTCAGAGGACTTATAACAAATCACAAGTAAAGCTATGATACCAGTGAGACAAATTAGCAAAAAAGAACCACCCAGCAAACAGGGCTTCTGTCTTTTTTGCCACTCTTCTCTAAAAGCCAGATTAGGGGAGTGCACGACTAATAATTGTCCTGCCAAAAGATTGGTTCACTGGGAATCTCTGCAGCTCCTCCAGAGTCGCCATGGACCTCTTTGGGTGCATCTTATAAATACCCTGTTTGGGGAGCTAATAGACGTTCTATTCTCTTTCCGTCTTCAGATAACAGGTTGAATGATGCTCTATGACACGTTCAAAGTTTGGATATTATAACCTAACCCTGCTTTAACCCTCTCACAAACTTTCTCCTTGACCTGTCTGCTGTGTTCTTTGGTCTTTAGGATGGTGTTTATTCTCTAATGTTTCCTAACAAACCTCAGAGTCCTTCACAGAACAGCTGGATTTGTACGCAGAATAAATGACAAACAGATGGACTCTATTTACCACTTAGGTGACAATTAAAGACTGTCGGTTATATTTGATTTCTGCAAAGGTTATCGTTGTTTAAGGAGCAGAATAGAAATGCACGTCACTCATATCAGATGCATGCTGGTTCATCACACAGAATCCCAATGAGACAAATTGAAGTTTGTGCTTGTTAAATTACAAAATATGAAAATGTTCAAACAATGTCAGTATCTGAAAAGCAGAAATATACATTTATGTATGTATGAACAAATTTTTAGCTCTATTGAGTAGTTTGTGATATAGCTTTACACACCACTTATACAGGCATATTCAATACATTAGAATATACATTTCTAAGACGCTTGTCTCTCAGATTAAAAGTGCTTTTTGAAAAAAACAAAAATGTACAGGCCGGTATTAAACAGACTTATTATTAAGCCTATTTCTGCATAGAAAATGCTTCTTTTTTTATTAGTCTGAGGCAATATTCTACTCTTGAATGCTATGTTTTTATTAGCTGGTGGTGAAAAAAATCTAAATTAACAGAAATGAAGGCTTTAAAACATCATTAGCCTGTGTTAATCTACAGTATATAACGTGTTTCCCTTAGTAAACTGAGTTACTGAAAGAAATTAACTTTTAAATAATATTCTAATTTATATTTTAGAATTGAGACAAAAAATATTTGTTTTACATTAAAACAAGGTTTGGTAAATAACATCGCAAAATGATTAGAATTTTGACAAGTGAAGTAACATTAAAGTTGATTTAGCTGTTTCAGTCAGACACAACAAACAGATAAAACAGCAGAAAATTAAAATCGTTTGTTAATCACATGAAAACCTTTTTCAGTGCACATAATGTATACTATATTGTGCTATAAATACAAACGGCATTGCCACTGAGGCTCAGGGGTGGTGGGTTTCAGTGCTGCCCACTGAGTCTGAAGCATTCAGTTTCCATCATTAGTGAAATAACTTGGCGCCTTCCTGATGCTTACGTTCAGTGTCTCGGTCTGTGGCTCGTGTTTACTCTTCGGGGAACTGTTTGTTGGAACCAAAGAGTGAAAGCTGTGCAAGCAAAGAGTGAATGAAACGAGGAAATAATTTTATCTCCTGTGACACAGTCTTGTGTCTGATGTAGAGTGGACAATATTTACCAGGCAGGACAAGATGTGCGTGACTCTGACCATTCGCACAGCAGTGCATCCAACAGGAGCTTTCCCTGTCGGATGACAGCAGTGCTTTTCGTTATGAAGCTTCTGCATAAATATCAATATTAAGAACTCAGCTGGCTACCTGAGTAAATACACCCTGTTTTTAATCCGGTTTCTGTATTTTGTTTGGGCTGACTAGTTTAATTTGGCAGAGAGGTCCTCCAGATGAGGAGGAGTAGATGTCAGGCTGAGCGAAGGCAAAGCAGATGCGGGTGAAAAGGTTGTCCAGCTGAGAGTCTCTGGTTGTTTTGTGTCTAAGTTTCGCTCCAAATGCTTATAATGTTTTGAGGACTTTGCACATGAGCGCCAGACAATGTTGGGACGTCTCCTCTCCCAGCAAACATGTTCATCTGTGACGAAGAGGACATTTAATGGCTCCAGAGGCATAAAAACAGGCATACAAGCAGACAAGCAGAAGCTGGCCTCAGTAAACTGATGTCTCCTGTGAGACAAAATCACATCACTTACAGTATTTGTTACATGTTACATGTTTTTGGCAGACCTCTGAGTGCTTGTCTGATACCAGTTTCTGAGAAAAGCCATTCATAATAGAATTTACACTGGAAAGACAATCTTAGATAAGCAATAAAGTTTCATGAAAGTTTTTTTTATTATAATCATTTTTTTAATAGATTGGACCAAATAATTTGATTTGGCATTAGTGTTTGTTCGTATGTTTAGAGACTTGCATGTTTTACAAAGAGAAAATTGATGTAGATGATTAAGTAAACTAAGGGACAGGTTATTGTAAAGAACAAACAAACAAACAAGAACACATTAAATAGAAATTAATTATATTATTAACAAAATATGATTACAGAGAGAGAAGGACCAAACAAACAATGTGAAAGAAGACCATACATAAACAAATACTAAAAATAAATGTGTAACTATATTTTGAAAATGATTTTAACATAAAACTACATTATATGAACATTTTTGTAAGTAGATGTATAAAAGTGTCAAGAAAATAAACATAAGTAGAAAATAAAAAGGCAACAACAACAAAAAGCAAACAAAAAAATCTCAGGAAATAAATACCACTGCTACAATTATCATATTATTTATTAGGCAGACAAAATGCAAATGTCAGAGGGTAAAATACATATAAATACAAAAAGAAAGAAATAAGTCTGAAAACAATTATAAAATTAAAGATAGACAGACAGACAGACAGACAGACAGACAGACAGACAGATAGATAGATAGATAGATAGATAGATAGATAGATAGATAGATAGATAGATAGATAGATAGATAGATAGATAGATAGATGGATAGATAGATAGATAGATAGATAGATAGATAGATAGATAGATAGATAGATAGATAGATAGATAGATAGATAGATAGATAGATAGATAGATAGAATGTTGTATTCGTTAATCAAGGGCGTCCCCCTGTGGTGAAAAAGACGCACAACGCGTGTGTCCATTTTTTTTTAAGAATTGAGGTCCAAAACTTATTAAATAAAAGTTTAAACCGATTTATTTTTAAACGTATCATAAATATTTTTTATATTTTCTTATTATATTTTCACATTTTCTTTATTTGCTGGCTGTGGTTCGAAGCGTGACGCGAGGTCTGACGGCATTAACAATCGACGGGACAGCGTATTCGGATTGCCTGCTCGAAGTGTAACAGCACCGGAGGAGACCGCGATACCAAGCAAGAAAATGCTGCCCTTCGTTAAAATGTCACTGCTGCCTTTATGCACTTTGCTGTCCCTGTGTGTCCTGGCTAAAACTTCACCTGAGCGGACAAAGACGGTGGAGTTTAACGTCAAACCCGGAGGAGTTGTGCACAGTTTCTCCGAGGGAATTGTAAGTCGCCTTTCTCTACTTTTGACGCCGTTTAATACCATTAAATTGAGTTGCTATGGAAACAAAAACCTGCCGTTATTAAATTATTTTAACCGAGCGTTTCTTGATTCTGCAGCTTTTAAGTGAAGTCAAATTCATTCTCATAGATTTATATATTTTCCCCCTCTGTTATCGATTTAAGACTACATTCGTTAAAAAATAGCATTAAAGCTAACATGCTTTATAAAAATGAAATGTAGAAATTGTATGTTTGTTCAATTACGGTGTCAAATTTGTTTTTGTTGACAAGTGAAAAAACTACATTCCGCTGGTCAGGTGTAGTCGCTGAGTGATGACGACACAGCCTGTGAGACGCTGACACGTCTATGCTCAGCTGCCACAAGGGCTTCATTGATTGGACGAAACTGTTTATTTTTTTGTTACATATCACTGAACTGCTTTTCATGTAAATGAGGTAAAATGTATGTACAAGCACAAAAGATTAGTACATGGAACATCTAATAAAAGATTCAAATTTTTAATATATTTATTCTTAAGTAATTTGTAATGCGTCTTGTTTTTTTATAAATATTTTTATTCATTTCCTCATACTTGATGTAGAGCAGGAAAAAGCCTCGTCATGATAGTTAAAGCGCAGTTGACACTAATAGGATCATTTATCACTTTATTTGTGTGCTGTGCTGATGTGCAGTACAGACAAGCAGTACCATGTGTTTGATAAGGTAATTCTTATTACAAACATTTTTACTGTCAAGGTCCAAAACGTCTTCATGCCTTGCCAGACTTCCTTGTAATCCTGAAGTGATCGTGATCAGTAGTTTTTCATTGTTTTTAAAGATCATATAAGGATTGTCTTAAAAGTCTTTTCACTCTTAGTGCCTTGGAGAACTCAAGACACGTTGCCAGTGTAGTTTACGTGGGTCAGTATTAACATTGCGGTTTCAGAATCCGACCTTTTTACATAGAAAAAGTTTAAAATCTGATTAGATCATTTGATAGGCGATGAAACCCGAGAAAGATCATTATACTAAATGTGGTCCTGATGTAATGAGGTGGGAATGCATATCACTGAAGGGTAGGAGCTACTTCAAAAAAGTTACTTTTAAACACAACTCTATAAATGACAATATAAATTACATTTTATTTAAATTTAGTTTATTTAATAAATCTAAGTCAACAAATGAAACACAAGTATAAATGTAATTTTCTCAGTAGCTCCTGTACTTCAGTGGTATGCAATCCCACCTCTTTATATCAGGACTGAAACTTTCAGTATAATAAGCCTTCCTAAGTTTCATCACTTGTTCCAGTGAGCTGTCACTGTAGATGCCCCTCCATGTGACCATGTGTCCTTGAAGAGCACCGTCTTGAAAATATTACAGGTGTGGTATAATGTTGGGAGCTTTCTGCTGTTTAACACACTGGTGTTTCTATTGAAAAGCAAAAATAAAAACTGTGTTCGGACTTAAAACCTGGCTTTACTTACATGAAACAACTCCAAGGGATTTTATAACAAAAAGCCAGCTATAGAAAAGCAGTTTATCATAAGTCAGAGTGAAATTATATATTTCTTTAGCAAATACGTATTTGTGGTTCATTTGTTAATGCAATTGCTGCTTAAGAGAATTATGGCTCCTTTTATTAAATACCTGGTTTGTTGGTAAATAGAAATTCATAAATTGATTATTAGAGCCATGCTTGATTCAGGCCTATTGACACCAAACCCTTAATCTCTTGTTTCAGAACGAGTATGAGTGCACATTCACTTATGCTTCACAAGGAGGAACCAATGAGGTATGTGTTGTCACGATCGCTCATTTCCTACAGTTTTATTGAGTACTAATCCCAGCCGGCCTAACAGTGAAATACTCTTCTCCTTTGAAACAGCAATGGCTGATGAGTGTGGGCCTGAGCGAAGACGGCAGACTGTTTTCTTGCTCTGTGTGGAGGTGAGAAACGTACAACTTGCAGTCACTTCATCGATTTGCATGCCAAACGTGTCCTCACATGAAATGGATGCTTTCGCTCTGTCCCGATAGGGAAGAGTCATTCCTATAATGCGACTGTGTGAACAGATGTGTGTCCTCCTCGCAACATGAGTAATACCTGCCCACTCACCGTACCAAACTGTCTGCGCTGGTTCCTCCTCTTCAGTTCGCTGACCCTGTCCTTATCATCACAAACGTGTGCCATCTGTGGCTCCTCTGCATCACCTGCTTGATTTTAGTCAGTTGTGGCAGTCACAGAAAAGATTTGAAATAAAACCTATAACGACGTGGTTCAAAAACAGCGTGGTTACAACTCCTTATAAATGTATTGCTTTAAATGTTTCAGGTCGTCACAAAAGTCTGAATATCAGACAAATAACCTGAATACATGAAAAAGGCAGACTGTAGATGATTGATTAATTTATCAAGATGGAAATCAACCTGACCCTATGTGAAAAAGTTATTGTGCCCTTGACCTAATAAGTGGTTATGCTGCCCTTCACAGCACAACCAGCAAGCAAATACTAACAATCAGTCTTTTTAATTAATCTGGAGGAGTTTTGGCTACATTTCTTTGCAGAATTGTTTTCATTCAGCCAAATGGAAGAAAATCACATGACTAGAACCTGTCTGACAACATGAAGTAGGCTGAAAGAGCTAAAAAACAACAACACATCAACCAAATTTAATAAAACCAACAACTAGGGATAGGTACCATTCACATTTGAACCGATACGGTACCGACACCCGGTACCTGGGAATCGATACCGGTACTTAACGGTACCTATTTTTGGTGCTTTTGTGTGTTTATGTAGTAATAAATGTTAGTTTATTAATAAGATCTCAAAATATTTCAAATTAACATTTATTTCTCAATATATAAACAAATGAACATTATTAAATAAGATATGAATTTTACAACAATTTACAATGAGAGAAGAGGCTTTCCTCTCTGCTCTCTTTGCTCTGACTGCAGGCAGGTTTCAGGACGAGGCAGCAGCCGTCTGTCTGCGGGAGACAGGGCAGACAAACTCCAGAACGATTGATAATTTCACGGGAAGTCACCAATAACAGAAGAAAGTTGCTAGATTTTTCACTTGTCGCTTTTTAGTAAAAAGGTCTCTGGATGGGTCTGAAAAGTCACTAAATATACAGAGAAATTCCCTCAATTGGCAGCAGTGATCATAGGCTTCCTCAGATTAGAAGTATTCCCACCGCTGGCCTTGCACTTCTATCAGCCACGCTTTGTTGACTGGACCAGCGATTACTGACGTCATCACACTTTTGTGCGTGCAATGCTGTGTTCATGTTCGGCTTGGAAAATCACCCACTCTTCCAATCCCTCAGTGTCACAATGATGCGTTTAGGTACTGAAACATAGTACCGTTTGATTTTATGTGAATCTGTAACCGGTTGTACCGACGGGATTCAGTCGGTACCTATAAAAGTACCGAATTCGGTACCCATCCCTACCAAGAACAGAAGAGAAACAATCTCACATTTGCCAAAAAAAAAAAAGATCATGATGATGCTCAAGACTTTTAAGAAAATATTCTGTGGACTTTTGTGACAAAATTTTGACTTTTTTTTTTGGAGATTTGGACCCTGATACACCTGCCCTAAAACAGACCATCATACCAACAAATGTGGTGGTACTGTGATGGTCTAGGGCTGGTTTGCTGCATCAGGACCTGGACAACTTTCCATAATTGGTGTAATTATGAGTTCTGCTCTCCAGCAGAAAATCTTGAAATGGTAAATAGCTTGTACTTGCACAGCGCTTTAACTAGTCTGACGACTCCAAAGCACTACAATCAGTAATTCACCCACACATTCACACCCTGACAGCGGTGAGCTATGTTAGTAGCCACAGTCTGATTGAGATGCTATACATGACCTCAAAGATGCTGTTCATTCTCATAAACCCTCCAATGTGGTCCATTTAAAACATTTTTGCAAAGAGTGACCCACTCTTCCCCAGTGATATAAAAGACTCATTGTATGCTATCGCTAAGGATTGATGGCTGTTATTATTGCTAATGGCGGCAGAAGCAGTTATTATCTATAGGAGGTAATTAGGATTTATATTTTCTCGTCCTAACAAATGAAATAAAATTAAATTAAAAACTGCTTTTTATGTTCACTCTGGATATTTTTGTGGGATCTGAAACATTTAAAGCTGATGGAAAGCAAAAAGAGAGGAATATGTCAGGGAGCAAATCCTTTTTTTTGCTCCACTGAATGCTGAAGGGACTGTGTGTTTGGATTATTATTGTTAAATATTTCTGTTTTCAATTACTTTCAGGCCTCAGGGAAAATCGTACCTGTTTTTCACCCAGTTCAAAGCTGAGCTGAAAGGAGCCAAAGTTGAATATGCCAATGCTTTTGTAAGTAGAAAACCAAACCGTTAATTTTATTTTTATGTTTTTGGCTCTGTTTACATGACTTTGTGCTGATGTTTCCCGCTGATCTCCATCTCCAGAAGAGATGGCTACCCTACCAGCTAAATATCAGTGGTGATCACTGATGTTTAATAATTAGTCAAATCATATGCATAATGTCTTTTAAGTTCAGAAATACTTTATTAAACCCAAAGGGAAATTAAATATATTTTAGTGCTGTTTGTTTACATACAGGTCACCCTTGTAAATGGTTATTGTTATTTTCTGGTTAAACCAGAACTGTGTAAGTTTTGACCCAAGTATCAGCTTAATTTGAGATATATAAAATGATTCTTTAGGTCAATATACGGCTCTTGGTACATATCAATGTTCTGTGCCGGCTGCCCTTCTGAAAAACTCACCTATCTAACTTGAGAGCTGCGGATCCGGCTAGGTTACGGCAGACTGAGCTCAGACTGCCGTAACAATAATACAAAGCAGATATGACACTTGCCGGATCAGACGTATTTTTGGTTCTCTAATGTAGGATTTAATCTAGAGGGGTGGATGTGTACTTGTCTTTACAAGTAACTCCATGACTTCTCAATCTGCTGGTCCAAACTGGTCTGCTATCAGATTCCAAAGCATTGAGGGAGACTGTTTTAATTTTGCAACAGTGCAGTGCTGCCAGTGGCCTATAGAGGGGCTAAACCTGGAGGTTACAGGTCTAGCGCCCCTAGTGGCTAAAAGTTACACAGTACTGCTTTAAATAAGGTAGTCATAATGAAAAAAACAGTGAGTACCAAAGGAGAGCTATATGATGATGAGTTTATTTTTCTGCCGCTCCGACAAAATATCAGGAATCAATGGTGGTATTAAGCTAAATAAAGTTGGAGTAAAAAAAAAAAATCCTGCATGATTTTTATTAAATTGACCCTTTAACTCTGGGTCATTCCTTCAGAGATAAAAATCTCTCATTTCTCGACAATCTGCTGCCTCACCCTCTCAGGCTGAGGCAAATAACAAGCAACATTGAATGTTTTCCCCTTGATGTTTTCATTCTGCCTCATACATGCTGTCAGTAGAGAGATAAAAGCTTTTCATTACTCGAGACCTGCACAAATGTCAGAAAATCAAGGCAAATCCCTATTTTTTTTTTTTTTTTTTTTTTTTTTTTTTTTTTTTTTTTTGCACAGCCTGCAAATAATGAACCTTTCAACCAGCAACAGCTCAGGACTCAAGGCTACTTTTATGTTCTACAACTATATATATATATATATATATATATATATATATATATATATATATATATATATATATATATATATAATCTATTTATTCTTCTTAGCAACACGTTTGGTACCAGATGAGAAAAAAAGGGGATTTCACCACCGACACTTTGATCTCTTTTTCTGTGACAAAATAGACATTTAATAGCAGAATTTGTCAACTGCACTGTGGCTCTCCAAGATGAGCATGAAAATATGTTGACATGTAACATTAGTGAAGGGATTTATTTTATGTCTGACTCACAAAGGCAGCCTTAATACTTATCAAGCTCTTAACAGTCTGGACAGAATATGCTTTTATCGTGTTCCAGCTCTGGATAAGTCTGGGGAAAGAAGAAAACTGAGGCTATAAAATGTTTGTGAATTCCTTTTTCTATTATCTAAACGTTGAAAGAATTAGGATTTCTAAAAAAATAAAGTGCTTTATTGTTGATTCATACAGCATTTAGATGATATTTATTGTTTGCCACATCATAACTTGATTTTTATTTCCAGCTCAGTGGTTTTTTGAGTTATTGACTGGGAACCTGCTGACAAAAGCTCATTAAAAACTCACGAAGGTCTATTTTACTGCTGGACTTGTGGTTCCCAAAGGGAGCCTGGTTTAGACGCCAAACACAACAAAGTGTAGGAGGCCTGTCATAAAGCGTGCAAAAGATCAAGAAAGGATTGAGACTTAGCTACAAGGAGCTGGTTTTCATTTTGGGAAATGATACATTTTAGGAAGTCTGAAATAAGCTACTTTAAAGTAGCTCTAAAAATGAGGGGAAAAGAATTTTGGTTCCTCAGCTACATTTGGTAAATATTTATAACGGAAGTTAAAACCTACAGCAGCCTTTTCCAAACTATCAGAAAGACATAAACGAGTCACGAGTGTTATCATTAGGATTTATTTTCTGTGTTGCTAGAAAATGTTGGCGATATTTCATATTGATCTCATATCCATATCTGACTGACTACAAAACCAATATTACCACCTGATCTTCCGTAGTTTACGACCCCCTCCTCCTAATGCCAGCGGCGTCCCTTTCTCGCCTCCACTATGAGCTCGGCTCCGTTTATCCTCTAACGACGTCTTCAGCTCCATCCCAACCTCTTACGACTCAATGCAAGCCACAGAGGCAAACTTTTCTAAGTTTACAGCGTCAGACTTGGAGTGTTGTCTCTCTGCACATAATGTTTTCTGCGGAAGGTTAATGTCCGGACTCTGAGGTCAGTCACTTTGCGGCGGTCTGCCGTGTCTGATGTGGTCGTGGTCCATGAGGCGAGGCGATGCGAGGCACACCTTGACACGCCTCCTTTCCCCGAGCAAGGACGGTCCTGACACTCGTGTCATTAGAGAGGGAGAGAGAGAGAGAAGATGTTTCCTCCTCCTGCTCTGGCTCTGCGCCCTACAAGAGAAACACAGACAGAGAAAATGACTTCGCTGAGCGAGGAGACCGGAACAACCTTGCAAAGCACAAGCGCAACTCTATGACCTTGCTGCTGAATCTTGATTTTTATTTTTTTCTTCCCTCCCCACCGCCCCCCCTCCCCCTCCACCTTTTCTGCAAATGACATTGTTCTCTATGCCACCTCCCGTCTGGTTTCGTAATTCTTTTGTTTTTCTCTTCCAACTTCTCCTGTTCCTCCTCCTCCTCCTCCTCGTTCCGGATGCATCCCCAGTCACAAACAGCAGCAGCAGGACAGCGTGACGTGCCTCTGAAGCCAGAGGAATTTACCGTAGGAGAATCAACAGGTGAGAAATTGATTGTGTCTCCAAGTGTTCAATCAACTCCCTCTGCCTGTCACATCAGTCTCTTTCTCTGCCTCCACACTCCCCTCCCGCCCATTATCACGTCGCACGGCTCCCCCTGCGACGCGTACGCTCCAGCTGTGAGTGGGTTTTTACAGTCGTCCCTGTAGCATCGTTTGTTGTTCTTCAGCTCCTGCACAAATCCCCACACGGTGGCTTCAGTTCCAGCCTGTGATTAGCGGGATTTGACAAGTCACCCCGACCGGCAATTTACTTCAGCTGTCATTTTCAGCAGATTAGACGCTAAAGTACAGAGGCTTACAGGCTCCGAACTCAGCAATGATGACAGACTTAAGGATAATCCCATCACTGAGGAACAGCGGGAGCACTGAATTCCAGGGATAGATTGCTTATCAGAGTGTTGTACAGTATGTAAGGGGCTTTTTAATTATTCCAGTCCTAAAGCACTTTTAATGTTCCTGCTTGTCCTGCAACACAATGAGGGGGATGTTCTGCTCTGAGTAACCCAGACAGGGACACCTATAGGAGGAAGTAGTAACTACAGGTAACACCATGTGTAAAAATACTACGTAATAGTATGTTCTTGTTCTAAACTTACAAGTCTATTAATGATTTCTTTTTACTCTTCAGTAGTAATGTAAATTATAATATTTTTCTGTGCATAGGTCCAGTAATTTGCATTCAACAGTTCCACAGTTTAAAAACCAGGCATTTTCCTCAGCTGGTGGCGCATGACTTATTTAGTTAGTGTTGCACATCATTCTCCATCCAGTGGCAGCTCTAATTATAATTGCTCTTTACAGCATTTTGTTAAGAAAAATATTGGAGAATCCTGGATACCAATAATCAAATTAACTTTTACAATTTAATGTATATTCCATACTAATACACAGCATCTTATTATGGTTCTAAAATAATTTGTAATAGTTAGAAAGGACATATTGTGCTCACTACCTGATGTTAATATTCCAGCATTATTGTAACAAAAATGTTAATAAATTGTAGGAAAATAAACATAAATTTGTAACAGTTGTTCTAAACTGAACATATTGATATTAGAAAAGTAATAGCAGTGTCGGAGGCTAACTTTGGACAAACAACCTTTTTTTGTTGCAAAATATCTGTACATGCAATACGGATCTAAATGAATGAAAGCGTATCAAATTTGTTGTATGAAAATTCATCATGACTATCAGTATTATTGAGTTTTAGGTTTATCATGGTTATAAATATTAACATGTCTAGATGTCAATATTTTAAAATTATTCTAATAATGATTATTATTGTGTTGGTTTAGGTTAGATTAAATAGTATTTTTAATTTTTTCACACAGTCTTATCTCAACTCTCAAAATTTCTTTCAAAAGAAATCATGCCCCAAGCTGGTACACAGATAGTCGCCACAACATGTATAAAAAGTAAAACAGAAAACTATAAGATGGCCAAGTTAAAAACCGTTTTTAATAGTGCAGTAAAAGTCTTGACGATGAGCAAATGTTTAAAACCGGTTCTTGTTTCATCCCTGCTATTTTCCTTTGCTGTGGCATTGACCCCTTCTGCTTTCCTACTTTCAGTGACCCAAAAAGATGGGAAGTTCAGCGCTCAACTCTCCAAGCTGACCGTCATTGGACAAACAGGACACAACGAGCTGTGATTGGACAGAAGTCACGCTCAGCCGTGACCAATCACAGCCCCTCGGTGAACTGCGCTTCTGCTCATTAATTCGTAAAAAAAAAAAAAGGGGGATTTCTTCCTGAGGAGCAAGCTAAAACGGAAGCAGGACGAAGCTGATATTGGCCTTAGGGGACACTTTGTGCCAGCACTTTTTCAGTGATTTTTGGATTTGTTCTACAAAAGATGAAGAGGAATTAGCTGATTATCCAGACGTTTCCTGATTAACAAAATCGGCCATTAGATGAAGTTCCTCTGTAGCTGTTTCTTAGTTTCTGTAATACAAGGTGACTGGTCTGATCTAATGGGTGTATGAATGTATAGAGGATTGGTGTTGGGGGGTGGGTGTTCAGCATAAATACATTTTAGACTAGCAGGAGATTTATGCATTTTGTGTAATCCTGAGAGGAGAGTGAGTAATCCCCGATATTGTGAAGCAGCACACATCTAAACAAGTATAAATTGCTCTGTCTCATTGTGATCCGCGCTGCTGTTGAAAGAAAGCACTTCAACGTCTCTGTTTAGCTACATCTGCTACAGATAACTCAAAGCACCGCATCTGATCCCTTCAAACACCAGCCAGGTTTTTGTTTTCTGCTGTTTTTCCTGATAAAAGATATTCTTGTTAGAGAAGACATCACAAAAGAGAACCAAAACTCAGTTGAATTTGTAGGTTTGCAAACCATTGAGCTAGCCATAGGCTAATACATGACGAACCTTATATTTATGCTATAAAAGAAAACGGCAATGTATAGCATGACTTAACTGCCTTTATTTAAAACGGGAAAGAAATGGATCCTTACTGCTGCTTAATATAACACATTAATAGTTAAAAAAAGAAGGTATCTGTTGTTTTTTTACATACATGGATTTAGCAAAAATAGAATAAACACCATTTTGCAGTACTTTCAAGTGCTTACTGTGCAAAAATTAAATAAACTTTTTGGCTTCTTGAATTAAAGGAAGCAAAAGGCACGTTTTGCATGCTGATGTTAATCTGCCAATCCATTCTGGGAGCAGATTTATTCTAAAAGAGGAAGACGTAGCGTAGCCTTCGTTAAGGCAGCTGAGCTGCAGCATGCAGTAACATGTGGGGGAGGGGCATAGCTGCTGGACTTAATGCTTCTAACGCCTGCTTCCTCTCCTGCATCTCAGTAAAAGGATTTGAAACCTTGGGAAGTATAATGGGACATTTCTGTGGTTTTGAAACCAGAACGTTTTTAGCGTTCGTTAAACCTTGACACCAGGAACCGGCCCTTGGCTGGTTAGTTGCAGGGTTTCTGCAGGGTCTTGAAAGGCCTGAAGAAATTTGGGGATTTTTTTTTTTTATATAGATAGATTCATATTCAGATGAGTTCAGATGCATACTTTCTTAGACCCCAGATGGAAATATGCCTTTACAGGCTGTTCCAAAATGTACAAAAAACGTTGAGTATAGGTAAAAGGGATGAAATGACACAGTATTTCAGCAAGATACTGGTAGATTGGTAGTTCCTATTATAGGTTTCAAGACATCATTAACATCTGCTGAGCATAATGAGAGCTGTGATGGCGGAGGGGACGAAGCTTTGAGTAAAGGTTTGTTTTCTGCATTAAACTTAAACTTTTTTTGTCCAACTCACTGAGCAAAAATAAAAGCCCATTCATTAATTTCACTGCTTTGTTTGCCTCTACTATTAGAACCTCTGGTTCTTAAACCTGGTCCGATTTAGCTGCCAAGCAAAGCATTGAAACAGCCATTTATCTTAATTTTCACAGCAGCTAGTATGAGTTTACAAGAGCAAAGTCTGGAAAATCCATAGCCTATATGTAGTCTTGTCTAACGTAGGATAATAGATTTTGAAACGGAGCTGATCTTTGCTTGTTCTGATGCCAAAAAATAAAATTGGGAAACGGCCCTTTACCCGCTCCGTTGAATCATGAGGAAACTTCAGTGTTGCTTCAGGGTTTGTGGAAATCGTATTCCCAAACTAAGTTTTGTACTGGAATGTCCAGAACGTTGTAAAAATATATTTGGAAAAGCCCAGAGATGGAAGTCTGGAAGATTTATAGGAATGCTATAGACGTTTAATACAAAAGTAATAAAATGTAAAGCATGCAGAGACTTTTGGGGGTTCGTAGACGAGTCGTCAGAACGCCAGCCCTCGTTCGCCTCTTGAAGCGTCGGCTTTCATCTCTCGGCGCCACATGTGGGGATCAGTGAGAATATTGTGCAGGTTTCAGAAGTGCTTCATTATCACACGCCTCGCACCTCTCTCCCCTTTCCTCCCCTTCGTTTTCTCAGCTCCCCGCTTCTCTCCTATACTTTGCGGCCTCTTTAACTTGCCAGCATTGATCCAAACCCTCAAACAGCACAAGTGCCCAAGGATTGAATTCAGATTTGAGGATTTCTCTCATTTGGCTCTGCTCCTGGATTAGCTGGGCTAGGCGTACCTTCGGCGTCTTTCATCTGGTTTCGAGGCGATCCCCTGGAGTGGAGGAAACGCTCGGTCCCTTTGTCACCGTCCAGGCTCTCTCTCTCTCTCTCACGGGGGGGGGGGGGGGGTCAGAACATGAAAAGATCACATCCGGATCTCGACCTGACTCGGGAGAAAACACAACATGAGTTACTGAGTTTGTACATGAATGCATCCTTTCTTCCTTTTTTCTACCTGTTGATTGCTGTGAATCATGATGAAACTTGATGGGTGTTTGAATAAAGACACGTTGTCACCACGGTGGAGATAACTCTTGTGCTTTTGTCGGCTTACATCAGCCGTGGCCTGATTGAAGCTGCCGTAGCCTTGTCAGAAGGGTAAACATGAAAAGAGAGGAGGAATTTGATTGCCTGTGTTGAGGCGTTAAATATTCGGAGCGCTGCCAGGGTCGGGCCGTGGCGAGGATTGCTTTTTTTTTTTTTTTTTTTTTATGTCCCATCTTATCTGTCCAATAATTTTTAGAAGCACCACTAATGCATTCCTAATTTGGACCAGTTTAGGGAAGCAGCCAGTGTCAGAACCTCCAAATGAGACTTTATGAGACCCTTTTTTGCTGGAGTAATGAGAAATAGCCTTAAAATGTATTCTGTAAGCGTAGTCAATTAACATATATTGTCCTGAAATAAATGTTTCCAAGAGATAGCGAGCCTCTATTGTTTCCTTTTAATTTCTGGGGGGGGGGGGGGAAGAAGCTTTGCAGGGAGGATCTATTAAATCCAGAGGCACATATGGGAATGTATGGCATACTGATCTTTGTGGGCTTACCGCGATAGAAAGTCAGGAGGGATTTATCCATCATTACGTTAAACCCAGAGAAAATCTAGATGGTCTGCAAGCTGGTGTCGGTTTGTTTGATGCAACAGTCGCTCGTCAGAGCTGAAAACTCTCCACTCAGGAGCGTTTTTAAGGCTGAAAATGTATTGTTTTTCACCCGCAGGAACTAACTGGGACAGCAAGGTGTTGAAAATGTCCTGACGCGCTGAGCAAAGCAGAGACTTCTGCTGCAGTTTGACGGACAAATCCTGACCCGTTTCTGTTGAGCTGTTTGTTCCTTTGAGTTAAAAAATCTCTGCATCTCTACAGCTCTTTGTTTGCCCATCAGCTCTCTCCATCTTTGGGGCCCAGAGCTGCCTCCATTCTGTCATCCAGATCCTGAGCACACTGCCGACTGCCTGGCACCAGTAGAACAAGTTTACATCCAGCTTCCTCGCATCACATGAAGCTATCAAGAGAAACATACGCAACGCTGTGGAGCAGAGTAGGTCTAGTTCATGTTTAGGTCCTAGCCAGAACAATGGGCCATGTGAATACATGCTGTCCCTTGCTAAAGTATTCATACTCCTTCATTCTACAACTGCACACTTGAACACAAAACGGTGCAAGATTTTCAAGTGGAAGTCAAGTGTTACTTTTTTGTTTTGTTTTTTACAAATAGAATGTGAAAAATGTGGCTTGCATTTTTATTTAGGCCCCTGTAGTGCAACGAGTTGCCTTTAATGGTCCCCTAAACACTGAAACAGCAATCTCAGCTGTGAAGGTCTCAGATGTTGGAAAACATTATTGAACAAACGTCAAGAGTTTAAAGCAGGGTGAGAAAACAACACCCCAGTCTTGGAAGTCATGGAGCTCTGTTCAGTCGATCATCTACAAATATTAGTCGTGCCTTTATGTAGGAGGGGCAAGAAAATTAAGCAGTTGTTTAAAGATAGTATAAACTTTTGGCTTGCATGCAAAGTGCTCTGTGTGGAGGAAAACTAACAAGATAACCCTGGTCAATGCAACCCAAATGTGACACGGCAGAAACAAGATGTTTGGAGCATCACTTCACGGAAACTGGTCAGACCTGATAGGAAGATGGATGGAGCTAAATACAGGACAATTCTGGTAGAGACCCCGTTAGAGACAACTAAAGACTTGGGACAGGGGTGGAGGTTTTAACTCCCAGCAGAACAACAGCCCTAAACATGTTAGAATGGCCTAGTCAAAGTCCAGACCTAATTTGACTGGAAAATTGATATTTATAGTCTCACACTGTCCAATCTGACTGAGCTAGAGCTGTTTTGCACACAAGAATGCTTTTATTTGTAAAAGAAAAGATTGACAACCTTCATCACTCTCATTCCATTTTACAATGACATACTAATTTAATTATCACATTGAATCCCAATAAATTGAAAACCATGTCACATGTGTCACAGACCTATTTGGTTTTAAAATGACACAATGTGATGAAGAACAAATACTTTGGCGAGGCTCTGTGCACTGTAGCCACTCGTGTATTTCATTCATTTTTGCAAAGAATTTATGTTTATATTTGAATTGACAAACTTAATTCAACATTAATTTATATAACCAGATAGATTTAATTAGTTTTTTTTTCCCAGATTGCAGGTTAGATAAATTAGTATTTAATCAACTTGATATATTTTTAGTTAAATCTATTTGAGTAATTCAATGCTGATTATTTATACAGCACAAGTTCACAAAAAATATCACCTCAAGGTACTTTACCTTTAGTTTATGTACTGAAATACGTGGTCAATTCATTTCAATCATGTAGACAGTCCATTCCAGTTCACTACTAATTTATTAGATAATGTGCTCACATTCAGTTAATTATCCCAATTGGTAAAAAGATGTCTACCCAAATAAACCCAGCTGATTGCATTGACCTAAACAAGTATGTGGCGACAGTGGACAGTTAATGCATCAAGTTATTACCTTTGCAGCAATCCCTCCTAGTTAAAATTATTTGAATTTCAGCATTTCTTTGTACTCCTTTTAATGTGTAGCACTAATTTCAGTCCACGATGCCTGATTACGAATCAGTAATCCTGGTTTTAATGCTCCGCCGGCTTTAAGGAAACATCTCGTTCAGCAGGCATTTTTGTGCAAAGCGAGGAAACGCTGCTCATATGGTTTCCTTCAGAGGCTCGTGTGGCAATTTGGTTTCTGTTTAATCGAGAATTGTAAGAGACCGCTTTTTTTTTTTTTTTTTTTTGCATTCAGTGTGCATGTGCAGAATTTTAAAGGATTTGCATAAAAATCTGCAAGGTCTAATTTACTCGAGTCAGTCTCACATCCTGGTTCTGGAAAAGCTGACAGTTAATCTCTGCCTGAAAATAGTTTCACATAAAAGCATCTCTCGCTCATTCCAGAAACTCTGTGTAAACTTGATGATGCCTATGTCTTAGGAAGCAGCTTGGGTGTTTAAAAAAAAAAAAAACACCGGGAAGTGATGTGCGCATGTGTGCCACCCGTCAGGCAGGGTAAATATAATCAGCTTAACTGCTGATCTTGATCGTTTCATTGAATTTGTTCACAATAGAATAAATTGTAAACTAGCTGCAGTTTTATCCTTTTTTTTGTTCTTTCTTCACAAGAAGAAAAAAAAAGGATAAACTAAAGCAGCGTTTATGTCCTAAATGAAACTGCTATTGATTTTCTGTGTTGGATTTATGTAATCAATCTGGCTGGCGTTCCTCTGTAGCACACCAGCTCCTTATTTCTTTCCTGTTGCATCCCCCTGACATTTAGAAGGGAACAGATGGAGACCGTGGCCAGGTGGGTCGAGCCAGAGGCAGCACAGGAGATGGGATTTTTGTAACACCGAGGGGGCCGGGTGAAGGGTACAACGTACGGCCACCTGCCCCCTGTCTCCCTTTGACACGCACCCCAACGCTGGCCTGCACCTTTCCTCTGTGGCCTTGCCAAGCTTCTCCTTTTATGAGAGCTTTTCTTGCCTCTACATGTACCTCAGATCCCTGACCTTGCCTCTCCTGTATGTGTTTTCACACCGCTGAGCCAAAGTAGTTCGAGCTGCGCCGACTTCTCATCATAGCATCACGACTCCTGACAGCAATTACCTACCGCAGGCCGTGCTGATACGTCTGAGTGACTATGCCTGGATGCATGGGCTGACGTGCAATACAGTAATCACCTCTACCTTTGTCTCGCCTTTCCGAAGTAATTGCAGTTTCCTTCAGATTTCTGGGTAATAATGCCTTCCCCTCTGCCCTTTAGCTGTGCAGTCCGTGGGAGCTTGCAGGGCCGGGGTGTAAATTGAACATCTGCACAAAGGCTCTGGTTACCTGAGCAGTTAAGCAGCCAGATGTCATTGCGGCCTGTGCGTGCACCCAGGGGATTTGGGAACCGAGAGGAGAAAAGGGTAGATCCAGTCAGTTGTTCCTAACTTACTCACGCTGGGTTGCGTCTGCGTCCCATCACCCTGGAAACTTGATCTCGGCTGACGCTGGCGAGCCTCGAGCCGCCTTAAATCACTCTACACTCTTGCAGACTTGTTGCTGGTGCTGTGTGTGTGTGCCTCTGTTCGATCGGCCGCCCCCCCCCTCCTGCTGCATTGTCTCACACGGTGGTTGAGAGCAGCCTTCTCTTCTCAGGGTACGGAGGAGCTTTGCGGGGCTCTTTCATTTTCCTTGTGGGCTCCGAGAGTCTGTGGTGGGGGTACGGCGGGGGCTTGCGGCCCCGGCGGCCCTGTCCTGTGAGTGGCTTAGCTGTGCCTGCGGAGCTGGAGCGGGCATGCGAGGGTCCCGCTGAGGACGCTCGCCGCTCTTTGCCGTGCAGGGGCAAACTTTTGGTCTCGGAGTCGGTGGGTGGGCAGCTGGCAGACAGAGGGTGGGTTAGTGCCGCTGAGAGTCGACCGGCAGATGGGAGATCGCTTTGTGGGGTGTGATATGACCCGACTTTGGTCTCTATGATGACAGAAGGGCTGAGGGCGGGGGGTGGATGAGGCTTTGGAGACAGAGGGGAGGAAGGCTGTGATCGAGGGCTGCTGGGCTGCTGGAGGTTCACCGTTAGAGGAGAAAGCCCAGGAGTGGGAGGTCGAGCAGGGAGGCTTCTTTTAGGAGACGGAACGTGATCCTGGGTGGTCGGGGTTTTAAGAGGGGCTTGATGAGATGGAGGGAGGCTGTTTGTGTGTGCCCGAGACATACTTTTTCCAGGGGAAAAGACGGGCCCACAAGTTAATCGTACTGTCCGACTCCTTTCTGACAGAAAGCCCGAGGTAACGGAGCGCAGCTGGCCGTTCTGTGAAGGCGGATTTCTGCTGTGATCCTCTCTGCTGGGGTAACCGTAGGGGTCCACAGTTCCTGGCTGGTGTTCAGCTCCCGGGGGCCCGTGCTGGGCGCCGCGCACCGTCACTTCACTGGAGCTGGAGCCCGAGCTGTAGCTGCTGTCGCTGGGGGGCTGAGCTTCTCCTCCAGCCCTCTGCTGCTCCTCATCATCCAGATCAATGGAGGAGGTTAGATAGTCAATCTGCTGCACGACCTAGAAAACACACAGAAGGCTTTATAAATAAAAACACTGACTAGCCGCAACGCTCTCCCGACGGGAACAATTATAACCACTTGCAAACACATTTTGCTGTATTGAAAAGTCCCCGTCATGGATATGTTTGAAAGATCGTCAGCCAACTTTGATAGAATGGTTTCTATAAATATATCCTTCAAATAAATTAATGAAATTATGTGCATTTTTAATGTTTTATTGAAAATGGTAAGTTTAATAAAAGAGGAAACTGCTTTTGGCCTTTTTCTACTTATGTCTGTTGCAATAGCTCTCTAAGTAAGGGCCAGGAAGTCACTTTGGGTCATGACATAACAAGAATGGCGCTCTTGAGAGGACCTCCAGACACCCAATTAGACTTGTATCCAGTTACTGTCATCACTAACGGCATTTTTTTTTGTGCCTTAACTGTTGCAAAGGATAAAAAGTATGAATAAAAAGCAATTAAAATTGTATCTTTATTAATGCCTTCTTAGAACGTTTTCACATTTTGTCAGACTGCAAACACTCTGTGGATCTTATGTGACTGACCACCTAAAGGTGACATATAATTATAGAGTGAAAGGAAAACTTACTTTGATTTTAAAAATGTTTCATGATGTACTGTTTGTTTTTCGCCATACAACAATTTTGCTTGCTGATCAAAAAGTTAAGTTCTCCACCTGACTGGAGAACCTTCTTCCATATGCTTGCTGTGGCCAAACTTTAAGCAAGACTCCTTTACAGCTTTCTCTCAATTGGGAATTTCTTCTCGCAACTCTTCCATTAACTAATACTTGCCCTGATGACAGATTTCCCCACCTGAGCTGTGAATCTCTGCAGCTCCTCCAAGGTTACCACTTGACTGACCCTCTTGGTTGCTCCTCTGGTTAATGCTGTCCTCACCTGGCCTGAAGATCAGGTGGGCAGTCATGTTTTGCACCGGTTGTAGAGCATATCTGCTGGTTTCCTTGGTCTTCATGATGCTGTTTGTTCCCACAAACCTCTTTCGAGGACTATGGCCGACTCCTCTAGCCACTTCAGACAGCTGACTCTCATCCTGGTCGCCTCACATTCACAAGCATACCCATCCAGTGCACGCTGGAGGTCTTGGCTTGAAGAAGCCAACAGAACCACATCATCCGTAAAAGGCAAAGAGAAAGAAAGGTCAAACACCCTGTGATCTGCCTCTAACAGGACAACAGAATGTCTCTTGCCAATATTGGTGTTCTTCAGTGGGAAGTCACACAACAGCAATAAAACAAACAAAGCAAGAGGCCTGGAAATCTTCAGGTTGGCTCTAATGAACAGGCTTTTGAAACTGTTTCACCAGGTTGGCACTAGACATTTAACCCTCAGACCTATGAACCTAATAGGGAGGACTCCATCCCTATCTGTACCTGGCAGATTATGACCTCTGCAGAAAGCCTGCCAGGCTTTACTGATGTCCACAAGAAAGGTCTGACCTTGCAGCAAAGCACAGGAAGTTTGAGTTTATACAAAACACAAAACAAAGACGCTACTTTCAAATTTTCCAACCACAGAGGCGATCCTGAGGTTCCCAAACCAGACACCCTCCTCTCCCCGACTACGCTTTGTCCAGGAACACCATAAACAGGACTGGTGAGAAGGAGCAGCCCTGGTGGAGTCCTCCATGCACTGGGAACAGGCCCAACGTTGTGCTGAGTGCAGACGCAGCTCATGCTTTGGGTATACAAGGCTGGCACGACTCTTAAAAGCTGTCCAGTTACCTCATGCTCCCGTTAACATGGCCAGCCAGATTGATCATGTGTAGCACTCTCCATCCTGCACATTATCAATCTGGGACTGATCCCATCGAATTTGTTTGGGGGAAGGAGGGTCATTCAGCAGAACTCTCCAATCTAATTGGACGAGGCAACATCTAGTGCCCGCCTACCAAAGGATGGCTAATTACAGCATCAAATTAAAACATAAGAAACAGACTTCATGAGAAACCACAAGAAAATAAGCTAGTTAAGGCACTTCTGCCTTCTTTCAAAGATGAAATCGTGGATTTTTACAGATTTAACGGATGTGAAGGCAGCAGCTACGTGTGCCTCCTCCTGCGCTGTCATGTTTGTTTTGGTTCAGCTGGGCTCGTCAGCTCTCGCTTTTGTCACAGCTGGTATGTCCCGCCTTAAACCACAATACTGCAATGTGATTGGCCAGAACCCTTTTCGGTTCGGACACAAACGCTAGAAGCAGGAAAGGTACAAGATGGATTCTCGTGTGTTTGTGAACGCACAAAATACCGCGGGAATTTGTCTAGCTGGCAAGGCTAGGCTCCCACTGCAACCACACAAAATACCTCAGGGAACATTGTCGTAAGCCTTCTCCAAATCCACAAAACACATGTAGACTAGAGAAGCGTACTCCCATGATCCCCTAAGCCAGGGGTGTCAAACTCATTTTGGTTTAGGGGCCGCATACAGCTTAATCTGATCTCAAGAGGGCCACACGAGTAAACTCATTGCAAGATTAAATAGAAGTAATAAAAGTGGACTTGTTGTTGATTTTTATATTAAATGAATTTCACTTTTACACAATATATTATGAATTACCTCAGCGTTTTTAAGAAAAGTATGTGCAATTTTAACAATACTTTTACTGTTAAACATTTACTTAAGTGCATTATGCATAAGAACTGATCACAGGGATTGTACAATGTTGAAAAACATTTATTCACATTTTGTGGAACTTAAAAACACTATCCTGCATGACAAAATACATCAAACAGATAAAAATTAAGAAAAGATTTAAAATAAATTTTCCACATCTGAAGCTCAGTGCTACCATCTGCTGATTAAAACACAGCGCCCCTCGTGGACAATATAGGAACTGCAGACTTTCAATTAAACGAAGTACATGTTTTTTTCAATAATTGTTTTATCATTCTCTTCCTTTTATCTCCTCTTTCTTTCACCTTTTCTTTTTTTCTTCTTGTTCTTCCTTTCATCTCCTACTTTCCCATTGTAGTGTCCATATCATTTGAGACATTCCCCGCATGAATCATAATAAAACTATTCACATTCATAAATCAAGCGGAGCACTATGGCAAAAGCAGTACTGCTCCACTGGTGAAAGTCAAATCTAATGAGCTCTTTCATTAAGACAACAATTCTTATTGCCACATTGCCAGACAGGACACTGGAAAAAAAAAGAAAAACAAAAAAAAGCCACCGGGCTGGACTAAATTGTTCGGCGGGCCGGATCCGGCCCGCGGGCCGTATGTTTGACACCCCTGCCCTAAGCAATTCCTCGAGGGTAAAGATCTGGTCCACTGCTCCATGGCTGGGATGAAAGGCATGTTGCTCCTGCTGGATCTAAGGTTCAACAATCAGTCAGAACCTCCAAATAAACTGAGGATGTTATTGTGTGTGATGTATTCAAATGTGTTTTTGAGCTGCCGTCTTGGCCAGGTCACTCTTGGAAAAGAGGTTTTTAATCGCAATGAGTTTTTTACCTGGTTAAATAAAGGACTCTATCTATCTAGCCATCCTCTCCAAAACAGCAGAGGAAGCATTCCCAGGGAAGCTGAGAAGTGTGATCTTTCCATAATTGGAACACGCCCATCATTTCGTTGCTCTACTTTGTCTCGGTTTGTCACAAGAAGCGTCGAGAAAATGGGTAGAAGTTTGCAGTCGTAACATAGCAAAATGTGAAAGCATTCAAATAGTAAACTTTTGCAAGGTCCTGCATGTCTTGGTTTTATATGCTTTATTGGCATTTTTTTCATATATTTAAATTGCCATCAGCATGGATCCCAAACCTGGCACTTTCTGGGTTTAAAGCTTGAAGGTTTGGTCACTTTTTACAGAAGCCAGTTTTCTCTTATCAGAAACCTTTGTGTTCTTTAAAGCCATAGTTGCAACAGTACTAGAATCTTATTCATTTTTATTGCAGCTTCATAAACTGCAGATGAAGGGTGACTTTGCAAGTTTGATGCAAACATACACCTTGTGGGTTCCCTGCTGTGCATCTGCTCTGTGTTTTAGCCTAAGAGCATCAGACCAGGAAAAGGCCTCTCGCTGCGAACAATGATTGACACCGCAAGCTTACCGGCTGTTTTCACTCAAACAGTGGGGAATATTGTTAATTGTTTCAACTAGTCTGACGTGTTCGTAGATGAACGTTGTCGTGTCCCTCACACCATAGTTTACAATTAAGGAAATGTTTCAGGAGTAATCACCAAAGAACTTGAAACACATTGTTAACCGTGCGTTTACAAGATTGCAGAATCCAAATCTGGGCATGAACATTTCACAGTCCTAACATTTTCTTTTCATACACAAATCTGAATTATTCAGCGCTCCGATAAACCTGAAGTTGACCGTGTCTTGCGGCTTATCTTGGGTTTAAATTGTGTTGAGGAGGTGGTGGATGTATAAGGTTTAGTCACAGATTAATCACAAACTCATGTTATTATTTTTGCAAAAACCACGCAGAGAAGCAGTGGGTGAGCAGCTGATTCATGCAAACAGAAAATGGAGATTTTCTGGCATTTCCTCTTATCAGATAGATCTACCCCAGAGTTATACATTTTTTGTGCTTGTAATATAGGGTGGATAAGTTGCCAAAGTACTGTGATCCAGGAGAACGTGTATTTAGGAAGTTATGAAGCGTTGCTCTATGGAGGAGAAGTAATAGAGAAATAGTAAATAAACCTGCTGCTTTTGGGGGCCCGTTAATTACAGGAAGCAGTGAGACAGATGTTGACATTACCTACTGAAGGTCCACCTTTGTTTCATATTATTAATGTTTAATACGCCTCATTGTTTTTACATTTGAAGATCCATTTTCCCCCAACAAAAAGCTTCTGAAAACAGACCACGTCACTGTTAAATCAGGACATCTGAGCTCAAAGGCTTCAATAATTTAACCTTCAGCTTTCATTACCAAACAGAAAAGGCTTTATCAATGATGCAATAAGCTGCATTTCTATTCTGACTACAACAAAAACCCAAAGTCAGACCATCAAACATGTTTTGCCTCAGTTTGGCCCATTTTTTAAGTTCTATTGTTATTATTTTTTGTTCTAACCTTCTCTTGTTCGTTGCATGATTTTGGAAAAAAAGACAACATGACATAATGAAATTAAAATCACACTGGCAAAAACATTTAGTCTGGTTTTAAAAGCCAATAAATAGAAACTGATCTGGGAAGGTACTGATTAGCAGAGAAAGTTTATTCTACAGTCTAGGAGCAGATACCACAAGGTTTCTGTTCTTTTCTCAGTTGTACCCGGGACCTGGGAACAACAAGGAGCATTTGTCCAGCAGACCTCAGGAATCTGGTAGGTGCGAGTATGTAGAGTTAAAAGATCACTAACGAATGAGGTGCCAGTCCGGGTCAGGATTTTAAAACAAATACATGTGGTCCTGCTTGCATACACAAGTAAAGGTTGCCCTGTAGCATGTTTGGCCCAGTGACATCTTAATGCCCACATATAGACTGCTGCATTCATCTAAAGAGGGCAAAATTAATGCTTAAATTTCATGTCTGAAGTTCTAGAAAAAAGAAACAGCTTCGTCTTTGTGAGAAGCTACTCCTAACCCAGGTTTCTAGGAAAGTGCCTTACCAGATTCCTCAAAAGCTCAAGGTGATATCATTAAAAAAAGCATGATTTTCACCCAGCCCTCCATCATCCTTTCAGATTTATGGTGCAGTAGATTGATACCATAACAGGAGTCCAGTCCATCCCGCAGAGAGGCACAGCACAAACTACCATGCACACACACCTAGGGGCAACTTAGTGACCAATTAACCTAATATCCTAATATGCATAATTTTGAACTGTGAATGGAAGCCACAACACACGGAGAACTGATGCATACATGGCAAGGACATGCAAACTCTACCCAGAGTTTGCATGTCCACCAGCCTGAATTCACACGCCTTTTTGCTGCCAAAACAAAGCTGAAAACTGCCACTGTGTAGCACTAGACTCTCCGTTTTTATTAATTTAACCTGATATATAATTGTCATCAGCATAACAGTGAAATTGGATGTCATAATTTAAAAACCATAAACCACAAATGGAGAAAACGAAAGGAGAAAAGTAGGAGACCAAACAATGATCCCTGAGGCACACCAGAGAAATCAGCTCTGTAAAAGGTAACAGGTCATTTTGTAGGTTTAAAAGGTCAAATTTTAAATGTGTCGCCTACATGTCCCCTGAAAGTAAAAAATTTTGATCTGCCAACATTTCAGGCGACTGAACAACTGGAAATATGCATTATACCACATTGTGGTCTTAACTTCATCATACTAATTGGCAGTTTACCAGTTTTACAGATAACATACAGATGGAGAACGTCCAACATGCCTTGAAGATTCCTGCTGAATCAAACTCAGTAAACTTCTTTATTCATCAAACTCTGGAGTCACCAGGAGTTTTCTAATAAGCTGAATCAACATTTGACAACAAATAAAAGTAAATACAGCGCTGAAGCTTCTTTTACGGTTAAAGAAAGAATAAAAGCAGAATATCTCTGGAGGCCTTCCTCACATCTGTATTTTTCACGTTGCGAAAATATTCAAATCAGCCAAGACAGAATGAGAGTACTATTACAGTGGTGTGAAAGCTAAATTTAGCCAGCCCTCCCATCTAATGCATCTTACCCAGATAGTAAAAAGCATACTCCATAATATATCCAAAAAAAAAAAAAGAGACACACATGGCCAGATGCAAAATGGGTGCAGGGAATAAGTATGTTTTCTGCACACATCCACTAATAAAAGCTTAACGCCAAAGACACACAAATACGCGGGCAGCTGCGTGATGACAGAGGCTGGAGAGATTGGAGAAAATTACGCTGGGGAAAATGTTTGACCTAGCTCACCACCTGCTCTGTGTGCACAGATAAATCCTCTGCCCATGCCGGATGAGTTTTGTCCTCTGTGTTCAACAACATCCTTGCTGATGTCAAAGGATGACCTGATTTGTACGCCTGTTTTTTATTGAGTTTTTTTTTTTTTTTTTTTCTTTACCCAAAGCTGTGGTTGTTTTTTTGAGGGACGTTTCCAAAATGCTTTGAAGTGGTGCATGTATATATGCACATCCAGTGACTCTGGGCAGGTAGTGCTTGTTAATGTCAGAAATCAGAGGAGATGAAAGGGCTGCTTTTTTTTTCATCCGCTGCTTTTGTGGATGTTTATCAAAAAAAAAGACAATGTTCTTGACCCCTCAGGTCTACACACGGGCTCGCTGTTGCTGCTGTGAAATGTTTATTGTTGAGCTCAGTCATTAAAGTTTAACTCAGCTCTTCGAGTTTAGCTCATTTCTTTCTTCTCTTGAAGTTCTGAGTCATGCTGCGTTTTATTTCAAACCTGACTGAAACGCTTCAGCAGACTACCGCCGTCGGACCCATGTGTGCACCTGCTTTCGCGATGCTGTCTTTCTCTTGATGCACATCACAATGATGCTGAGGTAACGTTTATTCAGGGCCTTTGTTTTACATCTGAGGGAGATCTTATGTGCCACCGACAAAGCCAACAGAAAATTGTTTATAAATGGTACATTGACAGAAAATAACATGTTTTTAAAGCTGTTTTTAACATTTAAAAATGTGAAGCCCCCAGATTAAAGACTTTGCGAAGCACATTGTTGCTGCAATTACCGCCACAAGTCTTCTGGGGTATGTCTCGGCCAGTTTTGCACGTTTACATCCTTGCAAAATGTTTCAAACTCGGTCAGTTCAGAAGCAGAGCTCCTTCAAGCATCAAAGTCTGGCCACAGATTTTCAACTGAACTTGTGGTCTGGGCTTTGACTAGGCCACTCAAACACATGTATATGTCTATATCTAGGACTGTTATCCTGCTGGAAAGCGAACCTCCACCGTCTAACAGGTTTTCATCCAGACCTGTTCAGCATTTAGCTCCATCAAGCTTCACAGCCACTGTCCCTCTACAGGAGAAAGGCATCCCCACATCATGATGCTGCCACCTCCATGTTTCACTGTATCCAGGCTGAGGTGCAATGTTACTTGTTGTAGACCTGAAAGTTCAACCAACCGGAGCAGGTTCTTCCAGCCGTTTGCTGTGTCTTCTACATGGCTTGAGGCAAACTCTAAGCAGCACTTCTAATGGCTCTCTTACTTTGTTCTTGCTACTTTTCCATAAAGACACGACTAATAGTTGTCCTCAACAGATCCTCCCACCCGAGCTGTGGACCTCTGCACCTCTTACTTAGAGGTCTCAGAGTAAAGTGGGCAAACGCACATCATACTTAAACTCGTTTATTCCCAAAGCGTCAATCACGCTTGACGCCTTTTCCTTCCACTGTACAAGTCAGTCTCGCTCTCAGTTGGTCTATCACACAAAACTCCGAATAAAAAGCTTTTTATTCAAGTTTGCGGCCGTATTGGAGAAAGTGTGAGACAGTCAAAGTAGTGTGATCACTTTTCCATATCAACATCTGATCTCTGTCCTTGCCCGGCGCCATTACTTTTTGCATCAGTGCTTACTGCTTATGCAACGGACATAAATAGTCTGCACAACTTCCAACGGTGACTTTTGCACCTCTGGTTTGCCGCCTCTGTTTTTACATGCGGGCCTTATGAATTACTTTTTTTTTCTTATTTCTCTCAGCATTCTACATAAACTTTCATCGCTGTGATGCTAATTCTGTCAGGCAAAGGTCTTTAAAGTCAGGATGATGAAGTTACTACCTCTGGGTTTGGCTGTGACCTCGCTGGTCAGACGCCAAGAGGAAAGATTTGCGTGTCACTTTTACTGGACGAGGCACAGATATTCAGACATAAATGGATTATAAAAGAGCGCCGGCCGCCATCCAGCTGTGCCTGGAGCAGCAGCTGTCCATGAGAGGGGAAAGTGGTGGAAAAGGAGAGGATGTTAGAGGCAAGGCTTTCGCCTAATGTCACCCTGCATCAGCTGAACATCCTCTGAATGCATCAGGCAAATTGGCCATAACTACTGTCTCATCCACCTTTATGAAAGTGCACGCCTGATTTGAGCACAAAGTGCCAGACTCTACTGTGTCCGGGGAGCAGAAAGGAGAGTTTGAGAAACGGCAACATGTTTTGGGTTGCATGCCTCCCTGCCGCAGATGCTTCTCTGCTTGTTTAATTCTGCTGAGAATGTGCATTTGTGGTTCGTCTTGTTATCTTGTGAGAGCCCTCGAGGTAAATGGTTGAAAACCTTCTGCATGAGGAAGACGTCTAAATTAATGAGAGAGGATGCAGTAAAGCCCTGATTTGTTTATGTTCTTGCCCGTCAGCCTTGGAAAGAAATGAGACGACTCTCGCAGCTCACATGGCTAAGTTTCAGAGACATAATGCATAAATCAACAAAGAGCTGCGGTTTTTACCTCTTTGATTTCCTGCTGGATGTCCCTCAGGGACGTCAGAACCTGCTCCAGGTTGTCCACCACTCGTTTGATCTGGTTTCGGACCACCTTTCTGCTGCAGGCTGCTCCCTTTCTCTGTGGCTCCTGTTCTCTGCTTGGTCTGTTCTGCACCCACGTCTGGTTCTGACCCAAGATGGAAATCCGCTCCGAGTTGGGCCTGGGCTTCCTTGCGCCTCTCAGGGTGGAGGTGCAGCCCAGGTCTGCGGGAGGCGTCTCGGCGGGGAAGACGAGGCCGTTCAGGCGCCCGTTGGGGGGCTCCGTCAGGTCTCGCTGACTCTGCGAGCTCCTGTTGTGTTTGTTGATGTAGCTGAACCTGGTGCTGAACCCGTGCTGCCTTTCTATGAGCTCCTGGGTGTCTGAGCTCACCCAGCTGGACGAATGCAGGTCTCTATGGCGATAGGTGGTGTGACTGGTGTAGTCCCACGTCTTCCCCTCCCTGCCCTCCATGCACACCACCACAGGCACATTGTAGCCGGGCTTCTCAGCCAGCAGCACGGGTACAGGAGTCGGATGGGGCCCAACTAGAGGCCCGTATTTCCTCACCGGGGGGCTGCTTGTGTCATTCTGCGTCTGACGGAGGTCTGTGTGGCCAACGTTTTGGCTCTCCGGTGCAGAGGACGAACTGTCAGCCAGTCCTTCCTCTGGGCTCACCTGAGTGTGGGGGTCCGCATCCAGCTCTTTGGTCTTGTTCCACCTGGCAGGACCGTCCTCCTTCTGCTTCCCCACGCTGCCTGGCAGGATGTGGTGCCCCCTCAGCACCACTGGCAGCATCCCCATGCCATTGCATCGGAGCTCCCCCTTCTTTGCCCGCTCCTTTCCCTGGATGGAGAAGAAACCGATCCCCCTGGCCCTCTCCAGCGGGGTCAGGCTGTTGCGGCCCTCCGAGCCGGCTTTGTACGCCCCGTTGAGCCCCAGGTCGCCTCCGCCGCTGCCGCCGTGGTGAGCCTTCAGACTGTTGCGCAGCCATGGGATGAAGTGGGGGGCGTGCGGCCTGAAGCCCTTCTGCTCCCCGGGCGTCGTGGTTGCCCGGCTGTCAGAGAACATGCTGGCAGATGATGACCTTCTTCCATGGATCTCCTCCTGCTTTGGCCATTAACACGTGCTTTGTCTTTTCTGCTGTTTTCCTCAGTTTTCAAAACTTTTTTTTCTCCTATGTTATTTTCCCTCTTCAGCTCGGGTCCCACCCACTCCCTCCACTCCTGCCAAAGCCTGTTTGTGATTTTATCGCCCTGGCTCTTCTCTCCCCCCCCCCCCCCTCTGATCCTGCTCCTCCACCTACTGTTCTCTCTCTGCGTTGAGGTGTTTCTGGAGCCCCGCTCCCCCCTCTCTGGGCCCGTCTCGGAGATGCCAGCAGGCCCCCTCTCCCTCTCTCTCTCTCTCTTCGTCTTCCCCCTCTGCCTGCCTGCGTCTCACTGGCTCTGTAGCAGCAGAGGCTTCCTGTCTCTACATCGCTCTCTCTCTCTCTCTCTCTCCTCACCCCCCCCTCCCTCGCTGCACTGCGCTGCCTCCTATCCTCGCTCTTTCTTCCTCCCACTCCCTCTCACTGCTCCAACTCCCTGTCTCTCTTTGCCTCTTCCCTCCCCATCCCTGCCTCCTCTCTGCTCTTATCACAGAACCCCTTATCACCCTTTTGCAACTCTCTTTTCTTTCCCTCCCCTCTGTGTCACTGTTTTCTTGCACTCAGCCCCACCTCCCAATTTACCAGAGAAAGCAGCTGAAGTTCAATCAAGGCGGCAGTATTATTAATCCCCCCCCCCCCCAGTAGAGGATGTATAGCCACGTGACTCCTCCTGCCTCTGTTCTCATCTGATTACTCCTTTCCCCAACTCAGACCCTTACAATTAAATGCTGCTTAGAGAAAATGGGGTGGGGGTGTAGGGGGGGGGGGGGGGGGGCAGCAGCAGGGAGGGATGGAGCACATAATTGTGACCTGTAAGATGAGGGATCAGCACCAGCCTGACAGAAAGGAAGGAGCTCGCCCCGCTCCAAACAGCAGCCCGCCTGTGGGACGGCGCTCCCACCAGCTTATAATAACTGTCAGCAAATAGTGTCACATTACCTCCCCGTCGTTTTCCCCTGTTTTCCATTTCCAACTTCGATTTGTTCTAATTAAACAGAGGCAGCTGCTATTCACTGGACTCCTGATTTATATTCGTTTTTTTTTTTTGTTTGTTTTTTTGTCTGAATCGGATTTCTCGTGTCTTGACGAGCTCATATATGCCTCCCGAGGTGCTTTTTCCGCTCAGCTGCTGCTGCATTGGTGGGTACCTCTCTCTCTGGCAGCATCTTAAATGAAAAACACCAGCAGAGACACACAAAAGCCCTGACAGTTTGCTGTCACTCAGCGCCAAGACACTCAAAGCATCTGCCACGCTGGTAGTCAGCACAGCAATCCGCTGCTGAGGTAGAGGGCCTGTTAAAATATGACTTCATTCGCTGACACATAGGAGCAGAGGAGCACTGTATGCGCGATATAATCTGCCTGCATGTTGGCAGACGGCTGTCAGTCTGTAGTGACCATTGCTCCAGATAAAAAAAAGAAAAGAATTGAGAGTAATGGAGCAGCTGCTGTTAATCCTTCTGCACTCTTCTGCGGCACAGAGCCAGGTCCAATGGCGGTTCTTGCGTGAGCGACATCCCGGGCGAGTCCTCCCTTCCACCTCCAGCTCTCTAGATGCAGCCGAATGTAACCCGAATGCAAAAAGATGTGCTGGTTTGTTCTGATTAAACTTTCTTGGGTTGTTACAACTGGTTTCCTTCATCTAAACCCGCGTTTTAATTCATTTCTAGATCGCGAGGGGCTTGCGGCGTCTTGCTTTAGGTAAAAAAAAAGTTCCAGTTTAGAGCTGTAAGATGTTAGAGAATAATGCAATGGTGGTATTACTGGTAACATTGTGATAACTGTGGCAGTGGCTGTAAATTTTTTTCACTCATGTCTTTCTCACGTGTGCTTTAAATCCCCTCTCTGACCTTCAGCATCTTGGACAGTATAATCTGACGTGTGGGCATTTATAGCAGTGAAACTCCATCAACTCTCTCATTGTGATGCAAAGGATGTTTTTATGGCAATATATGGAATATATTAACCAAGAATTAATGCATTTCAACCAGGCCTTTGCAATATTACTGTTGCGTACACTGGTATTGCAATGATGACACATTCGTGGGATGTTGTGTCAGGAAAGCAAGCGGCCATGAAAAACAAAACGGAGGCTCGTAATAATTATTGGACATTTATTTTATGATGCCTTGATCAAAACTTGCCTCTGTTTTAAACAAACTGGCCAGACATGGATTGATAATCGGTCTAATTCACGTATCATAATAATTCACCATCTATAAAAATAACTTTTTTTTGTTTATTTTGTTTTTAAGGTGGCAAAAGAGTAATTGGATTAAATCTGCCCCTAAAACAATTTTCACATTCTATGAAAATTTGATTATCACATTAGACCAGTCAAAAAAGGATGTTTTAAGGATGTTTTAAGGATGTTTTAAGCACACGGACCTCAGAAAACCCAGTGGACCAGAACCAGCAGACGACATGGCACCTCAAACCATCACTGACTGTGGGAACGTCACACTGGACTTCAACCAACGTGGATTCTGTCTCTCCGCTCTTCCTCCAGACTCTGGGACTTTGATTTCCAAACAACAGGCACACTTTACTTTGATCTGGAAAGAGGACTTTGGACCACTGAGCACCAGTCCAGTTCCTTTTCTCTTTAGACGTCTCTGACATTGTCTGTGGTTCAGGAGAGGCTTGACACGAGGAAGGCGACCTTCATAGCCCAGGTCTGGTATTCGTCTGTGTGGCTGCTCACCTTGGCGTTTCATACAGCCAACAAATCATGGTCACTGATTTGTTACTTTGGTTCAGGTTTTAACAAGGACATCCCCAGCAGTCTACAAGGTTCAAGTGAAGTCAGTGAGCAACATGGCCACTGCATATCAGTTTTGGACCACTGTCCCAATAAAACTTAAAATAAAAAAAAACTATCATTGAATACACCTCAGAATGAACTGAACCGGCTAGTCTCAGAATTTGATTCTAGGCGCCAAATGACGACAGGGCATCCAGAGAGGAAATGGCTAATCCTAAATCTTGATTTAGGACCCCAACAAAAGCAGCAGCCTCCTTGTGTGCCTGTGCCCACTAAAACTACAGACCATAAGCTGAACTTTTCATCCTGGTTTCCAAGTCAGCAAATTGGCCAGGATGAAACTGCAAGCACACAGAGTTGGGGACTACAAAAGCCAAAAATTGAAAAGCCTCAGTTTCCAGTCTTGGCCATCTCAAAACATCTTGTGGATATTGCACAACCCTTAAAAATGAAAAGAGAAAACACAAACGAAGGCCACTAGCCGTGACAAAGCGCTTTATATTTTCAGCTTCAGAGGATCAAATGTAGTCCAGAGTACTTAACAAACCAAACCCTTTCATTTAGCAATGAATCAGATACCAGTGCCAATGCTTTTTTCTACAACAATGTATTCTACGCCCAACACATGGGAACACAATCCACATGAAGTTAACTTGCTAACAACAAAAAGCTATTTAAAAAAATCTTATCTCCACAATAAACTGAGCTTTTTCCCCCCTGACAGAATGGCACCCTGGGCGGCGGGCCAAGCCACCCTGTTCAAACCCCGCCACTGACCAAGCCTTCTTGGTAACAACAGGTTATCTTCATGTTTTAAAAGCTAAACCCAACACAGAGTGTTTTATTTACATGCATAGATAATGAGTTTAGTTGATATATGTAAGTATAAAGCAACTCAGAGCTGATTGTTCATGATGTCAGAAACTGGGACTTCTTTCAGTCTCTCTCTCTCTCTGGCTCACATATTTATTTTCCTTTTCTTTTGATGAATTAATAGTGTCCAAATTAATATAAAAGAAGATGAAAGGAGCCCCTGATGTGTGGAAAAACCCGTCTCTTTACATTGAGCTTTTTGAAAGGCTTTCAAATATCTGAGCTGAATTGTTACTCACTGAGTCAACACAGAGAAAAGCTTTTGTTTCTCAAGCTGAATTAATAAAACGAGTGCAGTGCCTAAATGTTGGCTGCGAGCAGCAATGACTGGGATCCAAGCAGATTAGAGACATTTGACTCATCAACCACTTCAAAGCCCGACACGTGTAGAAGTAGTGTACGTCTTTGCCGTTCGAATGTGGCAACAACTGAAATTCACATCTTGCACCTTTGCACACTCGGAGAAAATTGGGGTGTTAGCTCCACCGCAACAGAAGGTTTGTCTGCAACGAACCTCACCGGCTCAGACCACAGAATTGGATCACTTGTTCTGCAGCTTAAAAAAAGTGAACGTCTTTAAAATCAGTGGTTATATAACTTGTCCCGTTAGCAGAGATGCCGCGTCGAGTGTTAGAACCCAACTCTGGTTACAAAAGTAAAAGTATTCAGGCTCGACCTACTTGTGCCTTTAAGATTTGAGTTGGGCTTAGAGAAAATGAATTGTGGCCATCACTTCTCATTTGCTCTACGTGGGTTTGGCGACCTGTCCGGGATGCACGTTATCTTAGAGCTCTTTGCCCGAAGGATGAATTAAACGCAGAAAATGGACTGACGACTCAAACGCTAAAAATACTCCGTCGTTCTCCTCTTTCTGTGCTTTTATTTTGGTGAGACCTGAACAATTCAATTAACAAGAAACATGCAGCCAAACGCTTTTTGCTGATTGTCACTGTCAAACAGTTTTTGGTTTTCTGAATATGATTTAAAAAAAATATGCCAGCCAAACATTTACATATGGGGCCCAAACATGTTGGAATTGGTTTGCATAATACTTCATGTATTATTAGATGTGATACAGGAAAACTTTGGGAAAAAGTGGGACCAATCCAGGCTTTTAAGTGTGTTGCATAATCAAAAGTGGTTTTATTAGGGCCCTCTCACTCCTGATTAAGACCATGGTATGATCTCCAGGATCTTCAGTCCGTCTGGTCTGTTTTTACTTAGTGCATAGATTTCCCCCCTGCTGCTTTCTTAGGCGTCCAATAAGACGATACCTCATCTTTCTGCACCTCCATCATCAGTTTCAGCCTTTCTGAACCACCATCAGTGTTTTCATCCGGTTTTCAGCTGCATGAGAAGATGTAGATGAGAAGGTCCTCTTTGCAGATGCACTGCACCTCCAAATGTGCCACACTGTGCAATAAGCTGAACCCTGTGCAGCTCTTAATGCTCATATTTCGGAGTGTTGTCAGAGGGAATCGTGTACAGCAAATCCAGAATCAATGTGTTTTTTTTTATTTTTACTAATTACTGTGATTACACCAAGGCTTTGAAAACTGGGAGATCCAGCAGCAATGGTTGTAAGATTATATTTTAAACCATGAGAAGCAGAAACTTTGTTCTTTGCCCCCATATTATTGTGAAACATCTCAGCAGGACTTGTCTTTGATGGCGTGGCCGATACATTTCGTATTAAAACTACTGCCTGGGGAACTCAGAGCAGTACATAACATAAAAAGCCAGATTTAAATTGGTGAATGCGCACAGGGACAAAGACTCTAACCATTGGAGACATGTCCTTTGGTCGGAAGAAACTCAAATTCAAACGTTTGGCCATAATTATTCACACTGTTTCCCAGATGCTAAGGTAAACTTGCACACGCCATAGCCACTTCAGCAGGGTGCTGCACTATCACGCACATTACATATCGTATTATCGTGTGTTATATAAATAGGCTGGAGTCTTTTCTGCTGCAAAAACATTTCCAATATGTGCAATATTTATTTGCTCTATTTACTTTTTTATCTTTTACTCTTGGTGTTTCTTTAGAGCTAATTTCAGATTAGACTGGTTTGTTCTTTTTTCTTCTTTCATTGCTAACAATTGTGTGTAACTGTCGGTGTCTTTGCAGCTCACACCCGAATTTCCCCACTGTGGGACAATAAAATCTTCTTATTTTAAGGTGTTTACGGAGTTCATCGGCCTCTGTAAGGAGAAAAGGGCCCAAATTAAAGCAAACTGTTAGAAGCTGATGAAAGGATACCCGGGTTGTTTAAAGGGGACATAACATGCTAAATCCACTTTTTCAGCCCTTGAATACCTTTTGTTTTATGCTTGGGGCCTCTGGAAGTACTCAACGTTAGTCTTCCAAGGTGTTATTTAGATATCTTTAGATTCCTTTTGCGTCATATTTTTTTCAAGTCGTTCAGATTTTTCTGTTCGCTGTTACGTTTTCTTCTCTGTTACGTCGCTGCTGTTTTTGTGGAACGTCTAAATAAGATAATAGGCCATCTTTCCGCCATGTTCGGTAGTCCAAACTGAAGGTTGCCGAAGCCATCAGTGGACAAGTCTAAATGTTCAGTTTTGTTGGTGTATTAACCCACAAAAGTCCCTCCTCCGGCCCCCATTATCAGAACCTTGTCAAAGAGCCTGGTTAAACTTTAGTTTTTGTGGGAATGTACCTGCATCAGTGCCTTGTTTGTGCAAAGCACTTCAAGGATCAAAGCTTCAGTCATTTTTGCCATTGATGAAGAGGGGTTTGGCCAGAGACTTCATCTGATCGAGGGCTCAGTTCCCTTTGAGTTTGGAAATGAAGGACACAGCAAAACGATAAGCTGCTGATATCTTTGCAATTTCAACAAACAATTTTTTTTTCTTTTACCATATACGTACTAAGGAATATACTCAGTATGCACTGCAGAAATGGAACTAAAAGTAAGTACAATTGTCATGAAATTAGTGTATTTATCCATGATTTGAGCAGGTAAATAATATTTTCTGCCAATACAGAATTTTGACTCCTACAATAAGATATTATTCCATTGGTAGACTATTTAAACAAATGCACTCATTTCAAGAAAACTTTACTTACTTTTAGTTCCTTTTTTGCATTCTATTATGGAAATATGTGTACATTTCTCAATCTAAATAGTTTTAGCAAATTTTTTTAAAGCTGGTATTACTCTAGCAGTTAGCATAATGAAACAATCGTAACAATTCTAAATGAACTAAAAGCGTAAAGATGTGGTCTGATTTCTGATAGGTGTAGTCTGATAGACAGATATGTCTATCAGACTACACCAGACTTTCAGTATGGAAACATCCTTTACTGTCCCACGGTGTGGAAATTTGGGTTTTGTGGTCTGTGTAAAGTCCTGGTTTTAGCTGTATACGTGCAATTTGGAGGAGTGGGCGTTGCTTTCTAGCTGGGAGATCTATTCAACGGAGAGTGCAGTGCCTTGATAATGTCACAATTTATTTACAACCTATAATACTAGCACAGACCTGTCCAGGGTGTACCCCGCCTCTCGCCCATTAAAATGCTGGAGATAGGTACCAGCACCCCTCGCGATCCCATGAGGGATAAAGCAAATGGATGGATGGATGGAATACTAGCACATGGTTGTTTCTATTATAGTGCTGGAAATTAGGTAAAAATAAAAGAATAAATGGGAAAATAGTGGGATGTTTTCTAAGTTGATTCAAAATCGACCAAGAGCGAAAAATCCAGTTTAGAAATCAAAGCTAAAGATGAACACGTAACCCAGAACTTTCATGTTTTCTCGTTTTTGTTGCTCAAACCTTTGTATAAGAATAGTAGCAGCGAAATCTTGCTGTGACGACAGTGATGTCAGAGGACTAAAACAGGGTAAAAGTGCTTACAACCTGAAAAGCCGTCACAATAAACGGATTGGTCTTATTTAATTATTTTAAATAAAACTACCAGTACTGATGGAAGTTACTTACCCTGTGTTTGTGTGTGTAAGGTAGGGCCTTTAAAGGCGCTGAATTTGTTGAAATTCAGTTTTCCTACCAATCAGCCACCCACTATGTGCCGCGCTTGTAAATGAGATGGCAGCCAAACACAAAATACAGTTGCTCATTTTAAAGTCAATGAGGAATAAAAAGTAAAGTAGCTGTCACAGCTTCTGTCTGTGTCATGCTGACTGGCCTCTCCATTCATTATATTAATAAGCTGAATATGTGTGTGTGAGAGAGAGAAAATAAAGAACAAAAGCAGAGAGAAGCCAACACGTGACCCGTCTCCCTTTTTAAAGCTCTGGACCTGCTGCCTCCTGACTCTGCTTTTCAAACGGGTGGCCTTTTTGTCACCAACATGCGCTGGCTGAGAGCGGCCAGAGAACAGACACAGCATATGGTCTCCTCCTAACCTTTTCCGATGCCTCCTGCGGCGCCCCCTTTCTGGTTTTGAGTGGCTGCGACAAACCGGTTGCCCGTCGAGAGGCAGCAGAGCGTGCGTCAGGGCCGCTCCTCTGCTAACGCGCGGTAGCTGAACTTTGCTGTCACTGCAGGGACGGGTTTCAGGGTGAAAATCTTTCACAGGAACCTTACATAACTCGGTGGATAAGTCAGATGTAAAAGAAACGCTTTGAAACTCAAAGCCACCCCCCCCCCCCCCCTCTGAGCCTGTCAAAATTTGCTGTGCAAAATGGCTTTCAGTCACAGTGAGGATGCCTCCAGGGCCCCTGGGAACTTTCAATAGCCGCCTGGACAGCAGAGCAGCACACTACGAGGAGGATTACGCGCTCCTATTTAGCTGCGCATTGACACATCGTGCATATGAAAAGTTCTTTTGAGGGCATATTGTTCTGTTTTGAAGGATTAAAAATGGAATGGAGCAGATGCCGTCTTGCCTCAAGTGTCCAGGCCGCTGTCGGTGATAATCCTGAGGGGTTCAGGTGCAGGAATCTGTGAATGCCTCCGTGTGTCTGTGTGTGTGTATGTTTGTACGGCTGTGTCTTTCACATCTTCTCATGTATATTTTTTGAGTTGTTTGCTTTTCAGGCCCCCCTCCCCTCCCCTCCGCTCCCCTCCGCTGTGCTTTTCATCCTTGAACAACACGTCAGTCAGGTGTTCTCCGAGGACTACAGAGCGAGGAAGGAAGAGAGAGGTGTGGGGACAATGAGAAAGAGGAGGAGAGAGAGAGACAGACAGAATAAAAAAATGGGGGAGGGAGATGGGATTTCTGAAAGACTTCTAACTTCCAAGCTGACTGTCATATAGTTGTGCTTGCCAGAGGGGAGAGCACCTTTAAGCATACTGGATGAGAAACGATGTGGAGGGACTACAAAAGCAAAGTAATACATAATAAGCAGCACTGAGTCTGCAGTGCTCTGCCAGCTAACCTACATGAGATTGGCGTGGAGCAGAAATTTGGAAGCGCTTAAAATGTCAGCAAAGGCCTCGACTGAAAAGGGCTTCGCCTTTACGGCACCCCGTAATGAGATTTAGACGGAGCGCATGCAGTTGTTGGTTCGGGATGATCGCCTTGACACGTGGATTTCCATAGAGATGAGGAACGACAGCAGAAAGAGAAACCAACACATATGAGTGATGACTAAATATAAAGCTGTAGCACCATAAGCAAATACACGTTTCTGTTCGCAGCCTTTGATGAACACAATGAGGCGAAGATCACAGAGACAAGTATTGAATCATGTTGCTGTTTCTTCTGTGGTACCACTTGGGCCTTTGACTGCTCGCTACCCTTATTAAACCCAAGAGGATTGTGTGTTTTTTTTTTTTTTTAGAACTCTGGCCTTGATCCTAAAGGAAAATCTAGAAACATGCTGTTGTTTGAACACAACGTCCCGTGGTTTGTTTTGTTGCACCACCCAGAGCTCAAACATTGGAGTATTTGAGCCTGCATTGACATGCAGCCAGGCGCGTTTTTTTTTTTTTTTTTGCATGTGCCAAAACTAACTGCATGCTCGCAGGGATTGAGCGTGGGGAAAGTGCTGCTCGTTTTGTCCTTTTACTCACAGAGCAGAGCAAGTCACGCCGTCGCTGTTTTACTTTTTAGTGCTTGGGAATTATCAGAGCATCTGAGCTCAATTTTCCTCTTTAGTTAAGCTTGTAGGTGTCTGCTCTGCTGATCATAACTCGGTAATCAGTGACCGAACCTGAGCAGGAAGAGTAATGGGGTTCTCTGCATGCTTCCTACATCCAGCTCCCCTTTTAAAATGCAGGCCAGCTCCTTCGCAGTCACTTCATTATGTAGAAATGATAATTATGCCCCCAATGGAAGCTGGCTTCACCAACATGTACCACAGCCCTCGTTCAGGTCCACTGGCAAGCCGGTCCTGACTGTCAACAAGATGTATTTAGAGTGCCTCGCTGAAGTATTTTTACACCTTGTGTGTTGTGTGATGTCACAGCCTCAAACAATACCTTTTATTGAGATTTCAAGCAAAAGGACACAAAGTAGTGCATAACTGTGTATGTGGATTTTATGGCTTTCAAGATTCTTTACAGATGAAAATCTTAAAAAGTGTGGCTAGCATCGGAATTTGGCCCCCCTTTGCTTGATGGCCTTCGGTAAAATCAATGGCAAGAATCCTTATAAGGATTGTTTATTCACTAAGAACATTAGTGAATAAACAGCCAAAGACAAAGGAACACAGCAGACAGGTAAAGGAGAGTTTTGCAGATGTTTAAAGCAGGTTTAGGATGGAAAACAATATCCAAAGCGCATGCAGTGATTTGCAAAACGTATTCCCACCTCTTTCTCCACATCTTGGGATTTAGCAACCACAGATATTGTAGTATTTTATTAGGATTAAATGTGATACATCAACACACAGTAGTGCAAAATTGTGAATTGGAGGGAAAATTTTGGATGGGAAATTATACGTGGTCTTTTTTTTTTCTTACAAATGTAGAAAAATAAAATAAAATAAGCCTACCAAAACATGGCACAACTGCAAACCTACCAGGACCGTCAGGCACAGCACTATGTTTTGTTTTACACTTCAAGAATCTTACTGGAAAGGTCAGAAGAAGAAAATAAAATGCTAAAGAAAGCCTCAAGATGTCATGTTTTAACTTTGGGTTGTCAGATGAGAGAAAAGATTCTGTCTTGTTTTGTTTTTTTTTAACCTAAATGCTAAACATGGTGTTTGTTAATTAAAAACAACACTCCAGCTTCCCTGAAAAACATTATCTAGACTGTGGAGCACAGTGTTAACAGAATCACACTGTGGGAATGCTTAGCTACAGCAAGAACAGGTAAACAAAACACAGGAGAATCCTGGGAAAAAAAATGTTAGAGGCTGTAAAAAATTAGACACTAACCCTAAATACACAGCCAGAGCTACAAGGTTTTAGATCAAGGCTTTATCATGTGCTGAAGCGGCCTAGTCAAAGTCCAGGCCTGAGCCCAATCAGTGCACAGCCCTTGACTTGAAAAAATAATTTAAGCTTTATAGTCGCTTTCTATCCAATTTCACTGAACTGGGGCCATTTTAAGAGAAGAATGACCAAATATGTAGTGTTTTGATGTTCAAAGCTGTTAGATGTGCGGAACCACAAAACATTTCCAGGTGGATGGACAGCTCTACAAAGGACTGTACAAACTCAGGGGGGTTAGGGTTAGATCTAAATGTGCACCCCGTTTCAGATTTTAATTTGTAAAAGGTGTTAAAAGCCATGTGTCACTCTTTGATTTCCACAACGTTGCGATCGCCTATCGCGATTAATTAGTGAAGTTGTGGCTTTAACCTGGCTAAAAACTCATGAGGCATAAGCACTCCTGCAAGCCGCTGTGTTCATGTCATGTATTAGGGAGACAAAAAAAGAAAAACTTAGCACCCCTGCTGTAAAGACGTCTTACACAACTTCCCTCTGAGGAGGAGCCCAAAAGAAATCTTTCAGATTCATGTTTTTGCTTTATTTAACATCACAGGACAAAAGGCAGAAGATTGTGGAAAGAAAACAAGGATGCATTTAAGCCCTTCAGTCACAACGTAAGGCTCTGAACTTGCACGCAATGAAACTCATGTTGAGTTAATGAGCACATTAGAGGATAAATGGCCACTTAGTTCTGCAGCAGATTTTCAAGTGTGCTACAGGGAGAACCGGCGAACACGTTTCAGGACAAATTATCGCTCCACAGTCTAAAACCTCGCAGAGTAGACGGCGCATTAGGGCCCGACGTAAACCCCATGCAGAGGGGTTTAATGAAACTGAAGCAGAGCTCACTGTTTAAAGGTCTAAAAACAGAAGCCCAAAGTCTTTCTCTATTACTCATTTCCTGCCCTACCTCTGACCGAGGCGTTTGCTTGGGAGGAAGCGGAAAAAAGCGACCCCGGCTCCAATTGTTTGTCAAGTCAGACGGGTTTGTGTGCTTTCCCTCTCCCTCCCAGGCAAGAGTAAGGGATTTGGTCGAGGAAATTCAGGTCAGACACACAGATTAGTCAGACCCGGTCCGGCCAGATAAACGTCCAACATGCTGATTAGATGACGCTGTTTGTGATTAAAAGATGAAAAGAGACCAAGGCAAAGTTAATTTATTTTTCTTTAAAAAGTAATGTGTATTATATTTGTTGTGTAAGGATACAGTACAGACACACAAAACAACCTGTGAAAAAAAAAATCCACAACAGTAAAAAAAAAAAAAAAAAAAAAAATACATGAAAGGAATATTAAATGTTTTTGTAAATATAAATGAGGCGGCTGGAGAGGCCTCCGGGGGTTGATTTTAAAATGAGCAGATTTAAACTATCCCTGAGATGTGGTCGGACTGGAGAAAATGCCATAAAAAGGACAATTAAGAGTCAACTCTTTAGGGGGAAGGGATTTACTTCAAAGCCTTCCTAAATGATGCGGTCAAATGGGTCCAAAAATGAGAAAGACAAAAAAAAAAAAAAAAAGTCTAGGAAGTGATGTAAGAATAATAATAGTGTAAAAAAAAAAAAACAGTTAATTAAAAGAGCCTGAAACCACAACAGTCACGTTCCTTGTGTCCCTTATCGTCAATAATCAAAGTGTGTGCAGCTTTACTGAGTTTTTCTCCGACAAAGGGAAGCATTTGGAGTTTCATCAGTGCTGTTTTCTTTGGCCGAGCTGCTGAAGAAGAAGTTAAAGTTTCTGCAATCCTATCTGGGAAAGCATAGCACTTATCACACGGCTCAATTTCCAATTCCCTCACAGGTACACACACACACACACACACAGAAAGAATACTAAATGAGGCCGCAGCACAAAACAATCTCCCAGACAGAGCCGGTGAAAGAAAACAAGGTGGACAAAAAGGAAAGACATCCATTATAATGTGAGCTTAGAGAGAGAGAGATAGGTTGTAACTATTCATATGCTCCTTAAAGAGGGAAGAAACAACATGTTTCAATCCATTAAAGGACTCCTCGCTTCGTGCAAGCAGAGGTGGCTGCCTCCATCACATTAGCTGGAATGGAGAGGCTGCCCTACAAAGGCGAGCTCCGGGCCATTACGCCACCCCGGAGCGAGGAGCTGTAATTGCGGTGGGAGAGCTCAATCAGGCGCCGTGTTTGTCTCTGTGATCATCTCTGTACCTGGCCTGGTCCTCCAAGCCCGCCTTTCATCCGACTGCTCATGAGGAGCCACTTCAGCTCAGATCTGGCGGGTTCTGAACGACCAGCAGGCTCCAACATCTAGAGATCCCCGACGGGAAAACTTTGCACCTGGTGTGAGCTTTCCTCGCCGCGGTTCTTCCCGACCGGACGACCGTGCATCCAGAGCGCCATTCTAGACAATCGACAATGTGCAGCACAAACACATCCCCTCTTGTTTGTAGTCCTTCCTGTGACTCACGCACATTACGTCTGTCGTGGTGGCCAGAAAGCAGACCATTTGCTGTCAACAGCAGCCTTGGGAAACAAACGTCTGGCTTCTCCTCTGAATGCATTTCAGCGCCTGGCGGCGAGCGCGGAGGAGAGTGCCGGCTGAGCAGGATTACCTGACTGCTGTGCTTCACAACGGCAGAGGAGAAAAACGGTACAGCGCTTGTTCAGAAATGAGTGCAAAACTACTTTTGGAAGAAAAACAAAAACAACATTTTTAGCTCAACTGTTCCTCTCTAGGTGCGTGTTCTCTAAAGAGACCTAGCAGAGGTGAGGCCTGTGCCTTGGTTTACACGTTTTTAATGAAAGGAAGCAAAAACTAAATCGGGCTGTCAAGGCACAGTTGTCATGCATACTAACAAGAGCGTAAAGTTTTTACATTCATTTATGGAGATATATATATATATATATATATATATATATATATATATATATATATATATATATATATAAAAAAAGAAATTAGCTGGATGTTTAAGCTGTTAAGTACAGAAATAGTCTTTGGACAAACTCAGTGAGGGAACGTCGGTACAGCAACATCCACAAGCCGACAACACGTGGAGAGGACAAATGTTTCCGATTGTCACCTTTACAACAAGAAACAAACGAGAAAATCCAACAACATGCGCCGACGCAGAGGTAGGACGAGGGGGGAGGGGGGGGGGGGGGGGTCAGAGGTTCCCGTCGTCGAGCATCTTGTTGACCCCGTTGCAGATCCTCTGCAGGTGGGCCCTGTAAACCTCGGAGGGCCCGTACAGAGCCGCCAGGAAGTCGCAGTCGGCGAAGTGATTGAAGACGTGGTTGACACGCGAGTGACTCTTGGCGGTCAGGTGGCGGCGGATGGCCTGGTGCAGGAGCTCGCGGCAGTCGTTCAAGATGCCGCTCATGACGCGGCGGTCGAAGGTGAACTCGATCTGGTGGAAGCTGACGGCGGTCATGGCCAGAGTGTGGACTTTCTTCCTGCGAGGAGGAGAGCGAGAGAGCGGCTGTAAGTTTCTGCACCAGCGCAGCGGCAAGAGGGGAGTAAAAAATAGAAAGTGCTGTCTTGTGATTTTCTGGAGGAAACTTTCACTGCCCCCCCACCCCCAAACACAGCACTGTCCTGCACAGCATACACATCTCCACGCTAATACAGTCCCTGTTTTCCAGACTGTGCATTTATGTCTGCTTCATAGACCACTGACTTTCACTGTTTTAGTGGAAAATATACAAAGGCATGTAAACGTCAATTTCATTAAGCTGCTTCCATCAGCACATGAAGAACAAAACCACTCCACTGCAGGTTTTCTACGCAAGGTTTGTCGACTCCTGAGAAACAACGTTGCTTTCAGTCGGAGATTTTCAAGTCAAACAGCCTAACAAACACAAACCGGAGCATTTAACCCGAGCTGGAAACGAAGACAGAGGATACCCCGTGTGGATGAGGAAGATGCTGAGGCAGTGAAGGATTTTTAAAGGTTTATTTAAACCAAGACATTTGAAGAGAAAGCAAAATCTCTGGAATCACTTGGAATTGAACCCCTCAAAGGAAAACCTGTCCTCCAAGTTGAAGTTGGGCTGTGACTGTCCACCAAAAATGTAACCCTTCTGAAAAGGATTATGGGCACTGCTGTCTGTATTTCTTGTAACGGTGGCACTAGAACTCAAGGCCCGCGCTGTGTGGGGTTAAAGGTGAAGGTGCAGCTTGGACTATAATTTTTCTGTTTATATTCTCACATGTTTGTATCCATTTCTGCTCTGTAGGAGACTGTTTACATGTACAAATGCTGTTCTGAGAGCTTGGGCAAAGAAATTCAGGCAAAGCATCAAGGATAACAGGAATATGGTGATAAAGTTCTCTGCCTACTCTCCTGCTACATGACTAATACAGTTTTATTCTGTTATTAGCCTCACAAAAGAGACCTATGGGTGTGTTTAACTGCTGATTTGTTTGTTACAAAAGTCTATTTGCTAAAAAAAAAAGGGAATGTATCAGTTTTTCTTATAAACCCTGCAAACTTTAATCCCACAGCAGAGGCCATCAGAGCTGAGGCTGAAAGAGAAGGAGGCAGAGTAAGCTAAAAACTACCTGCTTTCCCCCTGCGTAAATACCAACATACCTTCAAAACTGGGTCTTCAGTGCTCCAGGAAGGTTTGCAGGCCTGCTGTGCTTCCTGTTCAAACCTGATAACAGCAATATGCTGGTGGATGTAACGCTAACATTAGCATAATGGTATTTATTCATTAAATGACTTTGTTCCATAATGCAAAAGCAACCAAGAATAAATAATGTTCGCTGCTTGTCCAAGAAATGAAGTCAATAGAAAAATAAATCAACTGAAACCCAGTCAACTGCTCTACATACAGTATTTTTACAGCAGGGGTTCCCACAGTGGGGGTCGCGACATGATTTGATGCTGATGTGCTAAAATAAGTTAGCATTTCTTTATTCGTGAAACCGATACCAAAGTATAACCTGACAAGAAGCTAAACATTCTTCAAATTAACACAAGGGGAAGGCCTCACTTTTTTTTGTAGTATACTACGGTATTCTTGTAATTTTACAACTTTATTCTTGTAATTTAGCCCCTCCCAAAAAAAAATAAATAGAAAACAGTAATCACACCTGCCAAAACGGGGTCACTAGTCTGTGGCTCTGTTATTTTGGGGTTTGCAGACTAAAAGGTTTGGCAGAAATATTCACAACCATATTTTGTTACAAATACAAGATCTGAGTATTTTAATCAGGATTTTACATGACTGATCATAAAAAAGTAGTGCATAATGGTAAATTGCCTGTACTAGTATAGCGCTTTATCAATGCTTGAGGGCCCCAAAGCATTTTACACTATATTCAGTCATTCACCCACCCATTCACCCACTGGCAGTGGTGATTGTAGATATGCAAAGCTGGTTGACATGCCCTAACCAACTTGCAGCTAAATAAAAATTGCACCCAACAGCAAGACTGAAAACAATTTCTTGCTTTACTTTGCGGTGATATTTCACATTAGCTCCCAGTAAACAAAGATTACGAGAATATAACCAGAAAAACCTCCTAATGGTTTCTAAAAGGAATATTTTCCATCTCACCTGAAGTTTTCCACCAGGATCAGCTCCTCGCCGTTGAACTGGTTGTTTCTGTAAAGCACGCCCAGCTTCACCACCATCTTGATCAGGTTTTTGATGATCTTCTGGGACTCCTTGCGGTTGCGCGTGTACTCCTTGGTCACGCGGTACAGCTCGTCCAGCACTTCGCTGCTGGTGTCGTCTATGAAGAGGTTAGCCATGCTCTTGGTGGCCATCTTGCTCATTAGCTTCTTCTGTGCCTGTAGGGCCAGGCTCTTGGTGCTGAAGGAGTCCATGGTCAAGTCTGGGTCAGGATGGCGCCGGGGGAAGAGAGCAAAAAGAGACGACAGCACCTTGGTTAATGGTTGTCCCCAACAAGTTATAGCTCGAATTACAGGACGTGCCTATAAAAAGGATGTTTGCTCAATGGCGCTCTGCAGTTGACACAAAACTAGTAACTACAGCAACCTTTTACTAAACATCCTGTTTGACCGTGCATTCCCATGGTAGCCTGCGACGTGTGAGGTTATTGCAAATAACATTTACACTGATAGTGTTTTAACTGCAGGGCCAAAAACCGTCTTTTTATCAGATAATGAGCCGAGGCAGCTGTCAAATTAGTGCCAGCACCCCTCTGGCTTGGTAGTTAGAGAGGAATGTGTCATCACAAGTGCGGGAGTAAAGTCGCTCAAGCTACAAGCAGGCAGGGCAGCAGGTGTAATCTGGACGTCTAGTCCGCCCGAACCCGTCCAGGGAGCAGGGTGTACGTGCTTGCATTTGAAGTGAGCTGCAGATGCAGCGGAGCCGATCAGTCCCCGCATGCGCCGGGCCTGACTTTAAGTGTGATTCTCTGTGTTTGTGTGCCAAGTGAGGTGACTCAGTGACAGGCTGCACGCATGATAAAAGCCCGTGAATGGTGGGAGGTCATGGGGGCCGACGGCTTTCACAGCAGGTTTACACATTCCTCTTTTCAAAGGAATAAAAAGAAAAAAAATAATCCATTTTCCTTTTTGACCTTTACGAATCTCCCGTCATCGCCTGGGAGGAGGTGGAAAATAACAGAAACGTGTTTATTTTTCCTGTAACAGTCTGCCTTCCGTTTACAGCACAGTGATTGCGCAGCCGTACGATGAGCTTAATTTAAAAAAAAAAAAACACTCGTTTACAGAAATACAACATCAACTGGATCTGCCCATAGGGAGAGAGAGGAGCTGTAATTCCACATGAAACATTTCTTTCCATTTAAACTCTGTATGTTCGTGAGTCCATGCATATGACAACACAGGTGCATCTCAATAAATTTGATTATTGTGGAAAAGTTGATTTATATTACTTAGTTCAAACCCCTAAATTAATATAGCATATAGATTCAAGACACTCAGTGATCAAGTGTAAGAGTTTACTTTTGATGAATACAGTTAACAGCTATTAAATTTTAACTTCACATAAGACCAATAAAATACTTTTTATTATAGAAATGTTATGCAAGTGTTACGGTTCATTCAGTCACGTGGAAAACTGCTGACTTGACAGTCCGAGAGTCTCTGACACCCTCCACACTGTAACCTGGCAGCCAGATTGATAATGTGTAGCACTTCATGTTCTGCACATTATCAGTCCGGGACTGCTCCGTTTGGGAAAAGTAGGGACATTTAGCAGAACTCTGTGAGCTGATTGGACCAAAGGTTGGTTTTAGCCAATGACGGTATCAAATTAAAACGTAAGCAGCGGAAGTCATGAGAAAGCACAACAAGGTGAGCTAGTCGAGGCACTTCTTGCTGTTCTATCAAAACGAAATCGTGGATTCTTAAAAAAACAGATGCAATAGCAGCAGCGATGCGTGCGTCCGCCTGCGCTGCCATTTTATGTTGGTTTTTAATCTTTAATATCCACCGATATCACCAATATTATCATGATAGTTTTTTTTTTTTCCAATATCACCCAGCCCCATTTTCCACCAGCTGTAAAGCAGCTTGAAATAAATGACGTTAGATGTTAGCATTTACATAAGATTAGTTTCAGTTATTGAATTACTGATGAACAAATGTTTTAACGATTCTGTAATTCATCAAGATGCACCTGCAAGCGTTAAAACAATGCGACTAAACATTTTGTAGCCTTTTCAGCGTTCAGCCCTCAACCTCTCTCACGGCATCGTTAGGGCACCAACGTTTGGACCACATAGCAACGATATTTCAACTCCAGCGACTTAGAAAATGAATGGAAATAGTCCAGTAAGGAAACTCTGCTTGTAGCTGCCTGACTATTTACTTAGGTGCATTTTGTTGCTTTTTTTTTTTTTTTGTAATCCAACCTTCCATCTCCAAGTTTTAATCATGTTTATTTATGGTTGTGTGCATGGCATTACAAACCAGTGCATGGGAGACATCAGCAATGTGCTGTGTAGTTATTTAAAGGGATAGATCAGATTTTATGAATGAGGTTTCTGTACTTATCAGTAGTGGGTACCTTATCTGTGGTAAACAGAAGTTTTATCACAGGGAGTTTGAAGAAAGAGATGCATTCTCATAGCAAAGGAAGGCTGGTAGTCAGTTTGGAGCTCCTGATAGGGTGGATTTAAGCCAAATCATCTCAAACTAAAAAACAGTCCATAAAATGGACTCTTTCTACACTGTGGCATATGAGCATTGTTTAGTTTGTCGCCGTTTCCTCAACACGAACAACATCCGTGCCACTAGACTGCTGAGGATGCTGATTATATCGGTCTGGCTGATATTATGTACAGAGGGAGAGCTCTGCAGAAAAGAGGGCAGAGAGACAAAGGGACCATGCTACTGTGGAAACTGTGGAAATGAATGCAATCTACCTTGGGTGCTGATTCAAACTGCGTTGCTCTGCCATCACAGTCTGGCTGCTATTCCTGCCCCGAGTGGAAAGGGACAAGGACACAACCTCACGGTCTATTACGCTGGGATACCAGCACTTCACTAAGTCTGTATCAGAGAACATTCTGCTGTTTTAAAGGTCTTTTTTTAGTTCCTAAAGCTTCCTATGCTGCATTATACAACTAGTATCATTAAAAGTATTAAGGGAACATGCATACCGTGTAGATACTGTGATAACAGTACATTGGCAATAGCCCTAGCAAACACCATGATAACCCTTTCATGGGAACCCAGGGACAGTTTCTACTTAACCTTTTTTATATCATTTGACGATATAGAAACAAACACAACCACAAATCGTAACAAATGATTTTCAGAAAGCACTAAACAGCCTATCCAGCCAATACCAAGATATCAAACTAAATGCTTCACCCCACAGGAATAAATAAATGAATGCATGAAAAAAAAAAAATATAACGATCAGTTGGGGATTAAGACAAACTGGACAATAAAGCAATAGCGTTGTTATTTTGCAATTTTTTTAAAGTAATATTTTACTCTTAGCAACGTTTCCTCTGCCTGAATGTTATATTAAGTATTTGGAGCAGCCCAGCCAGAGTCCCAACTTGGATCTGACAGAGAATGTGTGGACTGAGCTAAAGATTAGGGTGATGGCAAAGAGGCCTTCCAACCCTTCCAAAGGCTTTTTAGCTCATCCTCAGAATCATCAGCAGAAGCATGCAAAAATGAAACTCAAATAAAAGAAACGGTCTGATTGCTCTAATGCCAACAAAGGGGTTTCCATTGGTTGACAGAGGTATTAACAATTTCTAACATGTCTTTTTTTATGTAAATGTTTAAAAAAAACTGATTAGAGGGGTGGGGCTCTTTCCACTTAAGAAGAATAGGCCTTCATGCTAAAAGAGAGCAAAAAGCCACCAGATTTTACTACACCCATTACAGGAGATACGCAAAAGGAGCATTTTCGGCTTGCATCATCTGTTCTGACTGGGGAGTACGGTCCGTTGAAAAAATAATTACACAAAACAAAAAAAATCGACTCCCATCCTGTTGGTCACAGTGGCATAGTGGCATAGCACGTTTGCATCTGTAAAATTCTGGCAGACTTAACCATGTGATTGAAATAATTTGTAAAATTGCAACGATTTCCCAGAGGAAAAACTGACAAAGTCATACAATTCATCTCATGTTATATCTTGATATGTAATTGCAACTGAAACTTAAAGTGCATCCGTCCCTTTGTTAAATAAACAATGCCTATCCCAAGAGTGAGGAATTTGGGGAAGTGACGAAACGCACACAGATATAAAGGAAACACTTCTACTCCTCAGGGGGGAAACTGAAAAATAAATCAGACGCGACAGTCGGATCAGATTTCCTTCCTTTTAGCGACTCAGACATGTGAATTATTGGAAAATGTCACCGAACAAAAAATAAAAACTACGAAGCTGCGTTTAAGTAAGTGTCCCATTGACATTGTGATAGAGAGTTAATCTTTACGTCTCCGCATGAAAGGGGCCCTAAAGATTAATTGAGCATAAGCCCAAAAGGCCAACTGTCGATCCTCTTGCAGGGCCGTAATTACAAATCCAAAGCAGGAAACAAGAAAATGGAGCTATGAGATTTCCCAACTGGGGTGAGTTGTGAGGTTTTTTTTTTCCCCCACTGTTGATGGAAGTAGAAAGAAGGCGGTGAATCTCCTGCTGCAGTGTCTGACTTTCACTCCGTCTGCAATGCCTCTCTAAGCATATCAATAAGACTCCTTGGAGAGCGTCAACAGGACGCCTCCCAGAGAGGAGACGCGCGAGGAGAGGACGAGCCGAGACTGAAGCCGGGAGATGAGAGAAAACAAGAGGGTGGAGGTGTGTTACACATCAATACCGACACGTCGTGAAAACGTAGGAGTTGAATGAGAGCTCATTTGCAGAGCGCTCCCGATGCTCGCCGCAGTCCTGGCCTCGTCTCGTGGCGGCTGCCGGACGCCTAATCGCGTCTCTGGTTTGGCTGATGAAGAGGGATTGCTGGCAGATCCCCCATCCACCGCTTCAACATAACTACCTTAACTGAGCTGCAATCTGCCTCTGATGCAATGCGAGCGAAATGAAAAACAAAAGAAAGAGAGACAGTAATGACTGGACTGAGAGAAGAAGAAGAAAAAAAAAAAGATCAGCCTGAAATCTTTCTTTCTATTCGGCTTGTCTGGTCTGCCTTGAGAGCAGAATCCTGTTTCAGTAGACTAAAAAATAAAAAAGGGTCTGCATTTACACCCCCCTGTTTTCCTCCCTCTGATGGACATGTATCAGTTTTGAGAAGTGCTGATGGATAATGGACCACTTTCTGAGATTGGAGAGAGATTTCACAGTGCTCATTAAATTCCACTCTCGTCAGGGACCGGAGCCATCATAGCCTGTCAGCCGTGTAGCCTGCCGGCGAGCAACAGACAACAGGGCCCGGGGAGAAAGGGAGGAGAGGAGGTGGCGTGTTTGCCTGTCAGGGTTTGTGTATACAAACAGTTCAAATATGGAGGGGATGTGTACAAGTGGAGCCACTCAGGAGAAACATTGAGGGGGCATGTCAAGGTTTTGCTAGCCATCCTGTTAATATTATTATGTTACTGAAGAAAACCCAGCAATCTCCAAAGAAGAAATGCTCTTTAGTTGCTATAAAGAACAATAAAAAAAAAAATGAGAGCTACGCAAACGCTCAGCCAACCCGAGAGGTTTCGGCTCTCAGAACGGCTTTTACTAAGCTCTAAAGTCTTAATTAGCTTCTATGGGCTTTGCCTCGTTCGCAGACATTTCTTTTAGGAAAAAAGCCGGGAGACGGTCAAATTTAACAGGTTTATAAAACCAAACTCCTCCACCTTTGTCTCTCGAGAATCCATAATGCAATACAGGAAGCAGCTGGCAAAAGGGAGACGATGTTGATGCTCACCAAGAGCTCAGGAATGGTAGAGAACAGTTTTTTTTTCTGTTTTCTGTTATATTAAAAATAAAGATCCCAGTGCAACACAGAACAGTTTGAAGAGAGTAAGAAAAATGTCCAATATGTTATCATTTATACAGCGCAACTCAAATGGTGCAACATTCTAACATATAAAATATAGATTTGGAGAGACTATAGGCGATAAAGGGGTGTCCATCAAGCTCCAGAAGTGCCTCCTCTTAAGGAATCAGCAGCATGCTATTACTGCCACCAGCGCGTTGCTTGCTAAAAGCCGAGAGCAGGTGGGTGTAGATCTCTGTGCCCAATGAGACAAAGATATCTGGATGACCTTGTGACGTGAAGAACGGCAAAGACGTCACTTTCATTCAGTAATAACAGGGAGAGACTGAAAGTCCGCGTGAAATCCAAGAGAACTGGGTGATGTTGGGATTATTGATGAATCCTTTTGTCCATTTGTTTGGGACATCTGGACATCTTCTATCCAGAGCTGAAAGGGTGATCCCTGCCACGAGGCCTGTGTCATGCCAACAGAGCATCCTCCTGATACAGTCCATGTGTGCTTGTTTCTCATCCAGAGGGAGCGGGCTCACTCGCTGCCATAACACTGCCAGGAGTAAACAGGTGCATCAAAACCTCCTCAAAGAGCAATTTCCTCCGACAACCACAGACATTTTTTGCTGATAATATTTATTTTTAAACGACATGATGCATGTAAAAAGGAGAAATTTAAGTGCCACAAACATCACCGCATTGACATTTTAGACCCGTAGGCAAAACGAAACAACAACAACAAAAAAACATGTTCCTAGATCCTAAACCTGTTTGGAGGATGTGGTAACTTCCCAAAACACAGCGGACTGAGCTGAAACCAACAGACTTGTTTTCAACTCAAAGTATGAATAAAAGCACAATATGTGTCCAACAGTCAGGATAAGGTCCAGATGTGGACACACAGCTGTAGAAATGGTCTGAAGAAGGGATAACAAAGGATACCGTTGTATTGTGGATGTTAACTCTCCATGAAAAGCTAAAAATTATTCATGAAAATGTTTGTAGTAATTCTTTAATTACCTGAAGATAAATTTTGCATATCAAAGAAACTTGGGACTGAAATATAAACCTAAACAAAATCTACAAAAATACATTTATACCACTGTTGATACTTTTTATTTGGTGCCTCCATTTACGAAAAGGGAAATACTCTTGTATCTTTTTTCATCAATATCTTTACATCCAGTTTTTATTCCCTGTATGCTACCCGTTACCCAACTTTCCAAAAACACTTGAACTGTTCCTACACATTTACGTAGTTTTTCAGATCCAAATTTCCAGTTTTAAAACATAAGATACAACAATTTAATAGATCCCTTGCAACCACGTGACTCCGTTACCCAGAACCCCTTGCGTGGCGGCCATATTGGTTGGCACGCCATTTGACGAAATGACGAGTTCTCCGGGTATTTTTCTCCTTTCGATAACGTATCACAAGATCGTTTTAAGACTAAGTTGACGGTTGATGGTATCAGATTGCCAGATCCACACAGCAAAAGCCTGCAGGGACGGAGCGAGTCTGTGAAATGCTGCCAAGGGTTTCGTACCGCGACACAGCTGCTTTATAAACACGCAGGCCAGTACGGACAAGAGAGCACGAAAGCCCCTGAAACCACTGGACGGCTGCAATTATTTTATATCAGGAAAAAGGCTCCAGCAAACGCCCGCGACGCCATGAGGGATTAAGCGGGTCAGAAAATGGATGGATGGATGTTCAGACATGTTTGTGCAACAGCACAAAGCAGAGAGGAAGACCCGCCCGGTAGGTTAAAAAACCATTATTCACTACGGATTATTTTGGTGTTTTTGTCTTATTAAAATGGGTGGGGGTGTCGGCGACATTGCAGCGTAAACACAGAAGTACTAGCGCCCGTGAACGGGCGGAGGGGAGGTGGCGATCGTTACACTGGCCGGAGAGCCGCCGCTGTCTGGAGCAGCAGGAAGCGGGTGCTGCTCCAGACAGCGGCGGCTACAGCAGCAACAGCGGCTTCTCCGGCCCGTGTAGCGATCGCTACAGCAGCCGCCGCTGTCTGCTGCTTCAGAAAGCGGCGGCTGCGGCGGCTGCTGTAGCGATCGCTACACGGGCCGCTTCTCCGGCCCGTCTAGCGATCGCCACCTCCCCTCCGCCGCTATTTAAGTAGAACAATGAATAGAGCAGAATTAAGTTGTATTTACCGGAGATGAAGTGTAGACTGCAAATTGTCTCGTAGTATGATGGCTCCCCCAGTCCATTGGGAGTGTCTGCCTGCGCTCTTTTCATTGAAAATATCTATTTCTTTCTTCTTTCTTCGTCCTTCGGTAAACGACAGAAACGTACATCCAACGATTTGGAATGCCTCTGTGTGCAACCGGGAGCACAACAAGTTGTAGGCATTGTTTAGATTCCAAAAATAAACTAACTAAAAGTACGCTCTAAATCACCCGTTTTGTCATGTAGTAGACGGGCTGTCAGGCTAGCGTGCCCACCAAGATGGAGGCGCGCACCCCCGATCACGTGACTGTGACGTCAGATGCAAGGGGTCTATTGATTTATGGCAGTTTGAAGGCAATACATATGGAACCTGGAAAACCCACAGGCAGACAAAAGGAGTAGAAAAGAGGGAAAGGATGGAAGGTAGGAAGGAAAAAAAAACCCAAAATGGGTTAAGTACAAAAATAAACGTACGTACAGGTATAAAAATGGGTGAACTGATTGCTTAATTATGCACAACTGAACTTTATGTGCTTAAATTTCTTTACAGCCAGACCCGAGGATCCTGCAGATGTGGAGCCGGTAGGTTATACATTTGAGTAACAGTTAAATTAGAGTCCTCTGAACATCCTTTTTTATTTACTGAACTTGTCACTTCTGCGTGCCTCGGCAAGGACCCGTCAAATTCCTGTTACTCTCAAGGAAAGAAAGCTTAACACTCAGTGTAAACATGGTTTCAGAACAAAACCTGTGTACGCGCGTCGCTGTGAAGCATGAAAGTGGCGAGTCCCAAATCTTAAATGGCCTGTGAAGTGCCGTGGTTGCAGACAGCAAACCCTGACACGGCGTCTCCACGGTGTTTAGAGAGGCAACATTTTGCCAGATCTAAAGCGAAACAAGACATGACAGCAGAAAGCGCCGCTCGGCAATGTGGCAGAATATACAAGGCGTGCTGATCAGCGCACAGCAAACATCTGCAGCCTTCCTCACTTCCTCACCGATGGGCCCTGGGCGCCGAGAGCTCGGCGCTTCTAACTAGAGCAGTTAGACGGGCTGCAAACTCACACGGCCGCTTCCAAGCAGCAGACATCCCCTCACTCAGAAAGACTCAGCGGTTGACTTGTGGAAATGAAGCCAGACATCACACAATGTGTGATGGATGCCTTGTCACAGTCCGTGGGCTTAGGTAATGGAAGCAGGGAGTCTGTCGCCCTACTGCAGGTAAAGACAACCCTGTCAAGTCAGTGCGACAGCCCAGCCGAGCAATGGAGCGTAAAAAAAAAAAAAGACAGCAAAGACAATAAAATAACTTAGCTGGCCTCCCGCGGTGCGTCTGCGAGGATTTTCAAGCGAGATCAAAGGAAACTGAATCACCCATAATTAATGCGAGGCCCGGGTCTGCGTTGCTGTCTTTTGCCTCTTAGAGCAATGCGGTGAACAGAGGATCGATAACTGTTAACAGGACGATTGTATTACCCAGTGTAGCAAAAAATATACTTGTTGTCCGCACATACAGGGAAAATGTTTTTAGAAAACGTCAAAATAAAACAACCCCCCCGGCCAAGAAGTTCATGTGATTTTTGAGGTTTTCCTTTGGTCATTTTGCCAGATTACACAGAAAGCCACAGCTTGTGGCGTAACATAAACCACTACTTTAAAGAGGACAGTTTGAAGCCTTGTTTATCACATCATCATCCGCGGTTTATTAAAGGGTACAGATCAGGGGATAAGGAACGCGGTTATTCTGTTAGAGAATCCCACTAAAAAAAATGTAGGAGTCCATTAAGTAGTGAACGTAAAACTACTCCCATCCCTCGGAGGCTAATCCTCTAAATTATAAATCGGTTCGAGCAATAGTGCATTTTAACCAAACCGTAAGGACACATTGGGGACAGCACCTAATGCAGGTTTTATGTACATAATGAGTTCTTCTTTCACTACGCCAAACCCCACTTCATTCATTAGTGCAAGAGCCGTTAGATTTTCATTGCAGGACTTGGAAACGAATGTAGGCCTGAGCTCTCCAAAGTGGACTTTATTTTAGTTTCTAAGTTTATATTTGTGTTTATGCATTTGACTGACGCTTTTATCCACAGCAAATTACAAATGAGGATATAATGCAGTTCATTTCAGAGCTACTTAGAAGGAAGAGTTTTAGTCGGGTTCTGTCAGGGGTGACGGTGAACAAGTGGAGAGCAGGCATGGAGGAAAGTGCACAGACACAGCAGGAGAGAAGGGTAGGGAAGTACAGCGTAGGTGCTGGGGTAGGAGATGCTCTGAAGAGCTGGGTCTTCAAGAGGGACGCCCCTTTTCTGGTGTGTCGTAGGTCATTCCACCATCTTGGAACGACACAGGAATGACTCTGGATTGTGTGTTGTAGGGACCTCTAGCTGACAATCCCGGGTGACTGACTCATGACATAAGCCTTTGCAAGATCTTTTAGACTGATTAAAGGCCAGACACGCCACCATGTTCTGAACTAGAGGTTTGATAGCCCAGGCAGGGAGAATGTTGCATTAGTCAAGGCAAGAGACGACCGTACAGGTACATCTCGAAAGATTGGAATATCTTGAGAAACTGCTTTATTTTTGTCACTTATTTCAGAAAGTGAAACTCATCCTGTATAATAAAGATTCATTACACATAATAGTGAAATATTTTAAACGTTCATTTCTTGTAATTTTGATGACTATGGCTTACAGGTAACGAAAACCCAAAATTGAGGGTCTTGGGAAAATTTAAACTTTACATAAGCTCCATATGAAGTTATTTTAACCTTGACTGGTTATTTTAAGCCAATCAAGAACAGGAACACCATGGTCAGTGAACCAGCTTATGGTACTTTTGGCAGTGTGGGCAGGTACCAAGTCCTGCTGGAAAATAAAATCAGCATCTCCATTCAGCTTGTCAGCAGAGGGAAAAATGAAGTGCTCCAGAATAGACGATAATTCAATAACAATATATATCGATCGATAGACGTGTGGCGCAATAGGAAAAAATAGGGTCGATAAAAGTTCGATACAGAGACAGTTTTCCTTCCTTTCAGCCTATCATATTAGTTGATGCTACAGTCACTACTTCCTCTCGACCAATCGTAATCGCGGACCCAGGCACGCCGTCACAAAGCGCCGCCCTCTCAAACCACAACACAGAGCATGTGAATATGTCGCAGCAAGGAGAGGCGGAGGAAATTTTACTAGTTTGCCAGTCTGACAAGAATAAACCCCACTGATTTGTAAAATTTGGAAGGTACCGGTAAAAACAAAGTCTGGTAACGCAACCAACTTGTTTCATCATTTCATCACGTAAGCCGCTCACACCCGCAGCAGCGCGAGCTGTGTCAGCCACGCGCGACTCCGCGTCTTCAGAGGAATCTTCTGGAACTTCTTCCAAAACAAAGCAGGTATAGCAGCTAAACTGGGGCCCTTCTTTGTGATAAAATGACAAAGCGTCCAAGCGGCATAAGGACATCACGCATGCAGTAAAATGCTTCATAGTGATGGATATGCTGCTGTTGTCTGCAGTTGAAAAACCTGGCTTCAAACAATTACTTGCCACTCTTGATCCGCAATATAAAGTTCCGGGCCGCAAGTTTTTCTCTAACAGCGCTCCCTAAATAGTGCAACGAGTGCCGTGAATCAGTGGAAAATGAGCTGCAATCTGTGTCCTTACACGCCACAACCTCGGACCTCAGCCCTGCATCAGCCTCTCAATTGACTATATAGACAGAGAATGAAACCTGAGGAGTAACTAGTGTACTATTCCCACCTAAATAGGCTATTCCATTTATTTATTTATTTGTTATATTTATTTTGGTCATTTTACTGGTCACTTTAGTTTATTCTTTGTCAGTATTTAATAACATCACCCATGTCTCTTAAATTGAGTTATTTTTCTTTAAAAAAATCAGTTATGGGTAAAAACGTTGGTTAAATAAGGATTTTATTGAGATTTAGTGTTTGTGTGTTCTTTATTAAAAGTAAGTCATTTAGCAATATCATTACAGCCAGGTTTTAAATCTTTTTGATAATTATCGATATCGATCAATATGCTTTTTTTTTTTAATCGATATGCTTTTTTTCTATATCGTCCAGCCCTACTCCAGAATGTCCTGGTAGATGCCTGTGTTCACTGTGGACTTAAAAAAAACCCACAGCGGACCAACACCAGCAGATGACATGACACCCCAAACCATCCTGACCACTACATCCTACTGTGGAAATTTCACACTGGACTGCAAGCATTGTGGATCCTGTGTTTTTCCACACTTCCTCTAAACGCTGGGATCTTGATTTCCACATGATATGAAAACGTTAGTTTCATTTGAAAGGACTTTTAACCACTGAGCAACAGTCCATGGGTCTCATTTATAAAACTTTGTGTAGAATCAATACTAAAAGTGTACGTACACCAAAAAAATTAAAATGGCATACACCAAAAAAAAAACAACAACTCAGATTTATAAAACCACGTGCGCGCACACCAGCACACAATTTCCCTTCATAGATCACAGCTGTACCTGAACGTTTGCGTAGCAGGTTCCGCCTCATGTTCTGCCCTCTACACGCCAGATTCACCATAAATAGTCGACGCAAAGCACCTCATGAATGTTGATCTGTATTAAAAATGGGTCATCTGATTTTTCATGGTGTAATGGCAACCACAGAGTAAAAGCAAAGAGACTGTGGGAAAAAAAACTTCACAGAGAGGAATTTATTGAATGTGAAAACCAGAGGAAAAAGCACAGATGTTGCCCACATTAAAAGGACTTGTTAAAAAGTGAACTTGATTGCAGTTTTAAGTTGGAGGAAAGCCTCATGGAGCAGTGCTCCGTGTTGAAATTCCTCTGAGGCTGTGAGACCAGAAGGAATGAGAGGTGAAGAATCCTCCCTCCAGTTTGGATGCACATACTGTGGTGTTTGGTCAGTTTTGCTGGAAAAACAAGCCCCAGGACATGTTGTGTTTTCTGTGCATCCTTATTAATGTATTGATCCAGGTTCATTGCACCCATAAGTCTTTCCATTTTTAACCAGCATTGCACGTTTTCAATAAAAATGCACCAATCAATGAGCCAAGGACAGGAATCTGCCTCTGATCAGTGATTCCCAGGTCGAATATACCACAAAATATCCCTCCCACCCACCCACTATTCATTAAAAGAATCAAAAGTAATTATTCCCCCCCCCCCATCTTGGGTCTGAAAATGCATCAAACAACAATTTGTATTCTGATGCAATGTTACATGAGTTTAATAAATGGTAAATGGCTTGTACTTGTGTAGCGCTTCAACTAGTCTGACGACCCCAAAGCGCTTCACACTACAGTTTAGTCATTCACCCATTCACACACACATTCACACCCTGACAGTGGTGAGCTATGTTAGTAGCCACAGCTGCCCTGGGGCAGACTGACAGAGGCGAGGCTGCCATACATCAGCGCCACCCTCTGACCACCACCAGCAGGCAATTCGGGTGACGATTGGCCAATTGCAGGATGAACACCCTAACCTCTACGCCACTGTCGCCCAATAAGAATCCGACATATGGTTGGGAATTACAGTTTAAATAAGATATGTAAAGGATAATGCCCGACTAGGTGTTCATTATCAGAAATGAATGGACGTGGAGGCGTGAACCGTCCATTATTTTCTGATAAAGGACACATCGTCTTTTCTAATTACAGTTAATAAACTTTAATAAGACACCTGCTTTAAGTGGTTTCCAAGGTATCATATTGTTGGATAATTTTATCTACGCTTTAAACACTTTATATTGTATTCTTCATTGAAAGAAATCCAACCAAATCTCCAGTCAGTTCAATACTTTCGAATTTTAGGTATTAGAACACAAGAAAATCAAGTTAATTTTAGAAATTAAAAAACATTCTTTGTTTACTGCTGACCGAAGTAAAAACGAAAAAAAAAAATAGATTTTTCTTGATTGAAGTGTACTGAAAGCTTACTGAACCATTATTTTAAAACCAGAATAACAAACCAAACCGCAACGTTTGTGCATTGTTACACCCCCACTGCTAACCAGACTCATATGCCCCAGTTCTGCCTGGAGAAATGGGCCCAAATTCCAGCACATCTTGTAATTCCCTGCTTTCTTTTGCTGGATTCAAAACTACTATCTCCATCAAATAATCTACAGGCTATATAATTAGCTCCTTTTATTTGCTATAGCCCTATGAAAATAAATGGAAACAGGATACACGTTGGAATTGGCAGGTAAAAGGAAACAGCAATTGGCATCATCCAACTAAAAGGCCTGATTCGTGCATCTCAAATGTTCTGCCTTTTCAAAGGGCAAAAAATATTTTTCAATAGTGTTGTTTATTTCAACCGTGTCTATCCAGTTTAACAGAGCACTTGCTTGAAAAATGCTTGACAAAATTGATTCATCATAACATGAGGATCCCGTATTTTTTAGGTTGGGTGCGTAACGTTTGTTTACAAACGGGGAGCACTGAGCAGAATCACAGATAAAGCCTTCTGCATCACCTCAACTCAGCTGTCAAGAGACGATAAAGCTGAGGAGTGACAGGTGAGAAATGACAGGAAGCTGGAAACAGACAGCTTTAGGGATGCTGATAAGAGTCAGCATTAACAGGACGACGGCACAAAAATATAAAAGTGCTGGGGCCACCATAACTAAATGAAAAAAAAAAATGAACGCTCGGGCTGGGACTGTGGAACTTCCCATGACAGCATCAGAATTGATTGGTTGATGGCAGCAGAAAATGTCACGACTTTCATATTCTTCAGGGATTTAGTAGTCATGCGGATTGGAGCACTGTGACCCCGGGAGAGACAACTCCATCAGAGCAAATCCTCCCTGCTTTAGGATGGAGGGGATCACAGAACCAGAATCATCCAACACAGCAACAACAAACAGAAAAGCCCTATAATCCACTCACCGTCCCACTCGCTGGCGTTTTATAAGCAGTGCTTATGCAGTTGTCCAACTCGTGTCCAGTCTAACAGGTTAGCAGTTTGAGCTGGGCCAGTGACCTTTACAGTTTGTTGTCATAGATTTACCCATCAACATCATTTGAAAAACTATGTACATAGAAAAAGTTAATATAATTAAGCAGAATATTTAATCACTTAAACTGGAACAAATTAAAACATTTATCCAAGTGACTTCAGTTTAGTGTCCAGATTTAACCAGCTAACGTGGCTTGTGAGCAAGAAGATTCAGAAGAAGACATAAAAAAACCGGAACATCATCCGCTATGGAAAGGAACAAGGTTGTTGGATCCCATGATTCTTCATGGCTGCATTTTCCAACGTAAATCATATACACAAGGTGCACAATCCAAACCAGAGGGAGCAAATATTACAATTTGTTTTACCCCGATTACGGATTTCATCTTTTTGTCATGTTCTCGGTAAAACTAACTAAGATAGATAACCTGAGTGAATTAAAAACAGCATATTGTATTTACTCTGGTTATTTTTCTATGTTTAACTCGAACCACGCTGAGATACTTTATGAGACAAATGATCAAAGAGTCTTATCAAAAGTAAGCCCTCCAGTAAACTGCTCCAGATGAAACTATAACCAGCCGGAGCAAGATGTGACTACTGAAGACTGCAGCAACATTCAGACTCACTGCTTTTCTTTTCAACGTATTCAACAGAGTTTAAAAATATGAGCCTGCACAGGGGAAGCCCTTTAAATTCGTGAATGTTTTCAGTGAATAGTTGGTTGGGAAATCCCTTCTTGCCTTTTGTCTGTGCTGAGGAACTCTAGTAGTCTAAATGGATTAAACAGTGGGTAGGATGTTGCTCATCCAAAAGCGGAAATCAGCTCACCATTAATTACAGAACAGCATAATGCACTGGTTAAGGTGTCCACATATGAACAGATATCCTGTTTCCCGTCGAGCATAATAGAACCAAATTACTTTACAACAATAGCAGTCCTTAAAGGCAAAGGGTCAGCTCCTTCTCCCATTGATGGCGCGCCACCTGGCTAGAAGCGATGAAGGCTGATAGGGAGGAGATTACTTGCTTCTTCGGTTGATTTCTTTGGTCCTAGGTGCAACATACCACGGTCTTTTCTGGTATTTCTAACATCTAAAACTTTTGATTTAGACAGCTGCATCCAAAAATCAAATTAACGTAATTTGAACAATTAGAGGCACTGCTGTCTACAATATGCGTCAGAAACCATATTTGTAAAGTCATAAAGCTGCTTTCTGCATATTATCTGCCCATCTTCTTCTTCATCAAGCTTTCCAATTTTCCTGGCCAGTGAGCTTGCATTCCCAATGACAGCCAGATGATAGACAACACCGGAGTTACCAGATAAAAATCACTCAAACAGCACCGAATCCAACAAAGTACAGAAAGCCAATTAATAGATTTGCTCGCAATGAAATAAAAAAAAAAAAAAAAAGCTCAGGGAAAAAAAATCTCGAGAAGATAAACAGTAATGTACAACGTAACCAAAGCTGGGAACACCACCTGTTTTCTTCCTGCTGTTAAGAAGGTGCACAGTCTTACGAAAAAGTCTTCTAGTTTTTCCAAAGAGTGATTCTGCCATAAACAATTAATATCAAGCAAACAAAAGCACAGTGCGGCGTTACGGCAAACCACGGGCATGTAATCCGGCAGGAAGCAATAAGATCAACACTTTTACAAATGCAACGTGTGAAGGTTGCTAAAAGCTATGCTTCTGGGATACTTAACAATTAAAGGATACTTCCTGAAAGCTGTCATCTGAGACCCCAGTGGTGTGTCTTAATTGCTTTATTGGGTAATAAAAAAAGAGACATTTTTGTTTTTTAAGTTTTAAATTTATGAACACATTGGAGGCAAAGAAAATAAACGCCTTTCAAGGCAGAACCCATTTAGCAAATGATCCCAAAGCTGCATCAAGCTGCGAGTAAGACATTCTGCCGACCAACACGGGATGACAAAAAGTACAAAAATACTCTACGTACTCGGCCCGTTGGACTCTGTGTCACAACGTGTACACACACTGAACAAGTGTAAGGAAAAAAAACAGAGGCTCGAGAATTCAGCTGGTGACCTGAAATGGATGATTTCAGGTCACCAGCTATTTAAAAGCAAAATATATTTCCTATGACATGTCAAAATACTCCTTTGGTCGATCCAGGTGGCGAGAGAGCAATAAAGACAGGGAGAGAGCAAGACTTCCAGCAGACAACAGGAAGGCGGAGCACAGTGCAGTAAAGTTAAGTAAAGTTTGTGCGTTTGAACTAACTGCTGCCTCACGTGGAACATGCTGGATTTGAAAATACTGGCGGCTTTTTCGAAATCTCCGAGTTAAGGTTAGCATCGATATCTGGGGCGACAAAGTCAAGTCCTCATGGTCTGTTCTGCTGCAAGGGTTAGATATGTCCCGACCAACAAAGCTGATTCATGTCCTCGAATCTTCTCCTCAGCATCTCATCAAGCTCTGCAGAGACCTGGTAATGAAACACCTTTCCATTTAGGTGTGTTAAACCATGCAGAGACTGAAAACATGCAGGAGAACATCTCTGGCTCCAGCATCTTATGTTGTTGATTAGCACAACTTGCAATGCTAAAACGGCATTCTTTGTGTCCCTTCTGAAGAATGTAGATCAGTTTAAATTGTCACCTCTGCATTCATTCATCTTGTCTGCATCTTAAACAATAGTAAAACCCTGTTTTACAGCAGAGCAATATGACGTTAAGTCAGCTCCTAAGAAAGAAAGAAAGAAAGAAAATACCTTTAGTTTTGTTGTATATATATATTTTTAACTATAGTTCTGAAAAAATAAACCTGTATTGGTCACAATCTGTCAAAGATCGTACCCAATACAATCTCCCAACAAATAAAATAAAAAGATGAATAATCTGCCATAAAACTCTGCTAAGTGCAGCTTTACTACAACCATATTTGCTTTTTCCGCCATTAGAGTTCAACTTTCAATGAGTAAAGGACATAAACTACTCAGTCCGTGCCCTGCCTCCTCCTGCACTGCAAGGCTGCATGTACAACAAACTGACATGACAGCAGAGACTCCAAATCAAGTCACAATAGAAAAAAAAAAAAAGTTTGATTAATCACGATCAAAAGTATTACATGTCTGTAAATTTGTTTCTCTTACACCGCAGAATCAACCCACTCCCCCCCAGCCCCGGCTTTGTAATCTGTTTCTGCTTACAGAACACAATAGAAAATCCTGGTCGCTCTACAAAGTACATCTGTGCTTTGTGTTCTGAGAGGACACGTAATCGCTCGGGCGAGCCGCACAACTGGAACCACTTTGCTGCTGGGAGAATCTGGCTGCGGGATTTCAGGACAAAGCACACGCTGCTTTTCTGTCTCTCATCAAGTTTTGCAGTCTCACTCTTCTCCCCGCTCCTCCTGAGGTGTTGCGTAACAGAGGCGGTGCTGACTGCTAATGGATACGCGCAGCTAGAAACATCGCATGTGTCCAACTGTGTCCGGCAGGCCTTTGTATCTCTAATCATCGTAGTGTAGCGACTCTAGCATGTAAATTATGGTGGTGGTGGGGGGGGGGGGGGGGCAACTGCAATGTAGAACCGATGTAAAGCACTTGTGAGGGCATAAAACCCGCTCGCTTTGGACGCGGCGGATCTTCCCAATGTAATTACGGGCCAGTCACTTATGGCTACCAATGCAGTAACCGTTTGCCGTCAGCTGGCAATCAATGTCTCCTGCTCAAAAACTCTACCCTTCCCCGTTAACGGTTTTAGTCAGATCTGCCAGAAGCCCGCTGAACAATTAATAATTAACACACGGCCACATAATGGATCTGCTTTTAATAATTCAGCCTGCCAATTTGAACTAAAATAGACTTGAGGCTGAGAGCGGGCTGCTGCTGCGCAACAGGTTGAGGGAGGATAAAAAAAAAGAAAAAAGAAAAAAAAAAAAGATGAGAGACCGGGATAAAAGCTGGGCTCAGCACATATAGCAAGAGATAGTGGCTATGAGCTGCTGGCATTAATTTGGGAACATCAGTCAGTGTTAGGCATGTGTAATAAGGCTGGGAATACAGTGGCTGCTGCACTGCCCGAGGCCCGGCACAGTGCTCACTCACAACATTTGTTCGTGCATTAAAATGCATAAGTGGATTGTTAATTAATGGCTACAACTGAGCTAATTTGAAATATAAAAAGGCGAAAGAATAAGGAACCACCAGAGCTGCCCACTCTTAGATCACTTCACTTTAACTGGCATGTCTAAGTTTTAAATTATATATTATTTACAGTATAATTAACGTCTTAACAGCTCTGCGGATCATGGGAGACATAATCAAGGGGCTAACCAGTGCTTGAGCTATGACTTCTGTCAAGGCCTTTGACGTTTTAATTAAGGCCACCATAAAAGCAGGACACATTATGACTAATTGTCCTCACCTCAAGCACGGAGAGCACAATTTGTTAACTCGCTGTCTAATAGACGGACAAATACGAGTGGGCTCGGGCGGCAGTGGCGGCAGGGATAGTGATCAGGGAGAACTGAGAAGGACACTGTGAGTCAACAGAGGACTCAAGTGGAATCTGAAATGAGTCCGGTTTATTAGCCGTCTCCATCTCTAGCTCATTATTTCAAACAATGTCCTGCTATTAGCCCGACGGGCTGCAGTGCACTTTCAGATCAGACGAGCCTCCACGCTCGCACCGGGTGTCTTGTGTTTCCAGGAGCCACAAACGGTTTCTAGTTGAACTTTATAGCCTTGTAAAAGAAGGTCAAACGCCTCTCTCCCTCTCCCGTCTTGGTAATGAGTTGCCATGGATTCTCCTCGGCTGGGACGGCAACGTCTCCAGGATTAGTGCGCCGGTTTTCGAGCTTTGCTTTTAATAACGCGGCATGGGGAATGTTGCGCAACGTGACAGCGTTGTACGAGTTTGAAAAAGAAAGGAGGAAAAAAAAAAAAAAAAACACTCAGAGGGGATCTGCACGGGATACCGTTACGCTGCAATATACATGGATGAGGTTTACAAGCCTCTGCTTAATCCTGCTGGGCGAGTATTGTAGGTTTATTTATCATGTTTCAGAGTCACGCCACGCTGAAACTGTGACAGAGCAGTTGTGAGCCATACGGCTTTCATTAATTAGGAAAAAAAAAAAAGCAAGCCCTCATTAAAACCAGCCCTGGCTGAAATCTACTGTAAATGGATTTTAAATCTGAAGCTTTTCCAACTACAGAGTCATCAGACTAAGAAGCCTTTTAGAAAGTATTTGATTTGATTCAGATCTATATTATTAGCTACCCATTGTGCTCTGCACGTTGCGTAACCTAATTGCAATAACTGAGTCAATGCTAAAGAGCGCTGGGATTTTTTTGCAATGTGTTTTTCTCACTCTAATAACTTGTGGAATATTTGTGCCATTTAAATATCACAACCTGACAGCCATTTCTAAAATCTATTGAAGAAATGAAGGAGGTACATTTCAAATCATTGCACCTAGCACTCAGGCGAACCACTTTCCACTACTTTTAGCTGGAAACACACTCAGTTTTGAAATGCATCTCAAGACAGTGAGCCACTAAAAATTGCTTCAGCTTTTCCATATATTCTACCGTTTATATAGAATCCCAATTTAAGTTTGCAATGCTGCGTTTTCTTCCCTAAAGCTCATGGCATCACCCAATGTACTGTACGCTGAGACTCTATAATCCTCGTTTTTTCCAAACAACTTATTCCTGCTGCCACATCTTTAACGAAACATTAGCAAGTTATGGATCCAAAGGTTGGAAAATTTGTCTTAGAGGGTAACTCACCCCCAAATCACTTAATAAACTGTTAACATTGTTGTCTTATAGTGCTGTCTACATATCCTGGTCATTATTTTGAGAAGTGCATATTTGTTGAAATCCTGCTTTTATGTCTAAAACTGTCAGGGTGGCACCCTCCTAAGGTTCAACAGGTGTCTTGCATTGAATTTCGAATAAGTTCCCATTAGTTCAAAGTAGCTCCGTAGCGAGTGGGAGTTTGAATAGTGAGCTTTGTGGTCCTTCAATGGATTTTTCAGGTTAGCGATTTATTAGCTTAGCATTCAGTTTGTTTATTTAGCTTTTATTTAGCTTTTACTAGTGGCCCAGACCATGCCCAGCCCTCATCCACTGCATGTTTCCTGGTCCGCTGGGCACGGCCTCCTCTCCACACTTTTTTCCAAGTATGTGATTGGGCGGAGTAAGGCTCTGCTACAGGTTGAGTTACACTTAAAAGGGATAATGTGTAGGATTTAATCCGATCTAGTGGTGTGCTAAATGAATTACAAAACGATCGAGAGGCGCACTCTGGTGACTCGCCGTTCATCCCGTAATAACTGCTACAGAAGCAGCTGCGTGTCATAAATGTGAAAACGTACGGTCAAAATACGGCTGAAAGAAGCGTACGGTCGCCTGCTGGTGTGAGTTCTGTGAAGAATAACTGTTCAAACGAGCTCGTCCAGTGTTAGCCAACAAACAAGCTAGCCGTCTCTGCTGGGAGGACAGAGTAGTTGCTGGACTACACTGACCTGTTTCTAACATAACGTGAAAATAAACTTCACGGTTATATTGAATTAATTAACTTCACTGCAACCTCTGCGTCCGTTTTGAAGCCCCGCTCCCTCATGAATTGTCTCCACCTGGTAATAGCTACGCTGATGTAGACTCCCGTTTTCTCCTGGTTATTACTTCTTTTCTTGGTTACTTTCGCTTCCCTCTCACTGGGCAAAGAGTATGAAAGGTCCGCCATTTTAAAAAGAAAAGGGCAAGTAGAATGATCCACGGTCGTCTTTGCTTGTTTCCTCCACCGACAGCACATGTTCATACACTCCTGATCAAAATCTTAAGACCAGTCAAAAATTTGCAAGAATTTGCATTTTGCACTATTGGATCTTAAGAAGGTTCTAAGTAGAGCTTCACAATGTTAAAAGGACAAATCAGTGCAAGAGACAAGAACATTTGAGCAGGGAATTGTCTGAAAACTGCATTTACACTCAAACATGATTTTTTCAGCTGATCAAAAGTTTAAGACCATAGTCTTTAAAAGCCAAAAGCTGTGCAAACATCTGGATTCCATGTCATTTTCTGTGAAGTCTTTACACTGTCAAGACCTCCTGATGGCAAAAACAAAAAAGCTCACTGACTTTGAACGTGGTAGGATTGTTGAGCTGCATAAGCAAGGCCTCTCACAACGTGCCATCGCTGCTGAGGTTGGACGCAGTAAGACAGTCATTTTGCATTTTTTAAATGATCCTGAGGGTTATGGAACAAAAAAGTCAAGTGGTAGACCCCAAAAAATTTCACCAGCTCTGAGCCGCAGGATCCGATTGGCTGTCCGTCAAGACACGGGACGATCCTCTACCCAAATTAAGGCCATTACTGGTGCTGACTGCAGCCCAATAACCATCAGACGGCATCTGCGAGAGAAGGGCTTCAGAAACAAAAAACATCTTCAAAGGCCACGTCTTCTTCAACGCCACAGAATTGCCCGTTTGGACTTTGCAAGGATGCACCAAACATGGGACATTGAAAGGTGGAAGAAAGTTGTCTTCTCTGATGAGAAAAAATTTAACCTTGATGGTCCTGATGGCTTCCAACGTTACTGGCATGACAGGGAGATCCCACCTGAGATGTTTTCTACACGGCACAGTGGTGGGGGCGCCATCATGATTTGGGGTGCGTTTTCCTTCAATGGAACAATGGAGCTTCAGGTTGTGCAGGGGCGTCAAACAGCAGCTGGCTATGTGGAGATGTTGCAGCGGGCATCCCTCATGACTGAGGGCCCTCGTCTGTGTGGTAATGATTGGGTTTTTCAACAGGACAATGCTGCAGTTCACAATGCCCGCCTCACAAAGGAGTTCTTCCAAGAGAATAACATCACTCTTTTGGACCATCCTGCATGTTCCCCGGATCTAAACCCAATTGAGAACATTTGGGGATGGATGGCAAGGGAAGTTTACAAAAATGGACATCAGTTCCAGACAATGGATGCCCTTCGTGAAGCCATCTTCAACACTTGGAGCAACGTTCCCACTAGCCTCCTGGAAACACTGGCATTGAGCATGCCTAAACGATTGTTTGAAGTCATCAACAAGAATGGTGGAGCTACTCATTACTGAGTCCTTTTTTTTGACATTTTGATTTCTGTTTTGGGGGGGGTTCGGGTTTTTTTGAGCTATGGTCTTAAACTTTTGATCAGCTGAAAAAATCATATTTGAGTATAAATGCAGTTTTCAGACAATTCCCTGCTCAAATGTTCTTGTCTCTTGCACTGATTTGTCCTTTTAACATTGTGAAGCTCTACTTAGAACCTTCTTAAGATCCAATAGTGCAAAATGCAAATTCTTGCAAATTTTTGACTGGTCTTAAGATTTTGATCAGGAGTGTATACAGGTAAAACACGCAAGGCTAACAGGTTTGTCCTATTTCAGCTATTGTAATCACACATGGCGCATCTTTCATTGGGTGCACCACCAACTATGTATTTATAAATTACAAATTCTAAGCTATGACAACGCTTTCATTTTTTGACACGTTATTAGGCTTTGGCAGAATATGTATTTATGAAAGCACTACTTTCTGCTAATAAAAAGCCAAATTAGTCACACACTATCCCTTTAAATAATTTGAACAACACTAAAACTGGTCCAAAAGATGGGACAAAAAGGGAAAATAAATCATAAGCTGCGTTTTAAATCTTTAGATTTTGATGCAGAAATGGCTGACTGCAGTCCAGATTCCTTAAGAAAACTAGTAACTAGTCAATAAATTTAGCAATGGATCACATAGAAGATTCCTATTCATTTAGCATCATTAGTGATTTATGATCATGGTTTCTTACAATCCCCATTGACTGGAAGTAAAAAGTTGATTTTGTGTCCAAGTGGTACATAACGCCCTTCCCCAAAAAAGGTGCTAGTGTCACCCATCGAACCAGATGCCGCCTTAGATGGAGAACCATAAACCACCACCACTACTGGGTTCACACTGTTGATAATGGGTCAATGAAGATGATTCATTGAGTTTCATCAATGGTTTGCAGCTTTAACACCAGATCAAAATCAGAATCTGAGGTCTTCTACTTATTCCTCTTAAAAGATGAACTGCTCATCAAATATTTCCACTGCAACTTCATTTTTTCCCCTTTATGCTTACATTTACCTTTTTGGTCAGACTTCTGCAACAGGTTTTGCAAGTCTATATTTTCAGCAAAATATTTCCATTAACAAAGCTTTAGAACAATGACAATGCATTCTCTCTGGAAATGCAGTTTTCCTAGTTTCTATAATTATTTTATTATCTTCACATTATATAAAAAAAAAAAAAAAAAAACACAATAGAAGCCTCTACAGTAACAAGCTGAAAAGGACCAATCAGCCATTTCCAGTCCAACATCAATTTCTAGCTTTCACTGAGGTCTGACCTGCTGATTGCAATTTCTTTTTCTGAAGACGCAGAAAAGAGAAGAAATATGTGCGCAAGTTTCTTGATAGAGGCAGTGGTTTTGTAGAATAAAGAAAAAAGAAATGAAAAGATTCTCCTCATTTATACATCAAAGCAAATGTCTCTTAACATTTATCTGATTTTTAATAAAAAAAAAAAAAGAGCTTCAAAGTGCATGCTCTTGGTTGATGCATTTACACAGCGCGAATGGCGGGGGGCTGTCAGTTTATACCAATCGGAACCAAATTGATTTAAATGACTACAAACGCTATGATGGTTGCGTTGGAAAGATGTGTTATTCTTCTCATCTATGGGTTGCATCTATTCCTATTAAATAAACCCAAAACACCTGCCATTATATAAACACACAGCGGGTTCTTGAATTGCTCTGTGATCTTCTCCTTCAGCTCGCCGACAGACAGCTGCTGCAAGACACAAAGGAAGCCCTGGCAACTAAAATACAGAGTGGACTGAAAAGCGCCAAATCATTTCACCGCCGACACCGACACGGGGTCTACCGACAACTCGGGGGTCCAAATGCCAGGCTGTAATTCATTTGACATGTCTGTCTGGGTTGTGCATGATAATGTGCACTGCGTACCTGCCAGGGGCCTGTCTGCACAGAGGGACCATTCATACGCACACAGGCCTTGTTTTGTCGAGTAGAGCCTTTTACAAAGTAAACACAGTGATGTGTTACAAAACATATCGCTGCTGGCAAACCACATGGCTTGTCCCTGTGGATTAGCCCCAAAAGCGCAGGGATTATTTGGTGGGGATGGAATAAAAAAAAAATAAAAAAATCACTTCTTTATTCTTCAGCATTTTGTGATTTTCTGTTGGGCGGGGTCCCCATGAAATCACTCAAATGTGTTTTATAGGGATATTATGTGATACACCAACACAAAGCGATGCGAAAGGAAAAAGGTGCGTGCAATCGAAACAAAAGTGTCGCGTGCATTCACATTCAGCCTCGCTGAGTCAGTACTTTGTAGAAGCACCTTCCACTGCAATAATATACATCCTTTGTGGTAAGTCTCTATCAGCCTAGTGAATTTGGAGACTGTCCATTCGTCATTCCGCAGTAGAACTACCCTGTTTCCAGGATCTATATGTGAATCAACTTTGACCACTTTACCTTTCCGTGCAAAAGAAAAGCCTCCCCTCAGCACAATGCTGCCACCACCATGTTCCACTGTGGGGATGGTGTGTTCAGGGGCTGATCTCAGTCTCAATTGACTTTAAATCTTCAAAAAGGCCGAAAAGTGAAATTTTAGTCGTCGTCTGACCAGAGCACCTTCTTACATAAGCTTGTTTTCCCCCTATATGGGTTGATTTAAAAATGCAAATGGGGCTACTTGTGACTTTCTTTCAACAACAGGTCATTTCTTGCCGCTTTTGAACTATATTTAAAAGTATTGTTCTTTGCTATGTTTCTTGAAATGTATTTAGTGCACCTGTGTAACACTCTGAATTACGTTATGTATGAATGGGGCAATACAAACAACCCTGCCTTTGCCTGAAACGTGCCATGTCATTAAATTCTTGCACCTGAGCTGTGGGTATCTCCAGCTCCCCCAGAGTTACCACATGCCTCTTGGCCAATCCTCTGATCGTTTCCCAGCTTACCAGTTTAGGTGGCCGGCATGCCTTGGAGGGTTTACACTAGTGCTACTCTCTTCTCATGTTCAGATTATGGAAGGAACAATGTTCTCTGCACAGAGCTCCATGTACTTTTTTAAAATAACATAATGCTTTAAACGTTTCTAAAACATTCTTCCCGACCTGTCTGCTGTGTTCCTGTCTTCCTGATGCTGCTTGTTCACTAATGTTCTCTAACAAACATCAGCAGGCATGCACACGTTAACAGCTTTTTACCCCATTCAGTGCTTTCATAAGTTCGTTGATCGCAATAGTCACCGGTGAAAAGTGGAGCCGTCTTTTGACGTTATTTACTGACATGTATTTATCACAGCAGCAGAGTTTTCATCCCAAACCCTGTAAACTAGAGCAGGCTTGACAGTTGGCACTATAGTTTCCACCCAGTCTAGCTGCGGGTAGACGTTCGAACCCAACGGCTGACCGTTAACTTCCGTTAAACATGGCGGCGGCCGCACGTTCAAGCAGGCGTTAACCCGCAGAGTGATTAAGAGTTCCCTAACTAAAAACGAGCCCCTCCTCTGTCGGACCCGTGTTTTATCCAACTATTGTGTTATTGTTCGGGGGTCAGGCCTGTGATGACAGCTGAGACGTAGCTGTTTTTTTTGGGGGGGGAGATGTTTCATTAAAAAAAAAAAAACAACCTGCACTCACCTTCGGTTCAGACGCAGAAGTTGTCAGCCGGAGAGAGTTGACGACCTAATCTCAGCAGAGTCGCTCAGCTCTTCATGCTTGTCGCTTCACAGCATGTTTCTTGAGATTTTTTTTTTTTTTTTAAGTTGCTCGGATATCTGCTGTGAAACGTCCACTCCTCGTTGCCTCTCTTGTTCTGTAACCGTAAAGCCGCCAGGCGCAGATTTGTAAATTATTAAAAGAGCGTTTTTCCTCCCTCGCAGGCTTGTGAGATCAGTTACAAGTTAGCTGCTGTTCGGGTGATCAGAGCCCTCCTCCTCCTCCTCTTCGTAAAAAAAAAAAAAAAAAAAAGTTTCAAACTTGAGGGGGGACTTGGCTGGGACGACCCAGCAGATTGATGTTGGACTGAGCCAATGGAGGCGCTACCAGAAGAGTGGACAACCCCAGTCAGGCTAAACAAGAAAAAAAAGGGTCATTTATTAGAAGCAGCACACACCCCCTCCGTGTCCGCCCCCTTCCTTCCCATTAGCGTTTCCAGTAATTATCCTTGTCCAGGTCCCAGTGGTCCCACGGCTCCAGATTTCCCAGAGGAAATGGTGCTGAGGGAACAATGAACAGGAACTGTACGGAGCAGCAGCCTTTCCTATCATCGCTGTAAATCTATGGCTCGTTAGATTTTATGGCACACTTTGACACATCAACTTGAGTCAACATTTGCGATTTTCACGCACAATGTGATGCCTAATGAGAGCATGCTCGTCAACTGATACAGATGAAGGGGGGAAAAAAGGAGCAAGAGAGTGTTTTAAAGACAGCCCCCCACCAACCATTTCTTTAATCTAATGAGGCTGAGGGAGTTACTAATGTTTGTGATTCTTGTTTCCCCCACCTAATTGTTGCATTCCTTAAAAATCTGCGAAAAAAATATATATATATATTATTTCAAACATGCAAGCCACTGTTATCCGTCAAAACAGAAGCACTATTCCGTGAACAGCATAAATCATTTTGAACTACAGCAGGTTTTTGTCTGGCCATATGTAAGGTCTGGAGCGCCCTCTAGTGGTAGAATGCATAGCCATTATGTCTATGGTAGAATGTACACACACACACACACACACACACACACACACACACACACACACACACACACACACACACACACACACACACACTCCTTTTGGCACCTTCTTATGATTATTGAGCCGATGTGACAAATGAATTTCTCCACAGTGAGATCAATAAAGTCTATCTTATCTTATCTTATGAAGGTTCTGGGTTCGAGTCCAACCCTGGGTCTTTCTGCGTGGAGTTTGCCTGTTCTCCCTGTGCATGCGTGGGTTCCTCCCACAGTCCAAAAACATGACTGTTAGGTTAATTGGTCTCTCTAAATTCTCCTTAGGTGTGAGTGTGCGCGTGAATGGTTGTTTGTCCTGTCTGCCTCTGTGTTGCCCTGCAACAGACTGGCGACCTGTCCAGGGTGTACCCCGCCTCTCGCCCGGTGCATCGCCCGGTGCATCGCCCGGTGCATCGCCCGGTGCATCGCCCGGTGCATCGCCCGGTGCATCGCCCGGTGCATCGCCCGGTGCACACTGGAGATAGGCACCAGCACACCTCGCGACCCCATGAGGCATAAGCGAGTCAGAAAATGGATGGGATTGATATATATATATATATATATATATATATATATATATATATATATATATATATATATATATATATATATATATATTTAAATAACCCCGTCTTTTATTTTGTTAATATATATGCATATACACGGACATATGTGTGAAAGGCATAAAAATAAACTAATCTCTTATTACAGTTATTTTCTCATACAACATTTGGGAAAAAGGGCCAATTTGAGTCTCTTTTTTTCTTAATAGTTTTTGTAAGCCCGATTGCTAACAGAACAATGCTTTCTACAGCATTTCACGAGGTTGACATATACAGAGAGAGAGAGAGAAAGAAAGCAATCTTTGATCCGTTCCTCTTGGCACAATCTCTCTAGATGCCCTAGAGTCCTGGAGTCCTCTAATTCTGCTCTTTTCTTTGATTTCTGATTTAGTCCTAGGAACTCAATGTAAAAAGTTAAAGTATGTTTGTTTGTCTCTCTTGGAAGAAATTTGCTTCGGATACCTGCACCGACATACATTGCATTCATCCGCAACTTCACATAGATGAATAAATAATTCCATTTAAAAAAATGCATCAATTCATAAAAAAACATATTCAATAAAAAGACTCTCAAGAAATATTATCCCCTGTCTGAATAGAGACAGCCAGTGGGTAAAATTTTGGCTTTGTTTCTGATTAACCACTTTTCCATAGTTTAGCCATATGTTTTTAAATCAATATCTTGTTGAAAGACCAAGTGATGCCCTACCTTCAGTTTTCTGGCAGAGTCTCCCAGACTCTTATTTAAAATGTCCTGGTATGTCAAAGAATACACAATGTCATGCGGGCTTTCAAGGCTTTTGGTAGAGGAACACACACGCCCACTGCAACACAGATCCTCTGCCATACTTCCACATCTTCATCTTTTGTTTTTAACACAAAAAAAATGTGTTGCAGCAAAGCTCATCGGAACAAAGTGCATCGTTCCAGTTAAAGTCCCCGAAGAGTTCAGCAAAGTCCACATCTTTACATTTGTGATTGTGGGACATGCCATTCCAAAATGCTGATATGCAGCATTATTTTATCTATTCAACAGGAATAGATAAAAGTTTTGGAGCCACAGACATGAAAGGCCCTGCTTCCTTTAATTGTTAACCTCTTAAGAGGAACAACCAACAGATTCTGAGATTGTATTTGAAAGTTAAAAGCAAAAGTGTGTTTGGTTGAAAGCAGTCTGATCATTTAGACTAGTGTAGGTAAACATGACTACTTTACACTAATTTTAAATGTACAAGGAGGCTATTGTGAAGAGTATAAAATGCTATATCAGCTTGTTCAGTGGATTTGGCCATTTTTTTTATGTTTTGCACTTTTTTTCTTTAATACATTAACACGGCTTAACTATACTTTAGGTCCAAACACTGGTCAAATTCCAGATGTAGAAAAGGTTTCTTCTAACAAGAGTCTTGCACTCCTTGTGCGTTTACGTTGTTGAAAATACATTTCCCAGAATGCTCGGCGAAACGCAGAAAGACGTGTTGTTGGGGGTCGACGTGTCAGGAAGTCTCAGTGGCCAACATGGCGGCTCAGCAGGGTGATGTTGACGAGCTTTTCGATGTGAAAAACGCATATTATATCGGCAGCTATCAACAATGTATCAACGAGGCTCAGAAAGTAAAGGTACGTGGTTAATTCCGACACATTTGGAAACGTTTTTAATTGGGGGTTTATCCTATGCTGGTCTCTGTTTTGGCTAATAGGAGCTATGCTAGCAATCGAGCTAATCTCGAGAATGATAATTTTCTCCGTTTGTCCAAATGATTTTAAAATCCGGCTCATGTTTTTTGTTGTTGTTGTTGTTGTTGTTGTTGTTGTTTGAAGCCGTCGTCGCCCGAGAAGGAGACTGAAAGGGACATGTTTTTGTACAGAGCGTACATCGCTCAGGTAAGGAGGAGTGATATTCATATGCAGCCTGATGATTTTAGCCTTTCGTCGGTGTATTTTGGGTTCATTCTTGCGACTATAAGCCATTTCCACGCCTTTGCAGAGGAAGTATGGCGTTGTTCTGGACGACATCAAGGCCAACTCTCCACCCGAGCTCCAAGCTGTAAGGATGTTTGCAGAGTTTCTGTCCAATGAAAGCAAAAGGTACAACTGTCTATTTAACGTTCACATAAAGGGAGGCAGTCATTTTTATTGTCGCTCTGAGGGGAAACGTGTTCATCTCTCAGTCTGTGGTTATGAACGCTGTAGGATTGTTGGGATGAATCCAGAAACTTTATAATAATAATAATTGAACTTTATTGATCTCACAATGGAGAAATTCACTTCTGCATCTTAACCCATCCCCTTGGGGAGCAGTGGGCTGCCACTGTGCGGCGCCTGGGGAGCAATTGGGGGTTAAGGGTCTTGCTCAGGGACCCAGAATGGCAGCTTGTGGGCGTTGAACTCAGAACCTCTGGGACCGAAGCTCTGTGCTCTAACCACTAGGCCACCACTCCCCTATGAACCCAAGCAGCGCAGTTTTAAGCAGATGACATATAGCAGTCTCCTGCACCTTTTATAAAGCATTTCTTGCTTTCTCTAGCTCTGATATCCTTCAATGGAATCAGAAAAGCCGAGCTATTGTCCAGCATCTATATGTTGCGTCGGATCTTCAGGTGTACGCCGTAATATCATTTCAAATGCAGTGTGGACGCATGCTATGCTATTTTAAATATATTGCTGTATCTAACACAGTCGCGCTTTAGCTGTGCATTACAACCAGTTGGGATGTTAATGTGTTGCAGTGATTTGTGTTGGTTTCAGTTAATTCGCGTTTTCCTTACTCTACTTTTTCTTTCTCATTATTTCGACGTCCCCTCCGGGCTTCTCTGTTATAGAAATCTGTATAAATTGTTTGACGAGGAGAGTAAAAGTCCTTCCAGCGGCTCACAGGATGTTATTAGCACGGCATATCAACTATCAGCCTAACAAATATTGCCTCCAGACGGCTCTGCTAATGTGACACTCCACACATTGACTTTGCGTTGATGATTTCAGTTCCATATATTGTCCAGTTCGAATAAAAAGTAACAGAATAAACGCAGTTATTTTTATAATCTCCATACAGATTTGACAGCTCTCTATTTAACTTTTTTTTTCCCTTTACAGACAAGTTTAACAAGTATCTTTTTTGTCTGTTCTAAGACAACACAAATTTTGGTCTGTGTTTTCTATACATCAGACGTTTACAGTGTGCCGGTAGTCTTACGGTGCGTTTCCGCCTGCACCGCGCGGTGTTGGCTGCTGTGCTTTTCACGTTTTCTGGAGCTGCATGAGGAGGATGAATGATTTAACAGTCCTTTCAAGGTCTACATTAAAACAGCTTTTTTTCCAAGCCACCCACAAACCTCTATAGAGCATTCCTTATTTCATCCCATGTCAACATAAATGTTTCTATCTCCTATTTTGATCGATAAAAGCTTTGCCTCCGCTCCGCTCCTTCACCATGATTGGTTTAACAGAAACGTTCAGATTTTTTAACTCCAGCGTAAATCACCGCACAGATTGCACCCGAGGCGCTCCTGACCGCGCCTTTTGCATGGGGATAATATGTAAATCAACTGCTCACATCCCCTCAACCGCGTTCGGTGTGACACACCATTAGAGAAGCAATTTGTTGCCATTAATGTACAGTATTAATGTGAGAATATTGCGGTCCTTAATGAGCTCTCTTCTATAAGCAATGGAACAAAACCAATTACACATTACCTGATGTTTTTGCAACATTTGCTATTAAAGTTGCTTTTTCAAATGCAATTTAAGCCTCAAAAGCTGTATTTATTGTTACCTTTAGATTATTAATCAGCTTGATGCAAAAAAAATTTTTTTTCCTCCCAGCGTTCACGTCTTTGCTTTTGTTTAGGGACGCCATTGTTGCCGATTTGGACAAGAAGATGGCGAAGAGCGTGGATGCCGCCAACACCACGTTCCTCATCATGGCTGCGTCCATCTACTACCACGAGATGAACACGGATGCTGCTCTCAGAACTCTGCACCAAGGCGAAAGTCTGGAGTGGTGCGGACAAATTAAAAGAACCACTTAACTTGTTGTCCAGTTACATTTCAAAATAACAGCTGGTTTACACAGAAAATATCAAGCAGTATTTTGGCTTTAGTTTTTATGCACAAAGGCTATTGAGTTACTCTAAATTAGGGTAATCAAGTGTTACTGCAGGATTGGATAAAAAATAAATACATTTCAGGCACTTAAAAGGCCACTCTATGGATTTGTGTAATGAGATTTGATGAAAATGTTGTTTGTTTGGAATTCATGTTATTATGATGGATATGAAATATGGGAAAATTGACTTTAGCATCAATAAGTCTTGTTTTGTGCAATGAAATGTGCTGACATTGTTTATTTTAATGAAACAGATCAAATTTAACCTAATTCTGATTTTTTTTTTTTTTTTTTACCCCAGTATGGCCATGACCATTCAGGTGCTCCTCAGTCTGGATCGTGTTGACCTGGCAAGGTTTGTGGTCGTAGTTTAGCACCCATAAAACTCAAAGAATAATCTTGTATTTAAATTGTGAATCTCAAAGTTTACAGAAGCTATTGTTTTGGATTACTCTCTAATCTCAGTGAAATTCCTCGACAGGAAAGAACTAAAGAAGATGCAGGAGCAGGATGAGGATGCCACACTAACCCAGCTCGCCACAGCCTGGGTTAACATCGCTGTGGTGAGGGGGCGAAAGCACCAATTGATTTTTATAACCCCATCAGCATATGCATAATTCATCTGCAAACATCTGGCATATCATGGAGTGTTGCTGTGTTGTGCGACTAATGAATTCCTCTCTGGCCAGCTTTAATGTATCTTGTTGTTTCAGGGTGGAGAGAAGCTGCAGGATGCCTACTACATTTTCCAGGAGATGTCTGACAAGTACTCGTCTACGCTGTTGCTGCTGAACGGTCAGGTGGCCTGCTACATGGCCCAGAACAAGTGGGAGGAGGCTGAAGGAGTGCTGCAGGAGGCTCTCGATAAGGTTAGATGACCGTTTCCTCTTCCAGTGGGACTGATTACATACTGAACACTGTTGTGTGAACATGAACCGTTTGGGAACGCAAGATGAAACAGGATTTTTTTTGTTACAATCCTTAATATTCAAATATTCTTAGAAATTGAATACAAAATGATTTTTTTTTAAATGAAGCATCAGATTTAATTTTTATTTGTTTAACATGTTTGAGAGTTTGCCTAAAATGTTTCTGAAATATGGAACATAGTAGTCACATTTCTACTATAATTATTGCTTACTCCTTAGTTTTTCATTTTTTTTCTTTTATTTAACACAGAAATGTTGCAACTCATTAAACCAAGAGCTTATCAGAATTAAAAAATGCAGTTTTAAGATGATTAAGATCATTTAAGGGATAAAAGCTATCCTAACCAAGCTGGCCCTATGTGAAAAAAATAATTCACCCCCTAAAATGAATAACTGCTCATAGCAGCGATTGCTATCAACTCCTTTGCGTCACTGCTTTGTGGCCTACTTTGCAGGAGCGTTTTATTTGGCCACATTACAAACAGGAAACAGCCTGTTTCAGGTGCAACAGCCTCTGAGTACGATTCAAGTGCTAACTTTACTAGGTGACTCCAAAACCTTCATTTTGGCTTTTCCTTTTTTCAGTAGTAAACTTGCTGGCTATGCTCGTTTTACAGCAGCTGTAGCTGAAAAGCTGCCATCAAATTCACAGAAGTCTGAGAGCTTGTATTATGTTATTTACAGAACTTTTTTTTTCTATTATGGTGAAGCACAAAACAAACAGGACAAAATAACAGAAAACTTTCTCAGTTTCTCAAGGCTAAACTGTTCCAGCTCCATGTTGGATGGTTTTAGCATGTGATCAACACTATTCAAGTCTAACCACAGATTGTGAAACGGATTGAGGTCTGGACTTTGACTAGGCCATTCCAAATTATTTAAATGTGTCCCCATAACCCACTCCAGTGTTGCTTTAGCAGTAGCATTGTGTTGTTGGATTTTGAACTTCCGTCCCAGATTCAAATCAGACTGGCAGCCAAATTCCAGGTGTTGTGATGGGTTTGCACCAGATGTAGAGTTTTCCTTGGGGACCAAAAACTTACATTTTGATCTCATCTGACCAGCTCTTGGTGTTCATGGTGTGATGCCTCTTGCTTAGTGGTGCCGCAGACTCTGGATTCGGGCTGGACAATATGGCCAAAAGTTATATCACGATATATTTCTTAATTTGGGTCGATAAGGTTTCATTTACGATATCGATATAAACAATATAAAAGCCTAAAAAAACTCCCAAAATGCCCACAACAGATGCCAAATCTGTGAAATTTCTCCAATATAACGTTTTAGAAATTAAAAACTATACAAATAAATTAATAATCACCGCTGATTTGTATTTAGCCTTCAAATACATTTGAAATCACCAACAAATGAACCAAACTCTCACCTTTGTCAATATTAACAATTTTAACTTAAAACTACAACATAGGTTTCTTCTTATAGATTCTTATAGACTTATAGGTGCTTCAGCCAGGCTTGAAAAAAATAACAATATTGCTCAGAATTGATAACCTGACTCTCGCCAGATGTATGTCGCTCCGCCTAGCTTCACTCACATACATCTGGGACCTCTCCCATAGAGAATGATTTCTCCAACCAATTTTATGGTCTGGCCAATCAGGACGCAGGGCTGGAGTTTCATGGATGTGACGTAGTGGAGAAGCGACCGTGAGATTCCAACAACAATGGCGGCTCGCATAGAGGAAGCAAGTGTTAGCATTGATGCTGCTATATCTACCTAGTATTGTTTCATTAAAAGAACATCAGAGAACGCCTCTGAAGGCTTTTGTTGGTGGAAACCATGTTTTCGCCCTTCTCCCGACCGGATTTGGCAAGTTTTGTTTTCCGGGGCGCGCCCATGGCGGAGCGGTTAGCGCGAACCATGTTAGGAGGCCTTTAGTCCTCAATGCGGTCGGCCCGGGATCGACTCCGACCCGCGGCGCTTTGCCGCCTGTCTTCCCCCCCTCTTCCTGTCAGCTCACTGTCAATAAAACGCGTGCCACTAGAGCCGCAAACACATTAAAAAAAAAGTTTTGGTTTTTTTTCTGCGTCGCTCTCACAGCGTCACGGGTTGTCTTCGGTGCGAGTGGTTGAAATAGCACGTCGATAAAGGTGACAGACAAGTGGCTTATCCAATCATATGCAAGGATTTTTGATAAGGCCCAGCCTTCAATAAATGCAATTCCTATGGCGGTGTCCCAGATGTATGTGAGTGAAGCTAGGCGGAGCGACATACATCTGGCAAGAGTCAGGTTACAGAATTGAAGCAATAAGCAGTAAAGAGTGAGCAACAACAAACAAATGTTGCTAGGGCAGGGACTAGGGTTGCCAACTGTCCAGTCTTACCCGGGATGTCCCATCTTACTCGGGATGTCTTAAGTTTAGTTTAGGATGTGCTTTGTGCGGACAGGTACACACAAAGCTCTACTTTTACGACCGTGTACACTCTCTGTAAACTGCTCAGTGGCAAAAAGTCTTCACATCAAACTGTTTCTATGTGACGCCAAGCTGATGCTCTGAACAAGCTCTAAGCAGGCAGTAGCAAAGACACGTGGCGTCACAGCCCCCCCTCTCTGTGACGCACGGACAGATGTGCGGTGAGTTATTGAGTTAAGGGTGTTGTGATGTATACTGATATTGAATTATTGTCCAGCCCTACTCTGGAACCTTTCAGCAAAGGTGTGTTTATACTGACAGACCATGTGACACTTGGGCCTAGTCCAAGTGTAGCAGGATGTCCGGGAAATTTTTTTTATACGGTTGTGCTTTTCATCCACATAGTTATACATCCCTTAAAATGAATGATCCTAAAAACTCAGGCCAAGGTGGATATTTATAAACGTTCCAGTTTGAAGCCCGTGTGTGTACATGAAAAGCCGGAGATTAAAGTCCGGCGCATCACGGCGCTGACGTCACATATGTGCAGCCATCGTTATAGACTCGGCCGTAGTGCAATGAAAAATTAATGAGATGTTAAAGAGGTGCTGATTTCTATGTTGCTGTTGTGATTGACTGTTAACAATAAATGTTTAATCAGTGTTAAACTGGGGAGATTCACTAACCTTCGGGATTTTTGGTAGTTTATTTTCAACTGACCTTGCCTCCCCATGCAAAGCCTTTCCTGTTTTCATCTCGAAATCGAGACTTCAAAGTAAAAGCGTAAATGGAACGTTATAAACATTACAGTTGGTTCAGAGGCCTTTTATTTTTCTGTTTCTACAAGCCCAGCTGCTCCAATATGTTGCGGTGCAAAGGAGAGAAAGCGCTTGGAGGTCATCTGTTTTACACAGGCACATTGCTGTTTAACATCACTTTTATTTTGAAGGGTCCTGGCTGGCTGACCTAGGTTTTAGTTTTGCGGTACACTGCCCCTTATGCATCTGACATGTTTAAAACAACGGTCAGTGGTGATTTACCAGGGTTTGTGTGGATGAAATCCTTGCTAAATACGATCCTGTGTGTACGATATTATTTTTAAAAACAACGTGGAGGAGAAATTCAGGTTTTTAAATACCCTGCTACGTATGTAAAAGGCCTTAGATTGCACACATGTGGACCTCATTTCACTAAATATCTGACTTTCGAATGTAATTTGTTGTCGCAGAACCTTTTGGGGCTTCATAGCACATGCTGTTTTTCAGTTTCTTATTATTTTTCATTTATTTAATTTTTTACTTCTCCAACTTAGACTATTTAGTGCAGATCCATCACATAAGATAAGATTTAAAAACATTTAAATCACAGGTTGGAATTTAACAAAAGAGGCAGAAAGCCAAGCAAGCTTTGAATACTTTAGCAATTGATTGTCTGTATACATGTAAGTAAACATGAAGGACCCTTATAAGTTACATATGTTTGATTTAGTGTTTTACCATGATGGTAAAAATACGTGAAACCGATATAAATGCTTCTGGTAACCACATATTCAGTGCTTATAAATGTAAATAAAAAAAACATCTGTCATTTTACCAGCAGGTGGCAGCACATGCATGTGTTTTTCAAGAGTCTAATCCATCTGCAAATAAATTGGCTTGCTCTATAGATACAATAATGAGCCGTATTCCTTATAAGCATTTCGAATTTTGCTTTTTATCTGTAAAAGTCGTAGATCTCAACAAAATATTTTCCTTATTTTGAGTAGATGCAGTTGCCCATTTGCGTTTTTTTAAAGGTTTCATAAAGAAGATGACCCGATCCAGCCTCACAGAGCCTCGTTGCACACTTGGTGGCAGTGATGTGAGGTTAAATTTTTACAAAGTGACAGTTATTCATTGATGTCATCGCTCACCTTGCAGGTGCAATATGGCTTTCAGCTGTCGTGCTTTGCATAGCTGAAATCCGACAAGATTTTACACTTAACTGAACTCTGTTTAATGCACCACGTATAGTAGGAGCAAGGGGTTTATTTTAGCGTTTGCAAAATGCATTTTACTTGGCAGGGATTGCTTTTGAAAAGTGTCTCACTTTATTATTTTATCCCTATCAGGACAGCAGCCACCCTGAGACGCTGATCAACCTCATAGTGCTGACGCAGCACCTGGGCAAACCTCCTGAGGTGAGAGCAAAGTTCTCAGAGGCCACTGCTATGACAGCCAGTAGTTGAGCAGCTATGCTTTGCGCAAACCTATAAAGAGCGATCCGTGACCCTTCGTGTCTGAACGCAACATGCACATTCAAGCAATTTTCAGTGCTTGCCTTGCCTAAATCAGTACATTGCTCACCTGCACACATCTTCTGCCTATCACTTGGCCATATCTGCTGTGCAGTGGCGTGAGAGTCAGAGTTCACAAGATAAAGGGGGAATAATCTGATTTACATTTGCTGGATGTGCTTGCAATGTACTAGAATGCTGACCATTAACACAAAGACATCATTAACAAGTCTCCAGTCGCGATAACCACTGATAATCGCCTCTCTGTCAAGGTTAACTAGGAAAATTAGACTATATCGCCACAAATGACAAGAAAAGCAGAACAGTTATCGGAGAATAATCTTAAAAAATATATATATATTTCTTAATTTGGTTCTTACTGATCATTGAAGTTTTGAAGTTAAAATTGTTGCTTCTGTCCCAGGGATCCTAAATTATTCTCAGTTCCACTGCTTGCACTAGTTTTAAGACATAGTTTCTCCTGGAGATTAAATATTTATGCCTTATGACTAATTTAGCAACAAGCAACTACTATGCTGCATATTATTTAAGTGTTGCTTTACAGTTGTCATATTTGATTGACAGGGGATGGTTGCAGGCAGAAATAGTCACATTGCTTTTCTCAGGCTTAGAGTCCAGTGCTACAAAAGCACAGTATCGATGTCGCCGCTGCAACCGAGCCTCGGCTACCTCAGACTTGTAGAAGAGCACGCATGCAAATGTCTTCTGTCTGAAGTAATCATTTGTTTTAAGGCGCCTCCTTGTCAATAATCCTTTGTGTATTTAGTTTGTTAGCCCTTACTAGAGGAAACTTTCTGACCGTCACCATCTCTGTGTGTTTTCCCAGGTCACCAACCGGTATCTGTCCCAGCTGAAAGATGCACACAAAGCCCATCCATTCCTAAAAGACTATTTTGCCAAGGTAACGTGTGTGTGTGTGTGTGTGTTACACACTTGGACAAAGATACAGCATTCCTATTTTGTAAAAGTTACGGGACTGTTTGTAGTGATAAGATGGCAGCCGGCACCCTCGGATTAAAGCCGAAGAGGGCATTAAACCTTCGCCCTTTGTCGGCGCTCTGTGTTGCAATCACGCCAGAGTACAAACGTACCTATACATGCATAAACCGGGTTGCCAACCTGTCTGATCTGTGCGTGTTGGTTTTCTGAACTAGATTTGTGTTTTTCCATGCTGTCGCCCTTTTTGTTGCAGGAGAATGAGTTTGACAGATTGACCATGCAGTATGCCCCCACCGCTACAGCATAGAGCTCCTGGTTTTCTACAAGACACTCTCACTGCGGACTGTGGGAAATACCATGAAGATAATCCTGTTTCTCTGTAATGTTTGTTTTGCTGTTTTTTGTTTTTGTTTTTTTTTCTTCAAAACATTGGCTGTATTTAAACCACACTAGAAATTCTTATGTATCTGCATTGATCCACATGCTCTACATTTACATGTCTGTGCTACACAAGCATTCCTTTGAAATTTTAATAAATGAGCAAAAAGGTTATGAGTGTATTATGAATACAAATCTCCTTAAATAAATCACCTTATTAAATGTTTAGTCTGTGATGTGTTCAGTTTCGATCTACAGGTACAGCTTCATGAATCAGAATATAGTAAAGATACTTTATCTTTCAAAATTCAAAAGGTGAAACTGAGATGGTCACATTGATTGACTTGCAGCACATAAAGATCCAGTTTCTTAGAAAATAAGATGAGACGAGGCCAATTTTAAAAACAGATTAATGCAAAATGCCAGCTAATAGTAAAGTTTATCCTTGTATGCTATTGTAAATGGATTTAATTACTGGATAATAATTACTGCCAAGGTTGCTTTAATAACGGCCTTCAGCTTATCTGCATTATTGGGTCTGGAGTGTCTCACCTTACAAAGTCAGCTGAGTTTGTTGGCCAATCAAGCACTGATGCGATGTTCATTAAACCAGGTATTGATACTGTTGGCGCTGGACAGATGCTAAGTCCTGCTGAATAATTAGAGCAGCATCTCCATAAAGCTTGTCAGCAGAAAGCATTTTGAAGCGCTCTAAACCTTCCAGCTATCCAGCTGCACTGATGGTGGACTTGATGAAAGTCACTGGACCAACACCAGGAGATGACCCGATTCCTCAAACCATCACTGACCCATTCGTAACCTTGGCTTCTAGCAGGTTGACTCTCCACTCCTTCCAGATTCTCAAAGCAAATGGGAACGTTTTCAAACAAAATTCTAAATAAAAGGAACTGTCTGTTTTTCAGATGAAGGCAAATCGATGTGAAGCAATGTCTGGTTCTGCAATATCTGTATGAAACTTCTGACATATCTTGTTCAGGAGTGGCTAAAGCTACAGCCCTTGTCCTGCATACCTCGGTGTCTAATGCCTCTTGTAGCACCGATATAAGCTGCAGTCCACCAAGCTCTTGAATGCGCTTTGCTCCACGATTATCTCAAAGCTGCAGTTATCTCTGTTCCTTGTGCACTTTTTTCCTTCCACTTAACTTTCTGTTAATATGCTACAGGACCGAGGTTCCCAAACTTTTCAGCCTGCGACCCCCAAAATAACAATGCCACAGACTGGTGACCCCCTTTTGGTGGGTGGGATCTTTTTTTTTTTTTTGGTTGTGGGGGATTATAAGAATACAGTGATAATATTTGGAAAATATATAATTATGTAAAATTCTGAATGAAGTATTTTTTAAAGACCTCTTGCAGCCATCCTCTTGTGGTAAAATGAGGAATGTTGAGCACCTTGTAAAGTTATACTTTGGGACTGGTTTCACAAATAAAGAAATACAAAATCTTTAGCACATCAGCGTCAAATCATGTCGCGATACAGGAGTCAGCACTGACTGCTTCTTTGATAATGACCTTATTGTGGCTCTATCTACCTTGGTGCCAATGACCGAGCTGAAATTAAAAACGTAAATTACAATGATTTGTCTAGTTAACCCACATATTATGGATTTCACTGTTTTAATTAATTTGCTGCCAACTTTTTGACCGCGTTAGCAATTTGCTGAGACGTAGGCTGCACTGTCTCTTTAAGGCATCCTTTCTGCTTCTCGGTGGATAAAGCAGACGTTCATAAAGAAGATAGCGGGTCTGTAATACGTCACGCCCTCGCTTGATTTTTTTTCTTTTTTTTTCTTTTAGTGTGTGTGTGTGTGTGTGTGTGTGTCTCATAAACGCAGCCGTGCCATAAATGCAGGCTGTCCTTTGAACGCACCAGTTGATCTCCTCCGGGAGCTGAGCGCGCCTCGTCGAAACGCAGCGTCGGACACGTTGACCAGCGGCGCACAAGGTGCAGGAGGAGAGGAAACGGCGCATGCCATTTTCTTTCTTTTTTTTGTTACCGGGATATGCTAATTTGATCTCTATTCTCGCCGGAATAGCCAGTCTACGTGCCTCCAAGCGGCCGCTTTCCCCCGTGAAGCGGCGCAGGAGCGTTATGTAAGGCGGATAACGGTCCGGAGATGAGAGCGCGTCTCTGACGGCGGAGCGGCAACAATAGTCCGGCCGGGCTGCGTCGTTCCCGTGTGCGCGCTCCGTTCAAAGGCTCATTCGTTCAAGCGTTCTGACGCCGAGGAGCCGCTCCTGCCGCCGCGGATGCTGCTCCATCCACTGCGCCGTCCGCTTGATTCACTGTGAGCTAGGCGGCTAACCTGCCGGAGATGATCCGTGTGCGCAGCAGGATGAACCTCCAAGCTGCAGATGGGTCAGATTAACTCCAAGAAACCCTTCCTGTAATTTGGCGTGCTTATAATTTCCATTTAAATTTTAATGACCGCCTCTGGTCCGATCTGGCCCAGGAGGGATTTTTTTCTCTCTCTCTCTTCCCCATGATAGGGGTCTGAGCGCAAACAGTATATGGGCCCATGTCTCAATTTGGAAAGCAAAGAATTAGGCGCCTGAAGAGGGGATAAACTCGTTAGATAAGCTTGCTCTGGGTGCTTTATTGAGCCAACAACCTTGGTGAGCGGTCAGTCTGGACTCCCCCTCTGTCCCTCTGCTGGAGGCACCTCAGCCGGCCTTCACCTTCTCTGCTGTCACAAGCGACGCGCCACGATGGGCAGCGATGCCGGGGGCGCCGGGCCGGCGGAAGTGGAGCCCATGCCGGGTTACTGGGAGCTCATCACCAGAGGCGCCGGCGTCATGCTGGACGAATGGAGACGGTGTAGCGACTGCGGCGTGGAGCTCTCCAAACGGACTCTCCTGGAGACCGCATACATCACCTGGACCGAAATCGCCCTGTTTTTCTTTTGCGCCTTTTTGTGGACCATGATCAGGAAGGGACTGACAGAAAGTCTGTTTAAGGTAGGTGATCCCCTCCGTCCCCCCCCCCCCCCCCCCACACACACACACACACACACACACACACACGCACTCTGCAACGCTCCATCCTCTAAGACGCGTGGCGTCAAAAGCCTCCAACATGCCAAGAAAAACACGAGCGAGGGGGAGGCATTGCTTGTAGAACACAGGTGGGACACATGTTCACACACACACGGCCCGAAACGCGGAGCTTACTCTCTCCCCAGACAGCTTAACCACAGCATCAGAAAATATTAACCACACTCACACATACACATACGCACACGCACGCACAGCTCTCAAAAAAGCACAGCTGCTGCATTCACAGTCTGCTGTACTCCATCGTTTGGGTACTGTGAGTCATTCAAGATGGTAGGATCAAGCCGGGCATGGAAGTGTGTGCCCACGTGGAGCCACTGCGCACATGCTCTGAACACGCATGTGTGAAGAGAGGGCGCCGCAGTTTTTACAGCTGGGGCACCAACTGGAGGAAATGTTTACCCCTGTGTTGGGCAATTACATTAAGGCGTTATGTGCAACTTTAGTGGAGACAGACAGGAAAAGTGTTTCTTTCCGCATTCTCCCATGACATAGCGCATGTTTTTGGTGAGAAAATACTGCGAAATTGTGACGTGGTGAAATGAAAACAATTTCAACAACCGTTCTTTTAGAAGATTATCTGAAAAGTGTGGCGTGCCTTTTTTCATTTAGCTCCCTGGCGTTGACACGGAAACCACATTTTGCTGCAGTTAGAGGCTGCAAGACCGACATTTTCCCAAAATAGCTTTAGCTCTGTGACACCGACTGGAAAGCATCCGTGAATAGAGATTTTCAAGTATTTCACACATTCTGGGTTGAATGTAGATCTGGACTGTGACTGAGCAAATGTAGCACAAGAATAGGCTTTCCTAGCCCTCAGGGCCCACCGACCTTCGTGTTTTAGCCATGTCCTTGATCCAGCAAACCTGAGTCACAGGACTGTGTTACCTACTCAGCATGGCATCGAGTGCTGCAGAAGCCTGTTAATCATTTAGGTCATGTGCAGCAGGGAAACACCTAAAACATGCAAGGCAGTGGGCCCCTGGGACCAGGGTTGAGAAACTGATCTAAACCGATCTATTGTAGCTCTAGCTGGATGTTTTCTTGTCCTGCTGGTTTCATTTATGATGGGTCTTTGTGTTTTGTTAATTATTTTTGGTTTAATACTTAGAATATTTTGAGCTGTGATTATTTTGGGGTTTTGCTGCTCGATGTTCCATTAATATCCATTTTAATCTCTGCGGGTATTGGTTCAGACCCTTAACTCAGTAGTAATCTTTAGTTTCTGATCTAGTAGACCCTTTAGTTTTCTGTTCAGCCCCCTGTAACAGCGAAGATGGCGCCGTCCAGTGTTGCGGCTTTGTCATGGCTGTTAGCAGCGTCTTTGGACCCTTCGCTCGTAACACAGCGTGTCCCCCGTGACTGATCCCCCGTCACGGCGCTGTGTTTTTTTGCATGTTTCGTTGGCGTGTCACAGCGCCACCAATGGACCCAGCATACCCACTACAGCCTTTTCAGTTGTGCTGCGTCCTCTCGCGTGGACGCACATGTTTTCTTAAGCGTTTATGGAAATGTATGGTGTTTGTTTCGGTGTAGACAAGGCATCGGTTGGCCCAGCTTATATCACCTCCCAGCAGCACTGTAGATTGCTCTAAACGTCTCCAATTATCTCAGCAGCAGTTCTTTCGTCCGGCTTCCTTCCTCACCAGATCTCTGCCATGGCGGTTTGCTGTTGTTTTGCTGTTGCTCTGCAAATACCTCCCCGTGGTTCTTACTATGCTGCTGTTTTTCCTGCTGTGCTGCTGTTGTGGTTCTGCCATTTTTGTAGGTTTTTGGCTTTTTATTGTTAAATACAATTTCCTACCATGCGCCTATGTCTCGTCTACATTTGGGCGCTACATCTACACGTCTTACACGTCACAGCTGGAAGATCCTCCAGCTGTTTGAAGTCTCCAATCTTTTGCATCTTCCAACGGTTTTTCTTCCAGTATTGCTCGGTATTTAGCTCCGTCCATCTCTCCATCAAGCCCGAGCTTGACCATGACCATGCTACAGAAGAAGCCTCCCCACAGCATGATGCCGCCTTCACTGTGGTTCACTGTGGGGGGGGGGGGGGGGGGTGTTTACGGAGAAATTCCTTGTTGGTTCTTCACCACACATAACAACGTTTTGTGCGCTGACCAAAAACCTTAGCTTCTTCCACATGTTTGCCGTGTCCCCTACATGGTTTGTGGCAAATGACAAAAGGAACCACTCATGGCTTTCTCCTTGCCACGCTTCCCTAAAGGCCAGATTTGTTTAGTACACAACCAATAGGTGTCCTGTGGACAGTTTCTTCCACCTGAGCTGGGGATTTCTGCAAGCTACTCATCAGGTTAGTTTTGAAGGGATTCGGTTTCACTGGGTTTAATTTAGGAGTGTGAAGGTGAATGAGGCTGAATACATTTTAGATTTTACTTCAAAAAATAAAGAAAGCCACATAATATTCGTCTATGAACTAAAATTTCAATCAAGTTACATTGACGTTTGTGGTTGTAATGTGTCAAGACATGAAAAAGTCCAATGGGTATGCAATGTGCTGTAACTATGTATTTTTTTTTTTTTTGGCAGAGCTGAGTTTATGTTTTAAATGAATCCTAATCATTTGGGTTGGCGGTCAGAGTCACTCTAATTGATAAGATGAAAGAGCTCCACAGTGCAGCCCACTTTCACAGTCAGTTAGTCAATAAGTCTCATTTTATTTTATTTCAAATGAAACCATTATCATCAAAATCATCAGCATGTGAGTCTAAAGAGTTTATTGGTACACGGCATCAGATATCCAAGGCAACACACTTAAAATGTATGAAACGAGTGATGAGAAGGGTCTTTCCCATCACCCTCTTTGCATTTTGTGCACACTAAAGCATGCTGAAGTCAGGTAAAGCTAATGATGAGGCCTTTTCAGCAGACAAACACTGGTTTTGAATTAGCGAGGCACTCTCTGTGGTCCTTTGTTGGAGACAGAGCTGCTGATTTTTGGCAGAAACCAGTAAATCAGATACCTCAGCAATCAAAGGGTTTCTTCATGCTATAAAACGATCAAAACGCTGTTATTAGTCAAATCGCATGCCGCAGCATCGTTTTGGTGCTTGGAGACGTGCCATCTCAGCCCGGTTTGTCTGAGGCCAGACGGGCCTCTGACAGGACTGGACCGCTGCCCAGATTTATTCTCCTCCTCGGCCATCAAAAGACCCGGGGACCCTCCCTGCTCTTGCTGTCGGTTTATGCCAAGCAAGGTGTCTCCGCCCGGGGCCACATGTGTAGACCCGTACGTGGACTGAGAACACCCAGGACGAGGCCCGTTTAATCATGTCTTGCCAGCAGCATAATAATCATAATATAATTTATAATATTGTTGGGCTGATCGGTCTGACGATCTGTTACTCAGTGCACGTCCACCTCCACCTGGAGGGTTCTGATGTTGGAGATGAAGGGTTTAGAGTAGGTGAGCCATTCAGAGCTAATTCAGTTTGAGTATTGCTGGGACACACTATAAAACCAAAGTGGGTTGACCGAGAAGCAGAAGTGCATTGTGGTCTTATCTGCTCAGAGGGCATATACTGGCCTGAAGAAAATGCCCAAAGCAAAACAGATGGCTTCTCATTAAGCAGGCTTGTCAAGTAAAGATCAGTGTGTTTAATAGCTGCTCAGCAAAGATTGATGGTGTGTTGTTTTTACTGTACTGTTGCTATGGTTTCTCAAATGCCATAAAGTGAGTTCAGTTAATTACAACAGAGTTAATTATGTATGCACATCCTTAGAGCTCATAAGAACCTGTAATCACTGAATTATAACATGGACACAAGTTGGCAAAGTACTTTCTATGTAATTTGACCTGAAAAAAAACTCATCTGCAAACATTTAGTAGATAATTTATCAGTTAACAGAAAAATCTGTTTTTTTCCCCAAAACCAGTTCTTATTATACCTTTTTGATGCTAACCAAAACTGAAGAATAGCGAGCACTGTTTTAATATAAACTATTATTCAAAACTACCGTAGTATTGATATTATAGTGTGCTCCACATCTGAGCTGATCACAGTGTGTAGGAGCTTTTAATAAGTAATCAATGAGTTCCCGTCTCCCCGTGGTTAATTTATGATGTGACACAGGGGTCCATTTCTCTTAGTCATTCTTTAATGTTGAAAGATAAGAGAACCTGACATTAAATTGATACAAATGTGTTTTGGGGTCCGAAAGTCTCCATCATGCAAGAGAATCTGATGGGCAAGCGATCCATTTAATAACAGAAAAAAATATCTAAACATTTTCAAAGCAGATTTTAACTCTACTTTTACACTAACATGAACTAAATAGTAAAAGCGATTAAAATATTGAATAAGTTGATCAAAATTTTCCTTTGGCTGTTTCCCAAAGACCAACAAAGGCTTGTTTCTCCTAATTACTCTTAAAAATGGGAAATATAAGAGGACATGAAGTCCAAAGAGTCTTTGGTGTGCCTAGAAATGGTCACAGAATAGCCGCTCACCTAAACTTGCCCATACCTACAGTCTTCAAATTGGGAAAGACAAGAGAACTTGCCATTCAACTGAGACAAATTTGTGTTCATATTAATATGAAAATAGCTGCTAGGCCAAGACTTGCTCATATATCTAGTCTATTTACACTTCTCCAAATGAGAAACATGGTAGAACAGGGTATTTAATCAAGGAAGGATTGTATTAATAAAACTTTAATATGTCAGAAAACTTGCCCATGTCTACAGTCAAAGCGGTACATACAAAGTTAAAAAAAAAATGTAATTGCAATTGTCAGTTTATCCAAAATTTCTTTACCACAGGTGTGAATAATTCTAGGGGTCATTGTATGTTTTGAAATGTAAAGAGTAAATATTCATAAAGGCACCCTAACTCAGCTCTGACTTCCTTAATGTAATCTGTACTCTGCCATGTACAGGAAGCCCTTTAGTTTTTTTCTCTGCTGGGTTTCCGACTCCTCTTGATTTTTCTTAATCAGGACCTGGACAGATTGACAGTTGAAACATGCCGGGCCCAAAACATTTTAACTTGTTTTAATGTATATTCACAGCAGAGAAACCTAGCCACATTTAAGGCTAAACCATTAGCCTAGTTAGGCCCGCCGGCTTTTTAAGTGTCTTTTATAATGGACGAACTTTGTGCAGAGAAGTCCAAAGCCTCTCTCAAGTGGCGACGCTTTGACCAAGACATGGAAGGTCTGATTTAAGCCAACCAAATAGCGTCTTCCGTGATGTCGCCGTCATTTCACTCCTGACCGAGCTTATCTGTTCAGTGCGGCGGTGAGCAGCTCACTGGGGGGTTGGTGCGGCTCCTGTTTACGGCAGCGCTGGCCAGAAACGTGCTTCACGTTTGCTCTGATTCGTGTGCTGCTCGCGCCGCAGCAGCACACATCCAGGTTAGATGAACTTCTCTCACGAGCCGCTGTTATGTAAGACGCGTTTTGCATCCTCGCCATGTTTCGCCTCATTTTGCGATCAGAGCTGTGACGCCGGCAGTTTAGAGGAAAGTAAATGTGGCTTTTAAGATAAGAGCCGAAAAGCTCTTCTGAGGAACAAGCCGGCAAATCTCACACTTGCAGTTCTCAGCCATGACTCCTTCCTCATTTTCTTTTTTTACCTCGACTCTGCGCAAAAGGACATCTGACAAAGTGTGTGCAGCTTTGATGTGTTCGGCTGTGCTCGCACGATGCAACCGCTGGCTTATTATTTGCATCTGTGTGTGCAGGTCGAGTACGCAGGGTGTTTTCACATGCACAAATGCTCACATCTGCATGCATTTTCTAGTCATATAGAGTGCAGAGGAAGTTCCTAAGAAGCCACTCGTTTACTTAAACAGAAAGTAGAAACGCTCATGGGGGGGGAAAAAATGAGAAGATAAGAGAGTTCAGAGAAGAGAAGCCCGACCTGGGGGAATAAACTAACAAGTTAGGCAGAGGAAGGAAGAGTTGGAGAGTAGAACTGGGTTTGTGGGCCCAAGCTCACTGACTCAGCTCCAGCAGCCAATCATGAACACGGTTGCAGAAAAAGGGCTGCTGCTTTTTAACGTCTGCCCCTCTTGTAAATGTTTGCGTACTGCAGCACTCTGCAGTCAACCTCTGTCAGCTGCAGCAGTTTGTAACCACTCTCATAAGTGCCTCTAATTAGCCCCCCTGCCCCCCCCCCCTTTCAGAGCCGCCTCTGAGAGCGGTAGTTTTGCAGCTTCTGCTTTGTTGCAGAGCATTTATTTCCGCACCGGGGCTGAACGGCAAATCGGGCCCGGCCTCCATTGTCCTTCTGGTTGTGAAAGCATCCTCTGGAGTGATGGTGCTCCTAACCACAGGTCCTAGATCACTTTCCATCAAGTTGTGCCTCAGAGCCATGCGGAGAAACCTGATTCTAGGGTTTGTGGTTAGGGAGGAAGTGAAATCCCATCTTCCGGCGAAAAAAAAAAAAAAAAAAAAAAAGCCCACTCAGTTAAAACTTACTTGTAGTTTTGACACTGATTGCAAGCAATAGATAGTTTATATTATGTTAGGCTGCTGTTAGCCCTCTTCTTCTCCTGTGACCCAGCTATCTAATTTCTTGCTGCATGGTGTGCATTACGAGCAACACTTAAGGCCTTCACCCGAACAACAATATATTTCCACTCTGGCTGTCGATCTGCGGTGCAAACGCAGAACTTATGGCTTCACTGAGCTGTTCGGCACCTCCACAGGATTGCTGCAGTTAATGTGGTTCGTCACTCTGACGAATTACCCCGAGCCGTTCTAGGCATCGATCATCCTCCGTGTCAAAACCACAGACAGGTGAGTTGATTTACGTGGATCAATTTCAGAAAGTTCTCACAAGAGATCTCGGGCCCCCCGCCTTCTGCATATCCATCACCTGATCGTCACTGCCGAGCAGACCAGACGCCGCGTATGCAGGCGCAGCGCCATGAAGAAGTATTCGCCCCGCTACAAAGCGCTTCTCTTTCCGCTTTTTGTGTCGCACTTAAATGTTTCACATCATCAAACAAAGGTTATTATAAGGTAAAGAAGATCTAAGTGAATGAAAACAGGTTTTAAATTACATTTTCATTTATTAAGGGTAAAAAAAAAAAGCTATGGTTTTTGTGTGAAAGAACTAGTCGAACCCTTGGCGATGACCCACTCTTTTGTGCAAAATGACGTTAATTCATGCACATTGAGGAGTTATGGAGGATGAATGGTCCATTTAAGGTGTAGGGGGTCGCTTCTTTTCCTGCTTCTTCAGGTCTTTTATACATTTACGTCATCTTCTATACTTCGTGCTCAGAGGATGGAGCCGTAAAAGTAGCTGGAAAACAAATCCTTTTTTTTCACTTCTGAAAGGTCAGTGTTAAAGGTGTTGTTTCCTGTAGGTCATGAAGCTTCAGCTTCTAATTGCAAAGCCACTCTGCTCCCACTCTCCTCCTACCTGTCAGCTCCCAGCTAATAAACACCGACCGCGGCCACAGGTGAACTCAGCAGAACTGAAACAGTGAAGTGGGGCAAACGAGTAAACACACTTTTCAGATGTGAGCCTTTGTTTCCCCGTCATCAGTTTAAAACGGCTGTGTTTTGAACAGTTTTGTGCTTGTGGGCGATTTTGCAGCGAGATGCCATGTTGAATTCGGACATTTAGTCGGAACGGGTTTGCAGCACAAATGCCTGAAGCTTCACTGTATGAAATGAAAAATGAAATCCACCCATTCTTGCATGCATTTCTATACTATGCTCCGAATATTCCCTTAAAAAACGGGACTGGGAACTCGGGAAGTTTGAGTCTGGGCAAAAACGCCTGGGAACAACGTTGTTTATCCGGCGTTGTTAACAGCTGCAGCCGATGAACCACGTCCTTGAGGCTTGTTCACAAACTAATGTAACTTTTCCAGATTAGTCATTTCACTGCATTCCTTAAAGTATAACTGCAACATTGATGTTTGTACATCACAGAGCACCGGGATGAATCAGCTCTGTTTGCAGACAGTCACATTTTCCTCTGGTCAGCAGGAATGTGCCATGAGGCTGCGGCCGCTACAGAGCGTCTGTGGCCTCCCTCTCAGCCTTTTTCCTTTTCCGTCCTCTCTCTCCTCTGTTTGTTTCCCCCCTGCCACACTCGGTAGACAACCTTTGACTGGGCAGGAACACATTGTGACTGTGAACTTCTTGCTTGGCGGATGAATCTCCTCTATCAAGGAAACTTTATCATCAAGTGAGCCATGAGTGGTCAGAGGAAACTGCTGTTCCCGTAATCTTTTCGGCAAAGAGCGCGCCCGACTTGATGGCCTTGCGTGCCATTAGTGTGTGGCTCTTTTGTTCACACACTGTAGTTATGGGTAAGATCTAAAAAGCCTTTCCTTCTGAGGATGCAATTACATTAGTTTCCCCATCCCAGATGGGCTTTGTCTTGCTCTTCCTCTGTGGGAGAAATTTTGCTACGCTCACATGGAGTCTCTCTTGGACAGAGTGCAGGTTGCAGACCAGTGGTTTCCAAACGCGTTGCCACGTGGGCCAAAAAACGTAAAGTTAAAGGTCCCTCTGGGCCACAAAAAAATTGTTTTTAAATAAAAACAGGATATAAACCTGGAATATTTTAATGAAAGAAACAAATATGTAACTTTTTGTAGAAAAGGGATCTGTAATGCGTGGTAGATACGAAATATAAAATGGCGTCACGCTGTTGCCTCTCTAAAAGAAACCCATATAGTGAAATTTTGGTGTAACGCATTCTCAACAAGAACAAGCTATGTTCTCTTCAAAAAAATGCTTGCTGCCCCTTTACAGCTGCTTGCAGATTTGTACGCAGTGTCCGAAATTAACTTCCTGATTCACCGGCCAAGTTGGCCGGTAGATGTAAAAATCAACCGGCCAGGCATATTTTTTACCGGCCAAAATATTAATCCTGACCAGACCTCAATTTTTATCAAAAATTAAGAGTGAGATTATGTTAATTTTCGGGGGGCGTGGTTGGGGGCGTGGCTGTCTGGACCCTGGAAGAGAAATCTTTGTTTCCTGACTATAATAAGGGATTATAAAAGGCACAATAAGAATTATCACATTTACATCCAGGCAATAAAAACACTACAGATTATCATTATTCTATCCGTGTTGGTCTAATTTGTGAATGAGGCAGAGTTTCATCAAGCCTATACGGTTCAACATTTTTCCCTCAGCTGCCACACTTAAAGCATGCAGGGGTTCACGCTGCGTCTTTACGCTGATCCAGCTGCTGGATTTTACCCTCGTGCGCTGCGCGCGGGGGATAAACAGTGGGGAAAATGCATAAATGAAGACTGTAAAGGGCTCCTTTAGAGGGAAGAGTATGAATAATGGGTCTGAGCTGAAGCCCCTGATTTTACAAGTTCCTTAAAAAGTCTGCACCTATATTACATGTAACGTAATTTTGCGCACCTGAATTCAAGCGCAAGGCAGCAGCCCACCGAAGCACCACTGGCTCTGTGTCGTTAAATACAAAAGAGCATTAAACATAGCTACTGACTCTCCTATTGATTTTAATTGGGACATTTTGGTACGAGTCGAAGGACATTAAACGTAGTGATTCACGTTTTGAAGGTTGGTCGCTGACAAAAGCACCTGGCTCCGAGGGAAGGGAGGAGAGAGGCGCAGTTACAGCGTTGAGGCACTGTAACTGCGCCTCTCTCCTCCCTTCCCTCGGAGCGCATGTAGTTAAATGCAGAATTAATAAAAACGAAACTTATAAACAGAGTAATGGGGGTTTTAGACTGTATCTGGTTAGCAGATCTGTTTTCTGATCCAGCGTGCAGTCATGACTGGTTTTGAATGAAGGCTTTATCTGGGAGCCGCTCTCCCCAGAAATAAGATGTGAAAGAAGCTGAACCAGCTCCCCACAAGGCGGGTCTAGACTGAGCTCTGTGAACGGATCATCCGCAGCCCAGATGGGCTTTGTTATTTTTATTTTATTTTTAATTTATTTGGTACAAAGATTTACTCGCCATGTGGCAGCTAGCCCTCTGAAATTCACTCGCCAAACGGGAAATTTACTCGCATTTGGCGAGTGGCGAGTGTTAATTTCCTGTTTGTACGATTCTTGAACTGCAGTCAAGGGCCGCACAAAATCCTTCCCATGTACATAAACGGCCCCCGGGCCACACTTTCGACGCCCCTGCTGCAGACAGTCGGCTATCAGATCTGTTCAAATTCATATCTTTTCAGCACAACCCATCACACCTCCCGTCCCTTGTTGCTCATGCGTCTTGTCCTCCCTGTCAGCCACCCTCCACCCTGTGCTTTGGTCTTTGCTTAATCACTCAGCTAACTAGTGCAACGCGAGCGGCTAAGAATTAGACCTTCTGGGGAGCTCTTTGAGATTTGGCAGAGATTACAGGAATTATTTTTTTTTGCTTTTGAAGTAATTAGTCAGAAGAAAATAGTTTCTGACAGGAAATGAGGGCAGGTATCTCTCAAAAGGCCAAAGGAGTTTCAATCTTACAGAAAAAAGTGTCTTATGTAATAAAGGATGAGTATTTATAGCTTTTTCAACCACTCTTCTCCAATCATTGAAAAAGTCTTGGGTATTACAGCAATGAAATCCTTCTTATTACTGATGACCAGCAAGATCCCCAGCGGTATTTTGATGATTTATCTTTGGTGATGAGCTCCAAGTCTATTAGGTCGAAAGGCCTCCTCGCCATCACCCTAATCATCAGCTCGGAAAAGCTTTATCGGTCTTCCCACAGATTCTTAGTTGGATTCAAAATCATGAAAATATGACTTCATCTAAAAGCATGTGGTTGCAGCTCCGGCTGTTTTTAGGGTCTTTGCCCTGCTGGATGTTAAACCTGCTCCCCGGTCTTGAGTCTTTTGCAGCCTCTAATAGGAGTTTTTCCAGAAACGTCCCATTGGTGGCCATTGATTGCCATCAACTCTGAACTGCTTCTCTGTCCCCGCTAAAGGAAACATGGTGGTGGCATGATGCTGCCACCACCATGTTTTAACACCGGATCGGTGTTAGGAGGATCTGCAGTGTAAGTTTTTCACTGAACAAAAAGTTCTCATCTGATCAGAGCACCCTTTCCCACTAATTTGCTATGTTTCGTATTGGCAAACTTATGGCTGTCTTCTTCTTTACACTCTTCCATTAAGGACAGAACTGTGGACTGTATGACAAATGAAACTCCCGTCAGCAGATTCTCCCACCTGAGCTGTGAAGCTGTGTGGCTCCTCCGGAGTTACCATGGGCCTCTTGGCTGTTTCTTTAATCAATGCCCTCCATGTCAGTGTAGGTGGACGGCCATGTTTTGGAAGGTTTCACTTTCATGATGCTGTTGGTTCACTCATGTTTTCTATTAAAGATCTGAGGCCTTCACAGAGCAGCTGGAGGTGCACTATTAGTAAATCCTACATGGATGACTTTACAAATTAGGTGTTTTTTTTTAAAGCACATTGTTTTATTTAGCTGTATCAGAGTAAAAGGGAGTGAATAAAAAAAGTTATATAAAAAAATAACCTATATGCCCTTTCACTCGACAGTTATTTGCTGCTCTGCGTTGATGTGACACATGAAAGTCCAACAAAATACAATAAAATTTGTGTCTGTTGTAATGTGACGAGGTGTGAAACGGTTCACGGGGTGTGAACAGTCCACGCACTTGCTTGCTCTTCTTGAACCATAAAATGCCGACTTCAAAAACCTCAGCGCTGAGGTTAGGATATAATTAGCTTCTGCTCGGTCCTGATGTTTGTCTCTCAGCAGTCTAAATCGACCTGGCACACACAGTTACGTTCACCGACTCTGGGTCAGCGCTCGCTCTCGCCTTGTTGCCATAAGTGTGGCCGCGGTATTATGAATGGCAGCCATTTGTCTTACGGCTGTCAGCCTGAGAAGTGAGTCAAACAGGCCTGCCTGATGCACATGCAACATCACACATACACTTTGCATCAAATCCCCACGTTTTACGGCGGGGACATGCTTTTCAGGTTAAGTTCAGGTTAAAGGTGGCGATGTCGGGTTTTCTGCAGAGCTGCAAATGAACTTGTCCTCGAAGAGCAGCTTGAGCTTCTTGATTAGATCCAACTATGATGAAGACAGATAGTTAACTATGACTGTTCGAGAAATAAAAGCCGTGCAAGCAAAATTAAATTAAAACACCCCCTAAAAGCTGAATTAAGTCTTAAATATAGCCTCATTGTCTTGTGGACAGTAGTTTTGTTCTTAGCTTTCTAAACTTAACTATATTCCAACTTTCTGAATAGTTTTCTCTTCACAGACTGCTGCCCTTCACCTCCTTAAAACACTGGCTGTTTATTAGAAAGAAGCCGTAGATAGCAGCGGTGACAAAGTGAAAAGAGCTCCTCTAAAATATAACAGAGTGCAGACTCTTTCTCAATGCCCAGATCCCGGGAAAAAAAGTGTGACTGAACTCACAACTTCACTTCATGATTTAGAGACGCGTGTTAGCCTTCAAATATGTGAATTTGAATTTGTGTTGAAGGGAATATTATATTGGCAATTTAGAAAGAGCAAGTTCCCTCTTGAGCTGCGCAGTCATACGCACATTAAAAGTAACTAAAGTGTAAATAAATATATTGGAATATATATCGGAGAGTTGGATGCACCTAAACTGTGTGTGGGGAATTATGCTTACATATTGCAGCAGGAATGCAAATAAAAAGTGCAAACCTTTAGAAATTGTTTCTTTTCTCTTTTTTGCTTCTTGCTGAAGTTAAATCTAGACGAATAATATAAGAATTGTAAATTAATTTCCTATATATGACCAATTTTTCTAAATAAAATGTACACTCGTAGTAAGAACATAACGCGACCCCTTAAAATTCTTGGGTTTGACAAATTGTGTACGAGTCTGGGATTTTTCCATTCACCTTTGTTCAGTAAATAACTAGATGATCCAATATGTAGGGGGGATATGACAGTAGCTTTTGTACACTTCAGTTGAACCGTGATTGTATCCTACATAAATAACCAGACTATTAATACATAAGAACCTTAGACAGACAAAATTTATTTTCATCATGACTTCTTGTATTTCAAGCATATATATATATATATATATATATTTACATTTGATGCCAGTAATTTGCTTGGAAAAGTTGCAAACAGTGCAGATTTACCATTGAGCTGTGCTGTGCTGCTTCTTTGCATTGTCTGTGTGCTTGAAGCCCGGTGCTGTAGTTTTTGTTGTAGCTAAGGCCACCAAAACCGAGACCAAGTCAAGACCAAGACTTTGAGGGAGGCGAAACAAAGCCCAAACCCATGTGAAACCATTTTCATTGCTGCAGTCATAATATAGTTGTTGCTGCAAACGTTGGAAGGAAAAACTGCATGTGGCAGCTTTTTAACAAAGATAGCCAATAACTAGGCTCCAAATTAATTGGCTGAACTGGTGCACCTGACTTTTTCAGTTTGGGGCTCTGCATCATCCTTTTATTAAACCCATGATGCGCTGGTAACGAGTTTTAAACCTACAAACCACAACGCTCTGAATAGCTTCACTATCCAGCTAAACGTTAGCGGTCTTAGTATTAGCTGCAGGCAGGGTGGGTGGAGGCGACAGGTGGAGGTGGAGAAGCTAATTCACTCTGCAAAAAAATCCATATATTCACATTGGAAAATATTTTTCCCATCCTGCTCCTTTTTTCATCTTTGGCGCAGGTGGCACGGATACAATGTTCCAAGTAAAACACTTAATTGGTTGCTCTGAATGCAGTTAAAGCAACCAATACATGGAGTTTTACATTAAGCTGCTGTAAAAGAAAAGGATGTTTGAGCTACGGTCTAGAGTAGAAATCTTTAAGTTCTCATCTCCACAGGTGAGATAAGACCAAGACTTTGAAACTGTTGAGACCAAGACTACTTTTGATCTCTATAGTTCAATGCTTTTTTTAATATAGTATAATTTTGGCTGCTTTTTTTTTGGCGCCATTTATTACAGTTTTCATTCATCCATCCATCGTCTATTGCCGCTTATCCATGCAGGATCACAGGGGGGCAAGAGGCGGTGTACACCCTGGACTGGTCACCAAGTCCTAACACAGAGATATATATGCATATTTCTCTCTACTGTGAGTCTCGGTTAATGATCAAATCTGCAAATTCTTTCACATTTCGCACAGATAAATTATCACCTTTAATCTTATGGACTGTGAAAACTACGATTCTTTCATCTTTTTTAAGTATTTACTCCTGAAAGACTGTGATTATTTCTTCATAACTCCTCAATTTATATCATGCAGCTGCTGCTACTGACGGTCTGAAAAGGAAAATGTTTTTTATTGGTCTTCATCAAATAGATAATGTTAATTTCTAGGGTTAGGCTTTCATTAGCCTTTCAGACATTGCGCCAATGCTCTATGAAAAACTAATGCTCTCGCTAGATGTTGGTAATTCAGTAAATTCAATAATGGCATAATGAGGTTGCTGTCAACATGAAATTGCAAATCTGAGATGTACTTTTCAAATTATCTGTAGCCAGATACTTGGTATTGTGGGTGTTATTGCTGCTGAGCCTGTGTTTGGTTGCTCTGGTGCTCTGGGCGTTAATTTGATAAACAAGTGTGGGGTTAATGCCTCCCCTGGGATTCACTAATATGCCAAAACAAAATCCCCCAAGCAGGTGCATTGTTCTTATTTTTGACACGTCGTAACGTATGAACTGTGAAGCATGAGTTGGCTTTACTGGAGTATGAGCGGCACAGTTATGCAACAGGATCTGAAACTGCTAGTTTTAATTTTATCATGCAAAAAGAAACTAAACAAAACGCTGAATTAGTGACTTCGAACAAATTCAGAAATGCAAAGTCTGTTAATCATTTTATACTGGGAGCCTTTCATGTCTCAATCTGCAAAGTTAGACATTTCAGTGTTTTCCGTACTGCGGCGACAGTCCCACAGTGTCCCCCGTCAGTGTGCAAATGGTGGTGAATCACCAGCGCTCACTAAGACCCATTCTAATTTAGTGCCTTATCTAATTACGGGTTTTTAATCAAATTAAGTCCAAATGTTCAGTTGCGAGTGTTGAACTCCACTGAGTTGCTCTGACACCAGCCGCAGTCTATCAACATCTTTTTGGCAAGCCACATGCTGTTTGATCTCTCAGATTTCCTCATTAATCAAATACATGTCAGTCTCTCGTTCGTTAACAGGACCCTCCATAGTTATTGGTGCGCCTTAAAATAAATTCCTCTTTTATTTGGCAGCAGAATACTGAACATTGTTGGGGGGAAAAAAAACATAAACATGTTTCATCTGCGCACCTTTATGCAATCCCACATTAACAAAAAAAATGTGGTCACTTGTGATACAATTAGTGGCACCCCTGATAATTTCTAATAAATGTAAAAAATATGTTTTTTCTTTCTATACTTTTTTTTAGTTTAAACAGGGAATATAGACACTTTTAATTAGCAATCCATGACTTCACATTTCCACAATGTAGTAATATGTTTGGACAGAGAGGCAGATTCTCTTTAGCAACGCCTCAAAACAGGAAATAACTGAGAACATGTCCTTCAAGTAAGGCAAAAGTGTTTTTTTTATCTTTAAAACTTAGAAAATGGTTAAAGAAAGCTTTTGGTCTGAACCTGGTCGTAGATTCAGTCAGAGTAATACTTAAAACATGTAAAACGAGTTGAACTGAGGAACCAGGCTGGAGAAGGTCTCCAGTTTGTCGTGACGCCACGGTGAGCAGGACGGTAAGGAAGGTAAACAAAACTCAGAAGATCGCACTTAGAGATGTGAAGCAGGGATAACCAGTGAACTAAGTAGAAACATAAGCATTTGTTTTAAGACTCTCTCCGTTTTAACAATTGTGTTGTAATAATGATTGTTTTAATAATTGTGGAGTACGCGGTAAAAAATGCTTGTTTGCTTTTGGTAGGTTTAGCATTTACACCGTTTTTGCTAAAACCTCGTTCTAAATAGACGGTCTTTAATGGGTAGACGGTTCAACCTTTGCCGCTATAACAGCCTGCATGCCTAAGTGGTTGATTATCTTTTTTACTGTTGTGTTGATGAAGGGGATTAGAGCACCTGAATTTAATATTTTGGAGGGACGTCCCAAAGCTTTTGGCAATGTGGCGTGTGTCAAACGTTGCTCCTCAAGCTGTAAATAACAAAAGTGACAGAGCCTAAGCCGAAAAGATGCCAAGTGTGCTTTAAAGCTTTTGGCTTCTCTGTTTCTGTCTGCATAGACCTGCAAACATTTCTCTCCGTAGGATGAATTATTGATCGAGTCACTGTTTCTCCACCGGGGTCACTCACATTTCTCTTTAGTCTGCATGGAGAGCTGATTCAACACAGGCCCTTAGGGAGTTGACCCCCCTATTTCTTGTTTTATTTACAGACAATACAAACAAACAGCTGACTCATCTCCCAGCACGCATTGCATCAAGTTGAGTAGTCAGGAAGTGAAAATAGGGAGGTCAGTAAAAGCTGGCGTGACTCAAACGTGTGCGTGCTGGAATCATTATTTTTCTTTTTCAGCGGGTCAGCAAAGATGCGGCGAGACATGCAACCGAGAAAACCCCACTGGGGGGGGAAGGCATTACGCCGGCACGCTGTGTAATCCCCAGGTTTGCTCCACAGTTATAAAACGGAGCAGCTTCCCTCCCACAACGCGGCCGCTTTTATTGTTGCTTTTTCTCATCAAACACCTTCCTGTTCCCTCTAATTAAAACGAAAACAAACAGTCTGCCGATAACGTGACAGCGGCCGATTGGCGCCGACTCCAACGAAGGAAGAACGTTTGGAAAAGGTACAGAAATTAAAGCACGTCTTTTTGACACAAAATGCACAAGTTCACAGAAAAGCTATTAAAATGACGCCGCCGTGCGATTGGTTGGTGTGTGAGCTGCAGAGGAAAAAAGAAGGTAAAATGTCACGTAACAGCAACGTAATAGGTTAAAAATGAATAAAAGGAAAATGACCCTCGGCATGGTCAAAAAAAGAAATATAAAGCGTAGAAAAAAAGCAGTCACCACCATCCCATTTCCTAAACAACTTCAAGAAGCGGATTTAAGACCTAAAACCCCCCCAGGCTTTATCCCTGGTGGCAGCTGTCCGCTCATCACCTTGTTAAGAACTAGAAGGGAGGTCGAATGAGATCATTCTCTTTTTATAGAGGCCGATAAGCTGCACCTCTAGGTAAAATACTAATGTATTAAATGGATTATCGGGTGTGTGATAATATTTCAAGACAAAAAACTGAATTTAACCCAATTGGAGTGTCAAGATCTTCCAGAAGGCTCCTCGGATAAGATCGTAATAATTGTTAATGACAGATGAATGGGCTATTTTTACCCACGCATATAGTCTAAAACTCTGGTCATCTGTTGGATAAGCCTTGGCAAATCCTATTTACCCTAAAACCAGAGGGCATCTGTGATAGGTTTGGGCTTAAAGGTACGCTGAGATACCCAGAGTGACGTCAGGCACCCAGAAAAGGGATCGAAGCTAGACAGAGCCAAATAAATGAAAGCGAGTGAATGAGAGCAGGCCTGACGGAACGGATCCACACATGAGCCAACATCCTGACTCACTGGCCCAATTTGTCTTCTTATGCAACAGGCCAACAAGGCAGGATCCATTCACCTCCCTTCCTCTTTTGTCGCCTGCTTCTGGGGAGTGAATGTGGAGGGGAGATCTTGCTGAAAGCAGTGGCAGTCGGGTCAGATCCGCACACAAGGAGGATGGAGAGACAGGAATGAGAGGAGGATGGATTTTTATACTCCGACAGACGATGCGTGTCGCCACGTCTCTCGCGCACACATCGGCTTGTGTAACTTCTTCATAACCCGTCCACTGTGTTTTTCTTTTCTTTGCTAGATTTACAGCTCAGAGTGTCTTTGGCAGGGAGAGGGAGGCAGAAAGGACAGCGAAATGAGAGCCAGTGATGCCTCGAGCTGGGGGACAAGTTGTCTGTCTGTCAGGGAGGGAAGAGAAGAGAGGAGGAGCTGTTGAAAGGCTTTAGGTCCTGGCTGAGCGTTGTTCAAGGCCTCTATCAGTCCACTGACAGATGATGAGGGACCAGTGTCCTTGACCCGCTATACCTCTACTTGGGAGGCTGACATAGAAAACTGAGGCATTATGGACAAAGAGATGGGAGGGCTGACTCGATACAGAGAGAAACAGAACAGGGTGGTAAATAATCCCTCGGTCTGCATTTGGGACCAAGCTGTTGATCTTTGTGTGGGCTTTTAGCTGCCTAAACAGCTGGGAGAGAAAATTATTACAGGCAGTTTTATCACCATATCTCCTGAAAAATATGTAGTAAAAAACAGAAGAGTATTGTAGTCGTGATTACGGTGGAAGATAACCGCATATGCATGTCTTATTTTGTGTTTCTATAGAGATGCACTAATCAGGCGTTTTCCCAGCTAAACTGGCCCCTCCCATGGATGATGGTACAGAAAATAGCAGAAATGTGCGCTGAGAAGTGCTGCAGATGCTGCATGTTTGACAAAGGTAGACGTTTGAAATCTGGCAGAAAATATAGGGAGTACAAGAAGTCATACTAACCACTCAAAGCACTGTAAACTAGAGCCACATTCACCCAATCACACTCACTACCACGCACACATTTATACACCGATACGCAGCTCAGTAGGCAACTTGGGGTTAAGTGCCTTGCCCAGGGGCACATCGACATGTGACAAGGGAAGCTGGAATCAAACCCACAAACATCCGATTGACTCAACCCATCAAGCCAAAGTCGCCAATGCATCGGTCCCTAACCTTTGTTAGATTTTCAGTTTATAGAAACTCAAGTGTTGTTGGTTAATGCGTTTATCAATCAACACTCTTTGGGAATTGTACGTTTGGGTACATTTTTCAGTATCTGCTCACTTGCTCCAGGCAAAAAAAAAAAAAAAAAAGTTGGCAGATTACAATCTTTTGTTTCATCTTTAATTTTCTACCACCCGCTATTGATGATGACCGTCGATAAGCAGACCCTAGAACAGCAATGTTACAATACATCATCAGGGATTTTGCAAAAGTTGATTGCGCTCGGCAGTTATTCAAGGCCACATTTTCACCGCTGGTTTGTTTGGGAAACGTGACAGAAGTTTCTCACGAATACATTTAAAGTCATGGTGGGATGGAGAGGGAGACGGCGAGACGGACTGGTGCTTTGGTAAATAAAGAGCAGCAATATAGACAAACCTTCGGTCAAACAAACGAACACCATCTGTGTAAGCATCAAAACCTTGGCCAAACAATCTGGAATGACATCATTAATTTCCATAAACCACTCCATCTCACTATTATTCAAAGCACACCTTGTATTTACAGTGGTGATGCTTTGTTGTATCATTTGCTTACCTTTGGGCTGCACATACTCTTGTGTCTCATCCTCACTTTACCTGGTGGCGCTCTGTTGTGTGCTTTTATAGTGTTGGTAACCATTTTATTGCACATTTTGAAAAGTATCCTTCAAGCTCTGCTGTCTTGAAGCCAGGTAATTTTGATATTGTCAGGGTGGGTTGCGATTATGAGGTACTGCTTTGTCAACCACGGCTCACACACTGCTGTAACTCTCGAGATTGTATTGATCCCAGGGAATGGAAAAGTGTAAATTCATCCTACCGCTGATATTGCAAGATGGTGTTTTTTATCTATCATGAAAGTAGTCTGATAATATTATTGATGATATGATTACCCACAGCTCTGCCGGACAGCAACGTTGGCAAAAAATTGTTTCTAGTACAGGTCATAACATTCATAGAAGGTTTCTGCACATCTTTCTGGGCTAAATTAAACCAGGACTGGCCAACCAGAAATAGCAATAAACATATCTTCGTGAAAGTACTATATATTAAATAAAAGCAATTCTTCACCTTCTGCTCCTCTGTAGTCTGGTCAGTGGCTCTAGGAGTTTGTGCGACCAAAGCTAACCAAGGCCATGGGATGAATGACCCTAGTCTGGAAGATTTAAATCAAATATAACTTAATTGTGAAAGTTTGTTGAGCTCACCACATTTTTATTGTTTTTTGAGCTCAAATTATTAATTTTGTCTGTTTGTTTTCACAAACTCTTCAAATATTGACTATTAGCCTCGTAAGCAATATGTTGGGGTAGATTTTCAGTCATCCATAACCTGACAATCCCAGGTGCTTAAATACAGGGAGCGATTATACTTCTTCCGTTTCTTCAATTCAATTCAATTCAATTTTATTTATATAGCGCCAATTCATGAAACATGTCATCTCAAGGCACTTTACAAAGTCAAATTCAATCATATTATACAGATTGGGTCAGATTATACAGATTGGTCAAACATTTCCTATATAAGAAAACCAGTTGATTGCATCAAAGTCCCGACAAGCAGCATTCACTCCTGGAGAAGCGTAGAGCTACAGGGAGAGTCGTCTGCATTGTCCATGGCTTTGCTGCAATCCCTCATACTGAGCAAGCATGAAGCGACAGTGGAAAGAAAAACTCCCCATTAACGGGAAGGAAAACCTCCAGCAGAACCGGGCTCAGTATGAACGGTCATCTGCCTCGACCGACTGGGGGTTACAGAAGACAGAGCAGAGACACAACAAGCACAGAAGCACACATTTATCCAGTAATCTGTTCTACATTAGATGGTAATAATTCTTGAAGGCGTTTTACCTCTAATCCATAAGGCTTCTTTATGCGGGAAGACAGCCCTTCACACCATGAGACAAGTGACTAAATCAACTTAAATGTTGGCTTCATTAGCTGACATGATTGAATCATCAACTGATATAGACCCAAAATATTAAACGGTAAAGCCAGTGACTCATTTGACCTTAACGGTCCCGTTAGTGTGACAATTTATAACCCTGACTCATCCAACCTTTGTTCAGAGCTGAAGAAGTCTTTAGAGGAAAAGGGAAATGTCTTGAAGAAACAAGAGTAGATTCTCTGAGCCAGCACGTGTGTGACGCGCTGCGCTCTGTAGTTCACCTGGCTACTTTTGTGAGTCTCCGCCATAATTGATGCACTAGCAAAAGAACACGGGCTGACTTCAGTATTTATAGCTTTCTTACATCAGACGACATTACGCCTCTAAACAAAAGACCTGTGCAGTCGCAGCCTTGCAGTAGCAGATGCTTTTATTATTATTATTATTATTATTATATTATTATTTTCCTCTTCTCCCATAACACTGGTGTCATTTCAGCTTGTCGCCAGAGGGGGCAAACTTGTGCAAAGAATCAGGAACTATGCTCCTTTAAAAAAGTCAAATTTTCATTTTGGATAGCAATAAAATGAAGTCCATGGACGTTCATTTTTACCACCTTTTTTCACCATCATGGGATTGGTCAGGACCTCTTGGAGATTAATTTTGTAGCTCTTTGTTATAATTTTTAATGATAATGGCCTAACCCTAGCCCTTTACCAAGATTACAACACTGCAAGTCCATTCGTCATACTCACACGTTTCTTGACCACAAACTTTCTGGATATTGACCACTCACAAGGTTGAAAGTCCTCTCACTGCATAAGCAAAAAATAGTTGAATTGTTGAACCTGTTTCCATTCGTTTCAAAAATGTGTAGATGCAGTGGAAATATGTTGAGAGATGTGCACAGAAAGGCGTCTACTGAATCCCAAAGATGCGTCTCAAAAGTCGGATCAAACAAGCTAGCCAAGCATGACTTTCATTGTCTCTGTTTAGGCTAAAGTTGGACAGGATGTATGGGCTAAATAAAGATAACATTTTTAACATATTTTCTGGGCTAAATAAAGACAAGGACTTGCTGACCTTAAATAGCCATAAAATATCTCTATTGGCATCCAGTGATTTTAGGGAACTCCACTTTTCCACAGAACTTTTTCAAGGTGACTCAGAATGGGTCGAGCTTAACAAAGTATGTCATTTGTTGCTCGTGTGTGTGTGTGTGTGTGTTTTGGTCGGTTTCGATGTAAATGTACGAAGGCTGTTGCTGTTACTAATACAGGAGAGCATGGATTTTGCGTTGCCGGAGACAACGTAACCGGTCAGGTCTGGTGGATTTCGAAGCTTTAACAAGAGCAAGAGCGGCATGAAGTGCAGAGTCACTGCTGGAACCAGCTTCAGCTTCTAGTGGATTTCAGCCTTTGTGCGTGTTTTGTGTCGAGGGGGGGGGGGGGGGTGAGGTGCTGGAGGACTGCAGGGGGCTGCACTGTGTGCTGACAGCTGGCTTCTATAAATAAATGTCACAGGCAGGGGAGGGGGGGCACAGTGGTGGATAGACAGGGGGAATGAGGAAAAAGTAAGGAGGGGAGGAGAATGATGGGTGGGCCAATAGGATGCACTGGGAGACTTCAAAGAATGTGGCCTACGCTGCTCTTTGCTCGGGTCAGGACTTAACGAACGCTCACCACATGCCACCTGCGTCTGACCCAATCAGCCGCCCCTGCTGCCATCACGTGACCTCCCATCTTACTCGGCACGTGTGTCGTGGCTAATGGGTCTGTTGCTGTTACATGCTATCGCACATCTGGTCAGCCCAGTCAGCTTCCTTCCCCGTCGTGCCTCGGCTCCATCTCTTTTTAAAAAAAACAGGGACGCAAAGTGTAAACAAAGGAAGGCATGTTGAGGGAATTAACACGCAGGTGACGACGAGGCTGGCTGCTCTGTTTCGTGTCAGAAACTGAATAACGTCCTGCCTCTAAGCAGGAGGAACGCTCTCTTCATGAATTTGTCATGCAAGTGGACATTGAGCCTGCTCCCATCAGGTCGAGTGGACGAGCAGCTGTATCACTGACACAGGCAACTTTCACTTTGCTGCCTCCAGTTACACTCGCTCGGCTTTCTAAAGCGCTGTGTATGTGCACGTAATTTTGTTTACAAGGGGAGGGGGCTGGGTTTGGTTTCCGGTCTTGGCACAGCTATCAGAAACTGAAAAACAGCCCATCCGGATACCCTGCCATGCTCATATATACCTGTTGCATATCTGCTTCACCTCCCCTGTGTCTCCTTTACGCTTCCGCCTGCGTTTCGATGTGACTATGTCCAAATGTTTCCTTGGTTTAGTTTCTTTGGAAACGGGTAATCAAATCTCAGAGGCTTTGCTGTTGCAACACAGAAGGCCTCCGACAGGATGGCCTTATGGGTCCAATCTGGGCCCGCACCTACAGATTTTTAAATAGTTTATTATCCGACTGCCATTAAACTTAAAACTCCCTGCAATTAGTGATGAACATTAGTGATGCTTAGTTGTTTTAACGGGGTATGCATTGATATTTATTGTGCACGTGTACAATGACAATAAAGGTTTTGAATTTGAGAAGAGGGGAAAAAAGGAGTGACCGAGTTGGAAAACAGAGAAAGCGCTTAGCACGAAGACAGCATGGAACCCACTTGTGACAAAGTCTGTATCGGACCAGATTGGTGCTAAAACAAGCCGTCTCATTGACTTCTGCTTTTTCTAAGCGTGCAGAACAAACTATGAGCAGACTTTCTGTGGCTAGGCATTCACATTCTGCCACTTTTATTTATCATGAGTAGGCATGCAGCACTAGCAAGCAAATTTCATAATCATGATGATAAACGCGTCAAAGTGTCGTTCTCTATCTGCCTAAAAATGCGTAAAATCTTTCGAACGCTGGAATTAAACAACCAGACTTTCAAAAATATGTAGTGGACTCCTTTTTATTTTTCTTACCATTTCATGAATGTTTGCTAACTAGTCTACATCTTGAACACAGACACTTGCTCCATCCAGTCAGCTTTGGTGTACAGAACGTTATCTGTATACATTTAAAATACATTTTCAGCTTAATTTATTTCACCTCTACACTAGTTTTGCACATTCTGGTGATATTGAGTAGTGTGTCCTTTGCTAAATGGCCCTTCCAGAGGTGGTTGGGAGAAAGCTAGTAACTACTTCCTTGTCTAAAACCTCAGTCTGAAGTCCACCTGTGATTTCTATGCTGCTCTTCTATTGCATGCTTCATAATAATGGAAAAAAACAACATTTCAGTTTCAAATCGAAAACAACTCTTGGGCAAAGCTTAGATTTAGCTTTGTGTGGAACAGCTTTTGTGTGGCCTATAGTTATAGCAAATGTTTCACTCGTTCTATATCATCCATTCAGCACCTTTTAATCAGTAAATACAACACCAGTCATCATAACTTAAGTATTTGCAGCTATTACAGCATTAAGATATCTGTAATCAGTTTTAATGGATTCTCTGCTTTACGTTTTTAATCGTCACACTATAAGAAATTTAATTTTTCAGACACAGTATCAGAATAGCTGGTGAAAATTCCTCAACACATCTGTATGTCTTGTTTAATTGGCATGCTCCCTCATCTTTCCTGTTTTGAAGACTGGCTGGAAGACACAGGCCTCCCAGAAAAACAGGATTATTGATCAAATGTTAGGAGACCCTCTCATTATCTTAAAGTTAAAAAAAAGTTTAAATTAAATTGTTAAACATATACTATTTTTAACTTGGGAAATTATTTTGCATTGAATAATTTTCCTCGAATCAGAGCTTGAATGTTCATGGTTGGATTATGCTTCTTCATTGTAATTAAGAGCTTTTAGGCATTGTTTCAAAACAAACTTCGGGGACCAGAAAACAAATCGCTGCATTGTTGCAATTCAACGTCACCCCTAAACAAACTGTGCTCCCGTTGAAGGTTGGAAAAACCGTAATTATTAGCCACTTGGTGACTAGTAGTTACTAATTGAGTTACTCAGTGACCATGACAACGGCAATTACCATCACAAGCTGGTGGCATTTGGTGCTGCAGCAAACAGCTAAAGGTTGCACACTGCTGCATAATGCATCCAATTCAATTAGATTAAAACCATTAGAAGTGAAAATGAACATTTCTTAAATTCTGCCATCGCTGAGTGGCGGCCATATTGGATTTCAGTTGGAGGGTTTTGGGAGAGCGTTTTGACTTTCCAAGTCAGAATCTCATCTTCCAGATTTTTGTGATCTGAATGAGGAAAAATCTGTTTCCCCGAGCACAAATGGGAGGTCCCAAAAACTGCAGACCTCACCAAAGTTAATGCGGCCTAATGCAGCGGTGCAGCAGTAAAGTATAGATTTATGAAGATGTGAATGAATAGGTTGGATTTGCTGAGGTGCTGATTCAGCGAACAGGCCATTATGAAGCCTGCAGTGCTTTGGAAATATATTTCAGTGAGCCGAGCCATGCCAATTTTTTTTTTATTATCCTATTAATTTCTTCCAGGTTTGGTTAAATTATGGGGAGCAGCGCTCCTTTTTCTGAAAGTATTTGGTCTGTGTTGGTTCTGAACTGTTATCTTGGTGAATATTTTTTAGGATATTAGAAAGTAGCGAACATTTTTTTCCTCTGTCTTATGAGATAATGAATGTGTTTTAAGAGGATGAAGCAGTTTAGTCGACACAAAGTAGACTGTCTTACTGTGATGTTTGTGATGAATTGTTAGGATTTAAAATCAATACACCTGTCATGTCCAAAGACCCGCGACATTTTCTTCTAACAGCTTGTAGAGGCAGGAACATCAGTTCTGAGTGTGACCTTTGTTCTGACGGCTCTCCTGTCTCTGCTCTGTCCCTGCAGCCTCTTGCACAGTGGTGCAGGCTGCTGCCCAAAGATGCTGCCAAGATGCCGGAGAGTGCATGGAAGCTGGTCTTCTACACCATGTCGTGGTCCTACAGCACCTACCTGCTCTTCTTCTCCTCCTACTCCTTCTTCCACGACCCGCCCTCGGTTTTCTACAGTAAGACACACACAACTGTGAAGAAATTATGTTGGTTACTGTTAATTTAGTCAGCATCATTGGGGGGTTTTTTCCCCCAAAAAACTTAGTCAGTGAAGGGGATCCAGCTAATGGAAGGTAACCTGACTAGAGAAGGCAGACAAAGCGCTGAGGTTATTTTGATTTAGGGCTGGACGATAATTCAATAACAATATATATATCGATCGACAGACGTATATAGATGATAGTTCAATAGAATACCAGTTTTCTTTCCTTTTGCATTCTAGCCATGTTAGCCATTATTATAGTCATTATATCCTCCCAACCAATCACAAACACAGACCCAGGAACGCTTCGTCCCCTTCAAAGAGCTCAGAGAGCATACATTCTTTTTTTTCTTTTTAAAAAAACTTGTAGTTTTGGTGAAAAGTAGGTTAAATAAAGGGTTGAGTTTGAATTCAGTGTTTGTGTGTTCTGTATCTAAAAATAGGTCATTAAGCGACACCATAAAACGGCCAGGGCTGCACTTAAGATATATGTTTTGAATTTGTTGATAATTATCGCTATCGATCAATATGATTTCTATTTTATCGACATGCTTTTTTTCTATATCGTCCGGGCCCTCTTTTGACTTCAACAGCAGGTAACGGCTCTGTGGAGACCCTGTAGAGGTAAAGTGCCACTCTCGGTACTCCTGTAGGTAGACATGCTGGATGAGCGCGCGACAGCTGCAGCCTGAATGCTCGTACATTTTCTCCCAGCCTTAAATGACTCTTCCTGTTTTTATGTTGTGGTGCAACGCCACAGTGACACATGCAGACATGTGGGAGACGTGTGCAAACAAGGCTTCGGGGTCCATCCATTACTGACAGGATAAGTTTTTCGCTTCTATAGCATTAGGTTTCACACAGCATTTCTTTATGATTGTACCCTAATGGAAAAACCAAGAGTCGTTACAGTTTTCAGTGTGCTGCTAATGGATGATGGAAGTGCTCCCAGGGTTCACATATATTCCACTCATGTCTTTTAAAGTCCCTCAGCCTCCTCTATAAGACACTGAAGTGTCAGCGTTCCTCGAGAGGAGCTGGGAGAGGAGGAGGAGGAGGAGGCCGTGCTCACAAGGGTTAGCTGACAGCATCGGCTTCATCTTTGATCGCAGCGTCACAGCTAATAGCTGTCAGCGTGTGATGTGTGGAGAGGTAGAGGAATAGGGCTTGACCTGTAGAGAGGGAGAGGAGGAATGAAGCTGAGAGGGATGCAGGGATGTGAGGCTGATAAGAGAATTTGGATAACGGCACAGCAGTGGGCAGAGCCTTGCCAAGACATTCCCATTGTTTCAGGTTACAGCCACAAACGTAGACCAATAAGATAGCACGTCGTTATGAAAATGAATTTGACATTTATACAAATAAAAAGAAAAGAAAAGTGTGACGTGAGTTTGTATCTGCCACCACTGCAAGTTCGGTCAGATCGGAGGGATAGCATCTGTGAGCAGCCATTTTCAATATTCTGCATTGGATTTAGGTCTGGACTTTGACTGGGCCGTTCTGACACGCGACTATCCTTTGAGCCAGACCAGTGGTTTCCAAACTTTTTGCGCCTGTGGGCCAAAGTCTGCAACTCGAAAAAACTGCCCCTCCCCAACTTAAAGCACAAAATAGATTTGTGTGAATTAATTTCTGTTTAATGCCTCAGCATTAGATTAAACATGTAATATTTTAATGACACAAAGTAGAAAAGTGAGTTATTATGGGCCCAAATATGTTTGCATTAATAAAAGACAGGTGTCCAGGTTTCTGACTTTTTAGCTTGATTGTTTTTTTGTTTGTTTGGTTGTTTGTTTTTTTTGGTCTAGAAAATGTTTTTAGTCTATTCCCAACAGCAAAAACAAAAACTCCGGCTGTTTTTAGCCAAGTTCAATGGATGGGTGTCGCGAAGACCTTTTTGAGTAAAAAGTCACAGGATTCTCTTGACCATACTTGATATTTCCCATTTAATAAGATATAAACTTGTTATTGAAGATCTAAACCTAAAAATTACAACTGATGTCCATCTGCATCAGCAGATTTTGCTGGAAGGCCAAATTCGTACTATCTTTGTACTGTGGGCCACAGAAAAGTGCTCCAAGGACCATAGATGGCCCCCGGGCCACACTTTGGACAACCCTGATCTAGACTATTCCTCCGTTACTCTGACGTCAGGCTGTAATAATTTATTTAAAGGAGTTCTTGCTATTTCTGGAAAGGTACTGTGCAAATAAAATGTACTTACTGTTTAGATAATTATTTGTGAAATGCGAAAATAAGCTAACTCTTCCTCCATTTCACACTTATGAACTACTTTTTATTTATCTATTCCTTATCATCCCTAGGATATTTATTAAAGTTTGTGGTTGTAATGTGAAAAACTGTAAAAGAGTTCAAAGCGGTGTGAATATTTTTGCACGGTATTGTAAGTGCATCCTGAGTGAAAGGTGGGAAAAGCTAAAGCTTTAAGTAGGAAGAAATATATCTGGCTTGGGAGCCTCGCCTCTGCAGCTTTTCTGCTGGGATCCTTCTTTAGAGCCTCTTCTCAATGTTTAATGATGGAAGCGTTGATCAATAAACATTACACGAAGCCTGAACGAAACCCCATCCCAGGGGAGACAAACCTCACTCAAACACGGGAGGAGAGAGTTTCCTTCCAACATCCGATAGCTTTCAGGGACTCGAGCCAGTCTCATTCAGGCTGGTTTCTCCCCAGCGCTACTAATGATCCGCTTATCCGGGGTCCCACTCAGAAGCTACTGTATTTACCATGTGGTGCCTCTGATTTATGTCTATAGGGATTCGTGTGGATATCAGGCTCTAGATACGACAAACTGATCATGTGCCGGAGACTCTGACATCTGGAGGGATTTAAATGAAGGAAAATTATCCACATCCTATGCTTATCAGGCGCGGATTCAGGCGGGGGCGCAGGGGGCGCGCGCACCCCCCTTTTGGAGACCAAAAGTATTTTTTTAAAGAGCCCGAAATTTTAAACATCCTTCATAGAATATTAAGAGCCAGTACCTTTCATTTAGAACGCACTGTGACGCCAGCGCAGCATAAATTGTCGTCGCAATCACCGATACTGCGGGCGGCATTTAGTGCCCAAATATGGGCAGCAATGGCGGCCTGACGTCACATCCTGTGTTGTTTCTTAGCAGAGGCATTGCACTCCTACAGCTGCGATAAACAACAATTATTTCGGATTTCCAGAGGACTTCGCCATTGAAATTTTCGAGAGCTATTGTTGAAGCAACAATGCCCACGTGCATGGCAGTTTGATGTTGCAATACATCGGTTAAGAGTGGAAAAACATCACAAAAATAAGGAGATGGCTGCCGCAGCAGACAGATTCAACTCACATCGTTCCTTTTTGGTCTCCTTGCCTCAAACTGGGCTGGATTTTGTCAAAAATCAGGTTGCTGTCAAGAAAGTCTTCTATATATTCCAAATCGCTCTCAGATGATGATGATAAATCCATGAAACTCCATCACTATCACTAATTAATCCATCACTCTCTGCCGCACCGGTCGTGGCCATTTTAAATAACAGCGCGCAGTGACGAGCCTGTTCTTCTTCTACGACTACTTCTTCTTCTTCTCTTTTTTAATAGTGGTTGGCAAACAACTTTTAGGTGCATTACCGCCACCTTCCAGATTGGAGTATGGATCAACCTTAATCTTATATTCTCCCCACAGAAAAAAGGTATGATGATCGTTAGAAAATTTTGATAATGAAAAAACATTGAGTTCTCACAAGTTGTGTAAAGTTGTAAAGTAGTGCAATTTCAGGAAAACTTTTTCCAGTAACGGGAAAGTTTAAAAATACATTTTTGTTGCACAGTTTTTGAAAAGTAATGAAAAAAAGAGTGTAAAGTAAAAAACAAATAGTGGACATTGACACCCATACAATAGTTATTGTGTAGTGTGTATTGTCTGATTTAATCCTTTTAGTGCCACATGCGTTTTATTGTTAAAACTAAGAATGGTCTCCTTTATGAAAACATACTAGGCTTAAAACTATTGCCAAGCAACTTGCATATGATGAACGATGAGAGTGAGAAAGAGATCTTTACATCATATAAAGATGATCTACCATCAGGATCAACATTCAGGCAGGAAGTGAAGTTGTGGCACACAACGTGGTCATCATCAGTGGAAAAACCCAGCTCTCTCCCTGAAATTCTAAGGATAACAAATATGAAGTGCTACCCAAACATTTCTATGATTCTTCACCTTCTGTCAGTTATACCTTTTACAAGTGCTTCTGTGGAACGTGCTAACTCAGGCCTTAAAGCAGTGAAAACTTTGCTGAGGTCAACAATGGGACAGAAAAGGTTTGTGGCTTTGCTACTTATGTATGTCCACAAGGAAATTCATTTAGACATAAACAAAATCATAGACATATTTGCCCAGAAGCATCCTAGAGGGTTGACATTCATAAACCCATTATCATCGTCATCATAAAGTTAAAGGTGTTGTAAAAGAGAACAATATTCTTTGTTAAGTCTTACAGTTCTATTATAGGCTTATGGCTTAACTTCACCCGACATGTTCATTGGTTTAACTTACTTTAAAGATTTTTTTTCCTCAACATGGTTTGTCTTGTTAAAATATGTTAAAAAATCTTTTATCACTTGAACTATACCACACTGTTCTTAAGTCCTTGGGTCTTTCTAAGTATTTTTTTTCTTAATATAGTTTATATGGTTAAAATATATTGTTAAAATACATGTATATTTTTAAAACTCCTTTATCTTTTTATTTCATTTTCTGTATAAATATAATTTCTGGAAATAAAGAAAATATTTGTTTGATTAATTGTTGATAAGGATAATTTTTTCTTCAAACTACTTTTTAACCTTGTGCATGCTGTAAAAAGCACGAGATTTTGACTTAAAAACCCATTTTCAATTACAATAAGATAATCATGCTAATTCCACTTATGTTCATCCATTAAAATTATTATCAATTAAAAAACCCTTAGATGAATAATTAGGGTAGTGTGAAAGAGTAAAGATGGCATTCTTTGGTCATTTAGCCTCACATTGTGTCGACCCCATGACCCTTGACCCTTGACCCCATGACCCTTAGGTGCGCACCCCCCTTTGAAAAATCCTGGATCCGCCCCTGCTTATTTATAGCAAAGTTTAAGCAAAAACCGAAGTAAAAAATTATGATCAACTGGACAAATATTTGCAAACATTGATATTTCTTTATTTCTGATTTATCTTCTTAGAAATAACTTAATTACAATAATGTAAAATACACAATAAGATCAATTTGACTGACGTTAGGGTTGAACATTTATACATTGTCTTGTTATTAACACAATAACTAGATTTAGATGATAGTGTCTGAGGTGCTCAAGTATGCAGAAAGTCTTTTGAGGATTACGAGGAAAGAAAAAAAGAAGATCTTGAGTTAGATCCTCGTTGAAACACTCAACCATTTTTCACATCTTCTGTCTTGAGATTTCCTTAGATAGAAGCCCTGTCATTCACACCCAAATGAAGATTCCTCTTTTATTAGATGTTAAATTATTTCCGCTGTTAGCATTTTAATTAGTGGGTCATTCAGTAAACCTTTAGACCAGGGGTCACCAACACGGTGCCCGTGGGGACCAAGCAGCCCTCAAGGACCACATGTGGTTGCCCACGAGCCTGTTCTAAAAAAAAACACAATCCACCTCCAAAACTTTATTTTATTCCATTGCCCTTCTTGTTTAATCACACTTGCATTTATATAGATTTAAAAAATGACAATATCTATAACAAAGCATTAAAATCTTTATTATTTTACATAAAGGTAAGGTGAACTTTGACTCTTCTAGTTCAAAGGTCAATACTGGTAGCCCTTCATATGACACAGTACCAGTGAAGTAGCTCTCAGTTTCATAAAGGTTGGTGACCCCTGATTTAGACACTGTTAGCATTTTAATCAGTGGATCATTCAGTGAACCTTTAGATTAATCACTACATTAGTGATGCTAAATATTTTGCATACGAGGCAAATGAAGAAGGAAATCCCAAAGATTTTGACAAGCCTGTGAGCAAACAGCACTTTAAAGTGGTGGCAACGAAGTCAAGCAGCACAACAAACCTGGCCAAACATCTCAAGGACCGACATCCTGGCCTTCATGATGAATTCTGACAGATTAATAAATTTAAGTTCCTGTTCATTATTTAATTTAAAACATTAAACGCATTACTGGTGTTAGTGCAACCGGTGGTCCACATTATTGTTGTATGATTAGCTGTGGCTAGCATGCTACTAGGCAGGTGTTATATTTGGGTTATTTATTTAGCATTTATTTGCAAACCTATTTAACTAGCATCTGTGATTCTGTTGAGAAAGCATGTTCCATGTTGAGATTGAAAAAAGTGAGTTTTTATTATGTTAATAAAATCTTTTTATACCTTTAATTATCTGTCATTTTTTTTTATCCACATGGTATCAAAAATGGTATTGAGTACTGAATATTTCCCTGGGTATCAATATCGAGTTTGAGATTTTAGTATCGTAAAATATATATAGGACAGCTATAAAAATAATTATGGTCAAATAGCCTGATTGCGCTGCGTCAAACATTAACTGGTAAGTTGATGCTGGTTACCTTGGCAGCGCGTCAAAACAAGCGATATTAAATAGTTCTCTCAGCTGCTTCTTGTGAAAAACTTACGACGTTAACGATGAAAGACACATTGAAGTATTAATAACTGATTTATTATGAATTGATTTTGTAAGTGACCATGGTCTAAGTGGGATGATGCCTTTCGAGGCGTCCATTATCGGAAATGAATGGACTCACGGTGTGATGCTGCTGTCACCCACAGGCTGTATTGGGTTGTACTGAAACGTCATTTCCCACACGGGGGACAACATGGCAAAGCAATCCAGCAAGGCGGAAAATCCCTGAATGCATGTACATGATGCATTGGTTTTTCAAGCTGATAATATCTAGTGATGGTTGACAGTTGTGATCGACAATCTAAATAAAGTTTTAAAAGCGGTCCTGCAGACAATAAAGAAGGCCGTCGCCGCCGTCTCTGCAGTGCGACATCCTTCCCTGATCTCGTCCTCTTCTCGGTTCCTCCAGACTGGAAGAGTGGTATGACAGTGCCTACAGACATCGCCATAGCCTACCTGATCCAGGGCAGCTTCTACGGCCACTCCATCTACGCCACCGTCAACATGGACACGTGGAGGAAGGACTCCGCTGTCATGGTGGTGCATCACATCATCACCCTGGCTCTCATCAGCTTCTCCTACGCCTTCAGGTAATAACAGAGCATGAGGACGGTGTAGAGGCCGCTGCATGTGAGCGTTTCACAAAAGCTGCGTCCGCTTTGGACCGTTCATCCGCAGGTACCACAACGTAGGCATCCTGGTGTTATTCCTGCACGACATCAACGACGTCCAGCTGGAGTTCACCAAGCTCAACGTCTACCTGAAGTCCAGAGGAGGCGGCTATCACCTGCTCAACGACGTGCTGTCCAACATGGTCTCTGTCAGCTTCAGCATCACTTGGTAAACTTTAACAGCCCCATGATTATTCTGTTATTCGGTCTTATTCGTCCAGGAAGTCCTTAAAGATCTGCTGTCTGTTCTGTTCCCGCCTCGTTCGTCTCAGGTTCTGGTTCCGACTCTACTGGTTCCCTCTGAAAGTGCTGTACGCCACGTGTGTGTCCAGCGTCCAGTCTGTCCCCAACATCCCCTTCTACTTCTTCTTCAATGCCCTGCTCCTCGCCCTGCTGCTCATGAATATCTACTGGTTCCTGGTGAGCGCGCTCAGAAGCCACGCTTTTTTCTTTTTTTTTTTTTCTTTTTAAAAAGCCTCAACTTCAGACGCTCGTTGTGATCTCTCGGCCTCACGCTTTCCTCCTCTGCTCTGCGCAGTTCATTGTGATCTTCGTGGTGAAGTTGCTGAAGGTGAAGGAGGTGAACGATGTCAGGGAGTACGAGGACGAGGACGCCAGGAGGGCAGCAGAGGAGCGGCTAAAACACCCTCAGGCAGAAAGTAATGGTGATGGTGATGATGATGATGCTGGACATCACAATTCAGCCCAGAGGTGAGCTGCACCTTCTCTCTTTGTGTTTCCATTAACCTGACGGCCTAACTTCAAGTCACATTAAACACAACAGAGAGCCGTAGAGAGCAGGTCCCATTCTTTAAACATTTTATTTGATTGTATTTACTGGATATTCTGCAAAGACGGCATTCATCTCAATAGAAAAACACAGAGTACTTCCCCTGGTGTGATGAAGCCTGACAGTTCACCCATGGGGGGTGGGGGGTATTTTCTGGGTGCAGCACGGAGTGGTAGTTTGTCCATGATGCGTCGGCTTGAATCGCTCATCAGAAGATGCAAAGCCCGTCTGACCGCGCTGTTCTCTTCCCAAGCCTGCAGCCTCATCGTGCCCACACCTGCCTGGCAGGTCTCCGCGTAATTTAATGTTCCACCGTTGGCGCCAGACGCTGCCTCGGCTCTGGCTGCGACCCAAAGGAGCCTTACAGAGCGACCACAGCCTCCACCAATAAAACAAGCTCCATGATCAGACCAGACAAAGAAATCATCAGTTATCAGGAGATATTGTAAACTAAGCCCCCTTGTTTTGGGGCCAGGACAAAGGAGGAGGTTGCTGCATATTTTAGGGTATTTATTAATTTTATTATAGTCAAAACATTCTCATAGGGCTGGGCGACAAATCGCTTTAATCGATTCATTCGAATTTACAATTTTTTGAGATTTAATTTTTGGAAAATTGGGATTTAATTTTTGGAAAATTGGGATTTTATTTTTGGAAAATTGGGATTTTATTTTTGCCAATGCACTCATTGGGCTTCCCTGAAGAGAATCACATGCAACGCTGAATATTTGTTTAGGAAAATATATTGTCAAAATATTGTAAAGGAAACTTTTGCCATAACACGAGGCAGTTTAATTTACTGATTTACTTTTTTTTTTTTAAGTTAGTTTAAGTTAGTTAGTTTACACAAGTGAAATAAAGCCTGTTCCTAGCTCATTGTGTAATATTATTAGCAGCAAACATTTAGTTATATTTTCATTGTTTACAATGACAGGGCCGCCATCTTGTTTTACCAGCATGCTTCACAGCTTGTATTTAGTTGCACTTTGACTGCTGGGTCAACTCCCAGATAAAATGCTTGACATAAAGGCAAGTTTTAAAATCATTTCTTTAATTTCTTTTGTGAAACGAAAAGGAGGGGCAAAAAATTGGTTAATCAGATTTGGTATAATAAGATTGGAGATTTTATTTCTATATTCTCAGGAAAAGCATCTTCAGCCTTTAGCACCTTATTGTGATGAGGTTTTGCACCCACGATTCCTTCTTGCTGCCCCCTTAAAACACGTGTAGACAGAGCTTTGTGCCAAGTTAAAGTTGGTGCTGGGACGCTCTGCGTCGTGCAGCATTCTGCATATCTCCCCTCATCTGCATCTTCTCATGCTCCTGATGGACTGAGCAAAGTCCTGTGTTTCCTCATCCACAGTAAGACTGAAACCGTCGGCTAAGGGGCTAAAACCTCCAAAGTTTATGGAGGTTTTACTATATACTATAGCGAGGTGAGGACGGTACCATCATAACTGCCTTTAAGTTGAAATTAGGTTTCCTAAATTCGCCACAATCCAGCCATTTGCGACTAAAGAAGAAGGAATTCAGGCAACGTTAAATAAAGCTTCTAGTTTCCATCTACCTTCAGTTCTAATGAGATTATGCCAAATGCATCCCTCAAAGTGACAGGAATCTTTTTCTTTCATGGGAAATTGCTGTTATATTATTGTTGTTATGTGTGGAAGTTAATTTGAGCGATGCCCACTGTTTTTTTTTCTTTCTAACCACAGCGGTGTCTCTGATCTCAGGCTAAACAAAATACTGCCCATTTTTCAGGACAATGAGACCAGAGCGTGTAACCAGCAACCTCAGATGCTCTAATACCAGGTGTTGAATAGTCAAAACACAGAAAGGGAGTAGTTTGAATTTGTTTTCCTAACCAAAAATATGGAAATGACCGAAAGCTCTCTGAAGGCAACCTTTGATCGGAGCACCATTCTTTGTTTTTAACTAACTAAGGCCTACAGTCGCACGTCACAAATATCATGGGGAGGTTTTTTTTTTTTTTTTTCAAATGATGTTTTGCTGTCAGTACTTCATAGCAAGCTGTGGTGTGACCCACATACGCGGTTTTGCAGCCTTTACGTTTTGCAACAGTGAGCTTTAAACGACAGACTGCTGACTAAAACCAAAGTGTATCTGTTTTTATCTGGAAGCCCGCCTTTAATCTCGGTGCTGACAGCCTTGTTCATCTCTATCGCTGTGGCCTTTGACCTCGGCAGACTTGAGGACCTTGAAGCCCTGATGCCTCCTCTTCAGCTAGTCCCTCCCGCTGATCAGAGCAGTCCCAACGAAATCAGACCCCTAAATAACATACCGTGATATAGGTGCTTCCTGCAGTGCGTCCAGAACAAGCTAACGTTCCACAGAGGGGGGCTAAGACCACACAGAGACGTGATAACGCCCTTATCTGACCGGCATTGAACATGTCTGCTATCCACTATACACCAGACCTCTCAGATCTGCTCATCACTCCACTCTCCTGTCTGTGTGTCTCTTTCTTCTTGCAGAAAGCACGTACAGAACGGGGTAGCCAAGGACAAGTATCTATAACAGGCCCTGCGGGGCCACCGCCTGGCCGTGGACGCCTCCTGCAGGCCCTCCTCGGACAGCGGCCGTTTCAAAACGCGACCGAGAGGGAAGAGCATCTCAACCCACGAAACAAAAAAAAAAGAAGAAATGATACAAAAAAAAAAAATGAAGGAAACGTTTAGGGTACAATCAGTTTTTATTTTGTATTTGTTTTAGAGCGTTTTATTTCGAGTTTTATTTTATTAGAGCACTGTGAATGTCATTTCAGCTGTCTTACTGTTGTCAACTTAACATCTGATAGATCTAGTGGAAACAAACCCCTTTTTTTTATTTAAGGGAGGGGTGAACAGGGTAGACCCGTTCTGATTTCTTCGAATAACCTTTAGGAACCAAGGGAACAGGCAACAGCTGGATCATGTTGGGGTTATTTGTTGATTCCTTTCCCCCCCCCCTCCTCCTCCTCTCACTTCCTTCACCTCCATCCATCCGCTCTGGTTTATTATATGAGGAGGAATGAAGGATTATCGCTGCTAATCCTTCGTCTGCTTCCCAGCTTCCCGGCGTCTAAACTTGGAGGCCAGCGGCAGCGTTTGCATGTTCTAGGATGTCTAGAGCGCGCTTGCAGCTTTTAAAGTAACAGGCATCCTTTATGTCATGACACTTATCTCTCTGACTTAAGAACCACACGAACTCTGAATCTTCACCAGGATCGCTCTACAGAAAGCACTCCTGTTTTTTTTTTTTTTATTTGCTTTGTTGTCTCTGTATGGGCTGCTCAGCATCTGTTGCTGCACTGACATGAAGGCGTACAAGCTCATTGCTGGTTTAATGACGGCAAACAGCTAGAATTGATTGACCGGGTCTCAGCGTTCTTATCGTAATTTCATTTGCTGCAATAGAAAGAGATTTCAAATCATATTCAATGTATTCAGGTGACAGACAAGGATGGGGGAAAAAATCATCATCCTGATTGAAAACACAATGTATGTACTCGCTTTAGTATTCAGGAATGCATGAAGTCGGCAGGATTTTGGAAAATGCACAAATTCTCCCAGTGGCACCTAAACGCCTCATGTAGACAAACGTGATCAAACAGACTCGGTGGGGAAAAATAGGGTATTCTCAGCAAATATGTTGTGTTACTGATATGAAACTCAGATCAGATTTCAGTAACAACCCAACTAATCCCACACAGGCAAAGAATTAAACACACATTTTGACCAGAAATTAAGTTATTTGTAATACAGTGGACAACATTAAGAAAGTTAGGTGCAAAAAAAAAATGCGTAGAAAGTCAAATCGGCTGTAATCTACTATTATTTAGATAATAGTCCTGGTCTTGTTGCCGTAAATTATTATTGGCTGGTTTAGTCCTAACTGATGGCCTCTGAAAAGATTTCCCATCAAGTATTCAACAGTCTGTCGTGATTTTTGCCGCTTTATTGCAGCGAAACACACGGATGACGTTGATTACAGAGGAGAGAAGAGACCTCGCCAGAACCGAACCAGTTTGTTTGAAAGGATGGATCCAAAATCCCGCCTGAGCAATGCATGTGACCAGTTTCTCCACACATAACACGCAATAGTTAAACATTTGTTATCTGTGCTATTCCACTATATTTATTTTATATAAAACTGTACCTGATTACAACTAATTGGTTTTGATTTTCTCACATGTTGTTAGCGACATCTGGTGTGACTTCTCATGTCGGCAGTCACGTTAAAAAAAATCTATCTGCCATGATGATGTCGCCTATTTCCCCAGCTTTATAAGATTCGCATTTGAAGACCGGAAGAAATTGGACTTTAAATTATATTTATTCTTTTGCAAAACGTGAACTGCGAGTTAAAAAAAGACGAAAGGAAATCTTTTTTTTTCTTTTTTTTTACGAGGTGCCCGCTGGTTTACTGCATGCGTGTTTGAAGACAATAAGAAATGTTTCCGCTCTGACTACCTTCTCGATCAAATTCCAGCTCTTGTTTGGATGAACAGCATGCTTGTGCTGCTTGAGCAGGCCGGCAGATGTTGATGATCGGTCGGTTTGGGGGGGGGGGGGGGGGGGGGTGTCTGTCCTCTTTTGTTTCTGTCTTCCATCGTCCTCAAATCAGTGTTTCAGGAAAATCCAAGCTACCTTCAAATTATGATTATAGTTGCTGTAGTTAATGTTTTTTTTGTGTTTTTTTTTGGTTGAATTGCTGCTGTTTTTATCTGAGAGCACTGTGTTGTTGTTTTTTTGTCCCCTCCTGCTGATGTCGGTGACGGTCAAGTAATCAGGGGACCATTGCTCACCTCTATCACCAACATCTGGATTCTCACATGCTCCTTCACGTATTACTGTGGTGCATCTGTGCTGTGGACGACGCGGTCCGTCCAACATGGCGCTCGCCTCCCTGCTCAGCTCTTGGGGCCCATAACGCACCTCTCGCTCTCCTACCATGAACACAGTCGTAACTGTGGGCGTCGGGGTGTAAAACCCTGATGATCTCGCACACATTGTCACACTACACCGCAGGGCTGTGACGAGATGGAGCAAAAACAACTAAAGTTTCTCTGAAAGAGGGCCCCCGCTTATCTCGATGATGATACGTCCTTCTTTCTATCATTGCAGCGCCTCAGGGTTTGTTGGATTTTGTGGACATTTTTAAATTAATAACCTTTTCTTGGATTTAAAAAAAAAAAAGAAAACATCTTTAGCCTTTCAGAGACTTGAGGACGCCGACGCTGGCAGCTCCTAACGATGTGCAAACAGCCGCCTTAATATAAATTAATCTTTTATTGTATTTGCACATTTATTCTGAGGGGGGGGGGACATAATTGCACTAAAATACGCCGGTGGCAACAGTATCGACATCCCTGCAGAACCCTCTTGCCAACAGGGTTAAAGTTAGGAGCATATAGAGAGAGGGATCTATCAGCTAACCCTGTTAAAGCTGCAGATACTGCAGATCTGTGCTTGGTGACCCACTCCTGCTGTGGTCTGGCCATGTGTTTTGGATCATGAAACTTCTGAAAGAATAGTTTTCTGGTGGGAACCATCAGGTTTTTGGCATTTCAAAGCTCTCATGCGCTCTAGCAAGGCTCAGAGGGCTTTGGGAAGAGAAACAAGCCCAGAGCATCACAGGTCTTCCACCGTGCTTTACACCAGAACGGCGCTTTCCCCCTCACAAATTCACTCTTTGTTTTAAGCCAGACCCACATGGAGGTTTCATTTTCTGTCTATTTGATCAAGGTATTTTACAAACTTTACATTTGACGTTGTGATGGTAGTCAGACAATATCACTGAAGACATGCTGGTCAGGTCGGCCATTAGACGTGGATCGCTCAGTCCAGGCTAAAACCCTTCGTCTGATCTACGAAATTTCGTTGTATGTACCTTGTATGTATAATGACAAATAAAGCACCTTATCTTAATATTATATTCAGCTACTAGTTCCTAGAAACCCTGCTTAAATTTTAAAAATACAGTTTAGAAAATACTTTTTATTTCAGAGTTTGCTGGGAGGACCAATGCACACGGCACCAGTGGTTTTGTTCAAAATCATTACTTCTCATGAGTGTTTTTCCACTACTGCATAAATAAATGTGCTCAAATTAAACCTTGCCAGTTCCATGCTGCCGCAAGAAAAGATGAATTTATTTTAAGGGTTTTTGTACAGCTTTTAAAAAAAGGGGGCCAATCAATTTGGCAACCGCTGTAAATTATTAGAAAAGCCCTGCTGAGAAGTGAGATTCCCCTGATCTGAAACAAAAGAAAAACACTTTTTTTTTTTTGGTTGAAGCTGTAAAAAGAAAATAAATGATTCACTTGTGGAGATTTGACAGCTACTGTTGGACTAATTAAAGGTGATCTATGGGCTATTATAAAAAAATAAACCTAATAAATGTTTCTACCCAAAGGGGTTGCAGTGGATTGTTGAATGTTTCTGACATCTTTCCATATATTCAGGCACAGACAGAACCACGTTGTGACTGATGAGGCATCTGCAGATCTAAACTGAGAACGTGACGTAGAGGGATTAAAAAAAGTGATCAGTTGGGACAATTTAAGGCTGCTGCATTAATTATAATTTAAGAAGTGGCATTATTTTTCTTTTTAAAAAAAAATCACCTCTGCAGGAGTGAGTCAACAGGGAAAAACTTTAAGAAATCCAGCAAACATCATTGTAAGCTGAAATGAGCGGCGTACATTGACCCATTTCTTTACAATCAAATATGACATTTTGCACAGAGAACTGCAAGACTGCGCATGAAAAATGAGTAAGCTCCATTAATCCTACAACTGTGCCAAAAATGTCCACCAAAAAAGAAAAGAAATCAGAGGGACGTGTGTTTCTGGGGGTTGGTGATTGAAGCTGAAGAGCTGGTTGAGTGTGACGGGCCCAGACGCCCTGCAGGTGTTTCCTACACATGGCAATGTCATTTAATCGTATTATTTTTACCGCTCATTAGACGATCAAAACTAAAACAGAGAGTTTGAGAAATGTTTTTATGACTGAAGGATCAAAGACTAAATCATACTTTGAAATGTATTTTAATGATTTTTTTGGACCATTGATAAACACTGTAAGCTATTAAAAACAAAACAAAAATTCCAACTTCTTTCCCGTCTGAGTTCAATCACTTTTTTTTTTTTCTTTAAAACACTTGCTATTTGGTAATGTAGTTTTAACACCATTCAGCCAAGTGTTTCATTTTTGTGAAATAATGTCCGGAAACAAAAAGATAAGTCCCATTGTCATTTAATTTTAAATCACAATAATTTTCCATTGCAAAGATCGAGTGTCACAGATGTGAAACAGGCTGCAGAGGAGAGGAAAGTTAATTTCAGTGCACAGACAAAAACAAAACTGCTCCAATAAATTAAGATTTCATTTTGTACCACAGCTTTTCATCTGTCGGTAAGTTAAAAAAAAAAAAAAGTCCTGTAATTATTACCATGGGTCATGCAGAAACTCAAAGAAAACAGGTAAACGACGCAGATAAACACACAAAACCAGAAAAGGCTACACTGTAGAATTAACTATTTAGGGCATTTCTGCCTCATTTATCTGATTACTACCCATTTTTAATAAAGTCCAGTGTTTTAAGTTAAACTTCTTACTCTGGGGGAAAAAAAGTCCAAATTAAATCATTATTTTCTGAAGATAAATGTGATTTAGGAGGTTTACGCACTGTTACACTCCCATCACAAGCATGCTCTGATATGGTAAGAAAACATGATCCTTCTCATAACCTCCAAATCACGATTTAACAAAGATCACTTTAATCGATGGAAGAAATCATTCAAGAAGCAAAAATATTTCATAGAAACTCACACAGCAACGTGAAAGTAAAAAAAAAAGAAAAAAAAAAAAGGTTTATGGCAGAATCAAGAAAAGGAAATGCACAATTAGTTTATTAGGGGAAACTTGCACAAGCCACCAGGTGGTAGGGGGGAAATAAAAAAGGTCTAGAAACATCTTCACATTTCACAGATAGATCGTCTTTCCTGTAAACAGTATTTCTGAGGAGTTGTGTTTTTTATAGCCTTGAGACATTCACATGCTCAAAAAAAAAAAAAAAAAAAAAAAAGTCTGAAGGTGTTCTTGATTATTTTGATCGTTCCTGTTGTTCAAACTCACCTCCCCTTCCAGCAGAACGCCACCGTCAACACTGCAGGACTGAAATTAGTGGTGACTGGCTAAACATGCAGGTTAAATTGGCACAAAAACCTTGAAGGCAATTAGATATTATCGATTTGAGAAACTCAACCCTTGGTAATCGAGCCTCTCGTTACAAATTTGATACCTTTTGGGGAATTTTTTGAAGCAGAAAAAGGATTTTTGTACAAAGAACAATAGTTATGTGTTTGGAGAACACCTCTAAAGCCTTTGTGAGATCGACCTTGAACAAAACTAGAAAACTTTGCCTCTTTCTTTTTAAACAGGCCTGTGATCACCGTCCTTGAAAAAACAAACTCAAGACTCAACTCTGTGATCAGTTTCTAGCTGCCTAAAACGACACATCAGTTTGGCTCCACGAGTACTGAGAGGCGGGGGAATAAAAAAGGTCAACACAGAAAAACAACAACAACAAGAAGCTGTTAACATCTCAAAGCACGACTCCTGAATATCGTGGTCCTTGAGACCAGGACAAGGTTGGCAGCAAGACAGGATCTGACATCATAGTTTGTGCATCCGGGTGAAGGAAATGGAAGCGACCGTTTCTGGTCCTGGTCAGAACAGCAGTCCGGTCCAGCTTCTGCGTTCTTACTGGCTAGAGTGTCTGGATTTGAGGGTCGAGGTAACGGTAAGGACTTGAAACCAGGAAACCTCAGTGGGCCTTGGCTTTGGGCAGGGTGATTCTTCGGACAATGCTGTAAAGGAGTCCAAAGTTCTGCATAGAGGGAGAGAGGAGGCTTAGTTGATCTCTTGTTTACGGGCAGCCCGCTCCGCCACTGTTCATACAACAGAAACCAGACAAACACCCCCCCCCCCCCCCATCACTGTCTCACGCGTTTCACATTCAGTTTTCTTAGTATTTGGTACAAATGCTCTAAACATGTTTTCAGCTTCCTTCCACAAGTTTCTGACAATTATTTGCAGGAACTTCGACCCGTTAATCCTGACAGAACTGGTGTAACAGAGTTGGGTTTGTAGGCAACTTTCCTCACACGCCGCCTAGGGCAGTTGTTCCCAAAGTGGGGGCCAGGACCCCCCCCTGAGGGGCCGTAAGATGATTTGATGCTGATGTGCTAAAAAGATTTAGTATTTAATGCAATTTTTTGTAAGAGTTCTTATAAAAATATGACTCTCTCATAATTTTACCATTTTTTCATTAATAAGACTGCGTGTTTTAAGGCTTGCATACTTCTCCCTTCTTCCTCCAAATGTAACAGTGACTGATTATTCCTAAACACTCTATCGATGGTTTCATGCGGCCACATGACATGTCTCTAAAACTCTGTCTCTGCATGGATTTGGAAAATGTGATCTGACTTTTTATGACGCTTTTTCAGTTAAAAATGAAAAGTTTAGTCGTAACTTTTGTCAGAGAGGAAAAAAAAAGGTAATGTCTCTTTTTTTATACTGCGTATATAAATATCTGGTTTCTTTTCATTGTTTATGGTTTGTTCATTGTTTCATAAATGGCAACTAAGAAATAGATTGAAGATAACCGATTGTCATCCTTCATAGTATAAAATGACGAGGAATAACTGAAATGCCTGAATTTTAAAGAGTAAATGTGACGAGTAATCCTGCTGACCTTTAGGGCTGTGCATAAAAATCGATACAAAGATTAATATCGATGTTGTTAAAAACGATTTAATATCGATATTCTGGCTTTCAGTATCGATATACCTCCCAACCCCTAGGGGGCGTTATTACAGCGCGCCATTACTGTTCACAGAGAGGAAGTGCAAGTGAGACAAATTTGCAGAATGACAGACAGGATTTTAGAAGCGCCTTCGTCCCTAAAATCAGACGTTTGGGCACATTTTAGGTTTCTGTGATTCGTTAAATGCATTGAACCAAATGCACTTTATTTTCCTGTTAATACATCAGTGTTCAATAAATCGAATATAAATATAATATTTGGCTGGTTTTGGTGTTTGAATGACTGAGCATTAATTTGAAAATAATAAATATCTATATTGGAGTCAAATCAAATCAGGCTGAGCTACGTATGGAGAATCGTATAGAATCGACTCATCCTAGATGATACCCAGCCCTGCTGATCTTCTACTGAACTGATGACTACATCTGGCCCTTTAGCCTCTGCTGAACTTTGTGAGGCCTTTTCTAAGTTTTTCATAGAAAAAATTGTAGCTCTTAGAAGCTCGAATACCCTATTAGTTTTAGATTTCCAAGAAATGCCACAATGCACAGCTGTTCTGGAGCATTTTCAGCCAGTTTCTTTAGATGAACTCACCTCAGTAATTAAGTACCTGCGGCCATCAAATTATCCTTTGGACTGTCTACCTACTCGTCTGATAAAAGACATTTTTCTTACTTCTGGCCTATATATCTTAATGGTGATAAATGCCTCATTGCAGTCAGGTTGTGTCCCATCAATACTTAAACATGCTGTCGTTAAACCCCATCTTAAAAAACCCAATCTAGACTCAAGTGTACTAGCAAATTTTAGGCCCATTTCAAAACTCCCTTTTTTATCTAAGGTCCTTGAAAAATTAGTTTTTATTCAGCTTGAAATGTTTTTAAAAGACAATAATATAACTGAGACATTTCAGTCTGGGTTTAAAGCTGCTCATAGCACTGAAACAGCTTTGCTTCGAGTGTATAATGATCTTCTTTTAACAGTTGATTCAGGCAATGTCGCAGTTTTATTACTTTTAGATCTGAGCGCAGCATTTGACACTGTAGACCATCAGATTCTCTTACATAGATTAAAATATTGTGTTGGCCTGAGAGGCCCGGTACTTGAATGGTTTAAGTCTTATTTAGAAAACAGAACTTTCTCAGTTCATTTAGACCAATGTTGTTCTGGGGTTAAACCTTTAAAGTACGGTGTCCCCCAAGGCTCAATTTTAGGTCCCATTTTGTTTATTTTGTATCTATTACCTCTTGGTCAGATTTTCCATAGGTTTAATGTTTCATTTCACTGCTTTGCAGATGATGTCCAAATTTATATGCCCCTCAAACTACAAAATGGCAAAAGTGAATCTCTTCAACTATTGAACAATTGTTTAACAGAAGTCAAATCTTGGATGGAACAAAACTTTCTTCACCTCAATCAAAGTAAAACGCAAGTTATACTATTTGGTCAGAGTCTTCACACAACAGATCCAGATCTGATTATTGGTTCTTTAGCTCGGTTTTGTCAGACCTCTGCTAGGAATCTTGGTTTTACTTTTGATAGTTGTTTAAAGCTAGATAAACAAGTTAGCTCTGTCGTCAGATCAAGTTTTTATCACCTGCGTATTTTAGCTAAAGTTAAATCTTATTTTTGTTTAAAAGACTTTGAAGGACTTATCCATGCCTTCATCACATCTCGTTTGGACTACTGTAATTCATTATATAGAGGCCTGGAAAATTCACAGATGCAGCGACTTCAAATGATCCAGAACGCAGCGGCTCGGCTTCTTACAGGAACCAGGAAGCGTGACCATATAAGGCCCATACTGGCCTCTTTACATTGGCTGCCTGTTTTTTATCGAATAGATTTTAAGATTCTTTTATTAACTTATAAAGCTTTAAATGGATTAGCTCCCCCTTATCTTCTGGAACTTTTAAAATTTCAGCCCATGTCCAGAACCCTACGATCTAATAATCAGCTTTTACTAACAGTTCCTCGGACCAGACTTAAGAGGAAAGGAGATCGGGCTTTTTCTGCTGTTGCTCCTTCTCTATGGAACACTCTACCTTTCCAAATTAGATCTGCCCACAGCCTGGATCATTTTAAATTGCTTCTTAAAACTTATTTTTATTCTTTGGCATTTAATTAAAGTAGTGTTTGATACTTTGTTTTATTCATTTCTGTTGTTGTCACTCTTGTACAGCACTTTGGTGCAGTTCTATGCCTGTTTTAAAGTGCTATATAAATAAATTTGACATTGACATTGACATTGATGCCCCACATATTTATTTATTGCAGCCTCAAAGGAGGTTCTGACATTAGCAACACAGTGACTTACCTGGATAGCCAGATACATCATCCCTAAGTAGGCTGCAATGCAGAAAGCCAGTAACAGGTCGAAAATAGCCGGCTTCACCCTGAGAGAAAATGGCAGACAGAGTTTGAGAGAGGAGGCAAATATGGAGGTCATCTACGTTGTTCTGCCATCTCAATCTGACCTTTACAGAACAACGTTTACTATGTCAATAAAGACTAATAACAGCCTCTGAGCATGTTACAATAAGCTGTAGACGTTTTATAATATTACAATAAGGTTGTCCAGGTAAAGCCATCCCCAAGGACTATGAATCCAAATTAGGATAAAATGTTCCAAATCGTCATCCCTCACAACCAGAGGCCTGTTTCTTTGTTCAGCTCAACTTCCTAAACTGCAGGAAGTGAACAAGCCCTTCAATCACAGGGTCAACATGGTGCTTGGAGCATTATTGGCCAGGACTTTAGTCTTTTTATTTTTCCTAGACAAAGAGGTGTACATCCTAAAAGAAATTATAAAAAGAAACAAATTTCATTTTTTGGGGGGGAAGCTATGTTTTGCTTCTAGATTAAAAATACAATTTCAGTTTAGAGCTGTTTGGACAGCAAATGCTGTTAAAGGCAGCAGACGACGGCGTACCTGTAGGCGTTCATAGTCTGCTTCAGCTGATCGTAGAACACAAACTCTGGGTCCCTGGAAAAAGCAGAAATGTTTTTACTTTAACATCCTATTTCTCCTAAATCATCCCCATATGACATGTACGGTCTGACATTGGTATATTTCAGCAGCTTCAAAAACTGTAGCAGCCTTATCCTCATTGTTACTGATTGAAGAAACAAGTCCATCTAAATGAGGTGGTTCTGCCACATTTGCCAGACTCAAGTTCAAGATTACTCACTCCTTTATGATAATTATAAAATCTACCGTAAAATAATAACAGTCAATATGAATTTAAAAGACAAATGCATGATTTGCAAAAAATAAAAAACAAAGGACAGAAGAGTGAATGGAGGACACAAGAAAGGAACTAGGACAGGACAAGGAAGGAAAGGTTGGAAGGACAAAAGAAAGGAAGGAAATAAGGATGAAAGGAAAGAAGAACGGAAGGGAGGAATTGGGGCAAAAAAAGGATAGTAAGGTAGGATGGAGTGAAGGAAGGAAATAAAGACATCAACATGGAGAGAAGGGCACAGAGAAGAGGGGAAGGAAAGAAAGAAGGGCACGAGAGTTTGAGAACGAAAGGACTTTCACAAAGAAAGAAAACAAGGTAAAATGAGGGAAAAAGGGAAAGATACATAATCTGAAATGATCAAGGACATAAGAAAGGGTTTAAGGGAGAGGGAGAAGTCTACAAGAAAGGAAGAGGACAACAAAGGAAATGAAGGAGACAAATAAGTAAGGACAGAATAAAGAACACAACATTTAGACCAGGGGTCAGCTGCATCTAACACTTTATTTTATTCCATTACCCTTCCTGTTTATTCACACCTGCGTTTATATAGATTATATAAACAACAATATCTATAACAAAGCATGAAATATGTGTTTATTTTACCTAAAGTTAATGTGAACTCTGACTCTTCTAGTTCAAAGGTCAGCACTGGTCCATTCCCTTTGTCCACACTTATCCAGACTGTGTAGGAACCCTCATTAATTGAGAGCATGACTACTGTAATCTGCGCTGTTCCTCGCTCCGGCTTTACCTTTTGTCAGCTTTGACGTAGTGCCTTTTGACGTCCTTGAGGTAGTGGCTGAGGTGGTACTCCAGCGTGGAGACGACGCTGCTGTCTTTGTCCACCAGCTGAGCGGCCCGAGGCTGCGCCGTGAGCCAGTCGACTACAGCCGACAGATGCTCCTCCTGGACCTGCTGGCGTGGGAGACGCATTTTTACCACAGCAGCTGCATGGAGTCCGCTGCAGGACTCCGATCAGATACAGGAGATTATTACGTAAACCGGTTTTCTAGTCGACCCTACGAGGAAGTTGTGATTTAATACAATAAGACGGATTAAATGAAGCATCCGACTGGAGCGACGTACCATTTGTTCTGTGAAAATCTGGAGGTCTCCATAAGCTCCCTTTGCAGGAGAGGAACAGAGAAAGAGACAACACGGCGTTACACGCAGAAAAAAAAGCAGGACCTATTAGGACTGTATGTTTTCTCTGCTGGCTTTTACTTTTTCCGTGAGGTTGTAGATAACCCTCGCCAGAGCCTCAGCTACCACCTTGGTGTTCCTGCTGAGCTTGTCGACGTCTACATGAGGTCTGTAAGAAATTTGTTTTGGAAAAGTTAAAGGAGAGGAGACTGAACCTTTAGGCTCCGTGCTTAGTTGTCCGTCTAAGTAAAAAGAAAACGAAAACTGGGCGTGGCGTAGCATCTAGGGCCCACAGACATGACAGGTGGGAGCCACCATGAGCCTATACTGCCACAATTTAAATACCCGAGTAGAGTTGCGATACAATTAAAATTTCAATCATCGTACTATCAGTGTGCACGATAATAATCACAGAGGCCTGCTCAGATGCGACTGAAAAGTTTAAAAGACAAACTAGAGGGATTAGCAAAGAAGCGAGGCAATCAGAACGGATTGATCTCAGAGATCCATCAGAGATAACTTGCTGCAACATACGGTAAACATAACTTCAACGCAGTATACAGATGACGGAAAAACACGCTGGAATGTGAATTATTTTCTCTTAGGGTATTCGTGTAACTTGCAGTAATGAACCCACCCAGCAGGGGGCTCTCCCGCTCCATGGCGAGAGGAGGGGGACACTGACCGCACGTCCATGATGCTGGAGCGCTGCGCCGAGCGGTGCGAGGGCAGGTGGGACAGCGTGAAGGCCGGCAGCCGGCGGATCCCGAAGCGCTCGTGCTCCCAGGCCAGCATGTCTTCGGCCAGGTTGATTTTCTTGTGGACCATGGAGAACTTGACTTCAGGGTGTTGACTTGCAACCACCTGGGAGTAAAGCGAGGACAGGGAAATACAAACTGCGTCTTCAGTCCCTGGGGAGGGTTGGCTGGTTCATGCCCAGTAAAGGTTGGAATATAAATTTGTTGCCGGCAACATGAATAACCTGTTAAAACTGATATCAAATATGCACCCCAGCACATGTTTCAGTATATAAATGTGATTATTTTGACAGATTGATGCATGATGTCGATGATGATGATTGCTTGAACTCTTACCGTCTCCAGTTCTTTGAGAAGAGAATACTGAGGGGTTCCCTCTTTAGGTGGTTTGGACACATGAAGGTAGAGGGAGTCCCCGTTCCCCAGAGTGTCCAGACACAACACAAAGGCCACGTTGTCCTGCAGCAAACTGGAGTCTGATGACAATAAATTTGTCAAATGAACATATAACAGGCATTTAAATACCAGATTTTTTTAACTATACGTCACACTTTTTTCATAGTTTGGCTGATCCTGCAACTTGTAGTCAGGTGCGATTGTATATCAAATATATAACATGTTTTAAATGGTAATTCATACTGACCAACATGAACCAAGGAGTAAACATTACCGTCTATAGCCACAAGTGGGCGATCTAGGGTTGTCAAAACTATATGCTGCTCCTGTACAACTTAAACATTTATTGAAACATTAACTTATAGACAAGGACTGAACATTTGTATGTTGTTTCACTGTTTCAGTACGCATTGCACGGTGCAGCTCGATGGGAGAGCCCAGACTGTGACAGAACCCCATCGCTGGGCTGTCCTTGAAGCTAACAACAGCTAGCGATAGCTTATGCTGTCCGGACAGCTTGCAACTTCGCTGATGCACGTTCAACAGCTTTACTGACCTTTCTATGTTGCTCTCAAACATGCGCGTTATACTGTTAGCTTAGCACGTAGCACCATTACGCTCACGGTCTAATTTCAGCATAATTCTGACAACATTTCAGCGTAACATGGCGTTACGCTGAAATGCGCTGGCGAGAACCTTGCTGGTACCTTGTTGGTTGGAGTCGGTAGCTTCTTATGCTAATTTACTCCATTCATCCTCCCAGGTGTGTTCCATGTTATTCAGCCTGTTGTGGATGCAGCTGTGTAATTGAATAAGTTGCTTTACCAGGTTAAATGTCCGCTTTTAGTTTTGGATTTTGTGAAATAAATTTCTATATAAATGCGACTTATAGTCCGCTGCGATGAATATAGGTTTTCTTTCTCTTTATAAAGCTTTTATTGACTGATGCGACTTATATTCCAGAGAAATCTATAGTCTGTAACATACTGCAAGTAAAATAAGTACCATTTATGCTTCATAAAGTGTATAAGACGATCCTCTTTCTGGCTTCTATCTAATAATACATTTAAGTTGGCGATTACATAGAGTATATCTTGATGCATTTGTTTCACAGGCGTTATTTTAACCAGATGAGCTGAGAGAGCCAAGTCCAAACAGAGAAATTTCTTGTAAGGAGGAGATCCCACAGGTGTGTGTGCTAGGACAACTAAACATCACCTGTATGGTCCAAGTTGTCCTCCAGCCAACGCTTGGTGCCCTGGTAGTTAAACTTTCCTCCACCAGACACGAAGAACAGCAGGTTGTACCTAAAGACACAACACAGTGTGACCATAGGTCTACAAGATAACCACATCTGTGGCACTTCGCTAAAAAAGCTGCAGCACAGAACCTCCTACTCAAACTCTTCTTATGGTCCCTCCACTTTTTCAGCTTGTAAACCCCGTTTGATCTAAATCGTCTTGATGCGACGGCGTTTTCACTCACGCAGCGTGCGTCCTCTTATAGGTGTAGAGCTTCGAGAAGAGACGAGCCAGCTCTAATAACATAGACACACCACTACCGTTCGAGTCGGCGCCATACGACAGCCACTACGACAAAAGATCACAGCTATTAGTTTTCTCTGCCTTTACAGGCACTTAAGACAAAATGTTGTGTAATTTCCTGAACTGCAACGGTACATTTAGGAGACATTTCGTGACGCGTCACTTCGGCTGCTGTTTTTGCTGAATGTGCCGAAATAATACGTGACCTTTAAAGAAAGAAAATATAGGAGGTCAGCATACCGGAGCAACACCAAAAGTGTCATAATGAGCCACCACCACGATAGTGGGGAGGTCCTCTCCTCCAACTCCAGTCAGACGGCCCTAGAAACAAAGCAAAGACACGTTAGCCTATGGATATATAATCAGAACAAAAAGGAAACTAAATAACCACCCTCAAACTTTGGAAAGATAATCTGACTCTCACACAACCTGCTGACTGATGATTACGTTTAGAAACAAATGAAATGCACCATCTTTTAGATGCAGTTTAATCAAACGTCAACCTTTACCCAAAGCAAGAACGGCTTCAGGTTTAACCCAGAGAAGCTGAAAGCCCCCCATAATGAACCCCTCTGCACCAAAATGTGCAACAGTGCAGTCAGCAAAGTGCTGCTCTTCTAGCAACAGCCAAAGCCAGACTCTTACAGGCACTGCCTGACAGAGAGGCAGGATTTCTCCCTCCACAGAAAACGTCTCCACTGCTCTAGAGTCTAGTGGCAGCAAGATTTACACGACTAAACACAATGCTTTGTGTCAGCCCTGGAGATTTAAGGCTTGGCTGCAGCTGCTCCGCCATGGAAACCCAATCCGTGAAGCTTTCTACTCGGTTCTTGAGCTAAACTTAACCACGTTTTCCTGATATTAACACAAGTCCTTCATGAAATCTTTAGGGCAAACAGTACTTTGATAAATACTCCACTAAAATGTTCCTACAATCTCCTACACTGTGACGTGAAAATAGGTCTAATGTCCACCACCCAATGAAAAAAAAAAAAAAGAAACAGGGTCAGAACAGCAGATTAATGCTTAACAAAACAGGTGCTTTGATTCTTAAGGTGGAGGCAACGACAGCAGAAGTAGCTGCTTTAGGTTGCGTGTAGCTGTGGCAGCTTGGAGGACACGGCTGACAGAAGAATGCAGGTAGAGCTTGTGTTGAGAGATCCTGCTGTTGATGACGATCATCTTATTAACCAGTTCAGAGTGTCCAGAGAAATTATTTTTGAACTGGCCCCAGCGTTACGGGGAACAGAGATACTGGGAGGAAGCGTTTCAAATCGCGCCGTTGGATCGCTTGTTTCCCAGAAAGTTTATTGCTTATGAAACTGGAGGGCTTTTGATGTTTTCAAAGCAGTCCGTGACCGACAAGGACGAGTGAGAAGATTTTGCTGGAAATGACTGAAAACAAGTTTTTTTTATGTTTACTCTACAGAAGACAAATACAACTGCGTTCATCCTAAATCACAGAGAAGGAAACAGCATACAGAATATCATCATTTTAAGGGCGGCCCTCACGGCTGAGCCAGATAAATGGCTGTAGTGCCAAGCGATGGTGACAAGAGTTGAACAAATGTTGAACTTTCTTGTGTCGCATCCCAACAAACGCACAAATTTCACCTGTCGCTTGGCTGGAAGACGGCAAAGCGATCGTCGCCTCATGGGAGAAATTCCATAGGAAATGAACGCTTTGGTCTCTTCGACCTGAGCTTTTCAGAGGGAGCTGACTGACAGGTTGGGTAGTTAACATCCCTGAGTCCCCCCCCCCCCCCAGACGATTTCATCCACGTTGTCCAGATACATAAATGCCCCCTAAACCTTGGCTCTCATTAGCAGCAAGGAGCCGACTTCCAAATGTAATCAGAGCTATGACTGCACTCATACAGCTATAATCCTGCAACTCAGGATTCCACTATACTTTCATAATAATAATGATATTTATTCGCATTATAATAGTCAGGAACAAATATAAGAGCAGGATCCGTGCGCGACGGCCGACTCATGTTTTTTTTATGTGACTCGTCTTAAAGATTTAAAGTGTGTGTGGACAGACTTCCTCATCGCAGTATTAGAGGCAGATTAATGTCATTACAGTGACTGGATGTACGTTACAGTAATCAGCCTTAAGCTGTAGTCAAGCTCAATGCAGCAGCCCGACAGCGGCGTCTGAATTTGATGAACAATTTACAACAAAACGGGTCCGCACTCTTTCGTATGCGAGGCCCCAGATCAGAAATTAACTGAACAAACTGCAGAAGAACAGGTTTACAGACATCGCTACATGCCTTCATGCTTCGCCCTGTTTCTGTGCGTCTCACCTCCAAGCTGGTGATGGCCCAGTCACTGATGGCTTTGCTCTGCGCTCCACTGGTCACCATCTGAAAGCCATTGGCTGTGGCTGTGTGCAGCAGTACTACAGTAAGGAAACACGAGTTGAACAAATGAATCAATATCTGATCAAGTCAGCATCTAAAAGCTCTGATGTTCAAAGCACGAGCTAGAGCTTCTCCTTCTCTGCTCATCACACGTGTCTCTACCTTCGGCTGCAGACAGGGAGCCCTGAGAGGACGAGGACGTGAGGGTTTGGGTGTAGATGGACAGCAACTCATCGTCCTCCTCGGCAAAGTAGACGGGGACGATGGTCTCGGTGGCCAGCATCTCCGGCTCCAGCTCCATGAACTGCTGCAGTGGGTTAACAGGGGGAAACGGCAGCCTTTATGAGAGGAGACAGTTCCCTTGGGACAGACGTTGACAGAGAAACAAACTGACAAGGAAAACCTCATCTCCATTGTCCCTGGAAGATTTGCTTGGAACGATCTTACAAAAAGGACTTAAGAAAAAAAATATATATTTTCTCTCACTAAACCAAAAGTAATCCATAATTTCTCTGTTATGTTCTAGGAGATGCCCACTCGTAACGTGGGAGGTGTAAGTAGTCAGGGGGTGAAAGGAATGCTTTAATGAGATAAAATATAATCTCCTCTAAGAGCTTAGAAACACAGCAAATGTTTGGCTTCGTTATAATTTCACCCTTAAAAACTTTAACTTACTTTTGACTCATACATCTTTAGAAAAGATGAAAGGAAAATAAGCCATTAAGAAACGAAGAGATCAAAGGGACTATTGTTGGAAATAAACAAAGAGAAGACTTTTGAAGCCCCAATAAAAATACGAGTTGGAACTTTACGTAAAATGAAATGTTAGAAATATATATATATATATATATATCCATACACATACAACTCAACAACAACAGACCTGCACTATGTCCTGCGGCATGGCCGACATGTTCTTGGGCAGGATGATGACCACCGCGCCTGCCGACTGGCGCAGGGCTTTCTGGTACTTGTCGTAGGAGAAATCTGCCAAACGCATGATGACACAGCGACGACTTAGTACCTCTGCCTCCACAGTACGCGCCTCCGTATTCAGGATGGCATTCCTGGTACCTAAAGGAAGACGACAGGTTGCTTATTCATCCAGCAGTTTGTGTGGTGTTTGTCAAATAGGGACAAATAAACCTTTTCTCCAGCAGATTGACAAAGTGTTGAATGCGACCACTATTGCCTCCACTGGTGATTTTCCTCCTATGTTAGTTGGAGGGTTTTACCGTCATTCGGTGTGTTTTTGAACTTACTGAAAGCAAACGGAAGGTACAACATGGAGTGAATCTCTCCCTCTCGTGCCCAGGCCAAGAGGTTTAGGTTTAACAAAAGCCCAAATTGTAAAGCAGTAGTCGTTGAAAAATCACTGTGTGCAATATGAAAATCCCAAAGGACGACTACGGTGCAATATTTGATATAATGAAGAATATTACTACTAATGCGGCTGTTAGTTGATGCAGAAGTTAAACTGACAGCTGTGATAACGATGCTCACAATAATCGTGATACAGAAATTCTCCTACTGCTACATATTAAGTTAGTGAACTTTACCTGAGCGTTGCTTTGTTTTGAAATACAAAATAAGTTGTTAAACGTTACACAACACGGCTGGAGAAATCACGTCTTGGATGCAAATCTGTGGAAACTTGATTAGGATCTGGTTAGAAATGCTCTCTACTCCAAGTCATTGTGCATTAGGATTCTTTTTTTTTTTTAAAGCGCTATACTTCGATGAAGGGAAATTATGATAAAACTGTGACCTTAATTGTACTGCAATAAATAAATAAATCATAATATAATTTTGTCATATCACCCACCCTTTACCAGGCCAATAGGATGGAGTCCTACTACAGCTGATACCTACACTTAATATAGAGGATTTTGGCTGAAAAAAATCTCTTCTTAAATATATTAACAAAATGACTGCAGGAAACAGACTTCATATTTGATCCAGGCTCAGCGGAGAGACCGTTTATTGGCGTACGCCATTCACACACAATTCACACATCCCATCAGAACGTTCTCTTGGTCTCTGTCTGAAGGAGAGGTCTATATAGAGGATTCTAGACAGCTGTTTAAATCTTAATAAATCATTCTAGACACCGTACAACATTCTTGACGCCACGTCTGGCATTGAACGCTGTTTTTGTCCAACAGGTGTTTACAGATATGTTACCTATAAGTCATAACAGTTAATGCCATGGTCGAGTGACCTTAAAGGAAGCACAGAGTCTTCTTGGCATGACAGCCACTAAAAAAGTCTGTGTGTTGTTTATAGACACTTAATTCATTACATCTTTCATAAGTATGATTATTTTCACATGGCCAAGACACAAAATACCATCGTTGCTAGAGTTATCAATAATATGTCAATTGCACGTTTTCCTAGTATTGTGCAAATCATGGCCTGTTTTATTAACACAAATCACTTCCTAATTATAACTCTCTTTGTTTTGTTTTTTGTTTGTAAAAATTCACAACATCTCAAGACAAACAGTCCCATTTAAATCAGAAATCCTCATCACAGCCCAGCCCAAATTAAACGGAGTCAGACCAGTTTACTCCATTTCAATCCAATCTACCACGGTTTCAGTCAGATTCAAGTCACATTAAAGCTGGTGCTGGCATTCACTGTTCAAAAGAGCAAAAATGCTCATTTTAGATATTTTCTCATTCTAGTATTTTCCCTGTTCTCCCCCCCCCCCCTCTTACTTTTAGCACATTTTCATTACTGAAAAAAAGCAAGAGTGAAAACCCAGCCAACCCATACACGCATGCCCAGTAAGGGAAGAAAACCTGTTGGGGAAACCAAATGGAAACTATTAGGAAAAGCTTAGGCCATTTTTGCGAACTCTGAAACAAAACTACATATTTGTACATAAACATGTATTTGACTCCTAAAGTCGCGTTTCACTGCATTTCTTTAGGCAGAAAAGCATTTTTAACGAGTTCAAAGAGGGTGGGAAGTTCTGTCAGCACGTTGAATTGGGCCTGGTCCGCATCAGTAATACCTCACATTTTAATTGAACTTAGCTAATTGGAAATCAATACCGTCAGCAACACAGGAGAGAGGTGGAGGCGCAGTCACACTCTTAACACTGCCTTAATGGAAGGCTAGGCTACATTAGCCGCTAGCTAGCCCTCCGCGAAACGATACCTAAAAGGTGGCCGGAACTGACAGCAAACCACCCCTGAAAGACCTCCAGTAACCAGCCAATAAACGAGTACATCCATGCAGCTCAGACAGGACAGGAGGTGAAGTGGCCGGCTTACCGTACGCCTGTCCCTGGAGGTCGTACTGCTGCATGCGGTACACCGTGAACTCATGAGCCGCCTCGGCCGGGAGCGGAGACACCAGGATCAGCACCGCGGGGATAAACACTATGAAGGTGAGGGGAAACGACGATTTAAACATGTTGTCAAACACTTCACTGGCTTCCTCGAACATTTTGGCGATTGTAGTTGGTGCAGAGCAGAGGACTAAATGTGCAGCTGTCACCGCTCTCGGCCACTGACGGTTACCAGCAGCGAATTTTGATCAGGCACAGAACTGGATGACCCGTTCATGTCTGGTGAAATGAAAACACCGACGATAAAAAAAATAAAATAGCACTGTTGGTATTTCATAAAAAAAATAGGTCAAATAAACAGCAAACCTTGAAGTAAATTATTATGTACGATAATATCTGTAAAAGATTCAAAACTTAGTTGATCCTTGGGTCGTTCAGGGACCTTACAGGGCAGCTATAATTAAAAAGCAGTACATTTTCCAAGACACTAGATGGCGCAAGGCACCAGATAATTCATCCACCCCTGCCCCGCTTTTGGATGATAGTTGGCTAATAATTATGCGTTATCCCGTCAGTCCGACGGTATTTCAATTCAATTCAATTTTATTTATATAGCGCCAATTCATGAAACATGTCATCTCGAGGCACTTTACAAAGTCAAAATCAATCATATTATACAGATTGGTCAAAAATTTCCTATATAAGGGAACCAGTTGATTGCTTCAAAGTCCCGACAAGCAGCATTCACTCCTGGAGAAGCGTAGAGCTACAGGGAGAGTCGTCTGCATTGTCCATGGCTTTGCAGCAATCCCTCATACTGAGCAAGTATGAAGCGACAGTGGAAAGAAAAAACACCCATTAACGGGAAGGAAAACCTCCAGCAGAACCGGGCTCAGTATGAACGGTCATCTGCCTCGACCGACTGGGGGTTACAGAAGACAGAGCAGAGACACAACAAGAGAGACAAACAAGCACAGAAGCAAACATTGATCCAATAATCTGTTCTATATTAGATGATAATAGCGGGTGAGCTGTCTTCTCTGGATGATGTCTCAGATAACAGAACGTCAGACCAGGTGTATTTACTATGAAGAAAAAAGAGAGAGAACAAAAAGTTATAAGCTTAAGCAGAAATGATGACAAGCAATGCATAATTGAAGAACAGTAGAACTCGATAGAGTGAGAAAAATAGATCCTGATGTCCTCCAGTAGTCTAAGCCCATAGAAGCACATCCCCATAGGTAGGTCAGGGCAACATAAGCCACTCTAGTTATAAGCTTTGTCGAAAAGGAAAGTTTTAAGATTAGTCTTAAAAGTAGACAGGGTGTCTGCCTCACGGACCAAAACTGGGAGTTGGTTCCACAGGAGAGGAGCCTGATAACTAAAGGATCTGCCTCCCATTCTACTTTTAGAGACTCTAGGAACCACCAGCAGACCTGCAGTCTGAGAGCGAAGTGCTCTGTTAGGAACATACGGGGTAATCAGAGCTCTGATATATGATGGAGCTTGATTATTAAAGGCTTTATACGTTAGAAGAAGAATTTTAAACTCTATTCTTGATTTAACAGGAAGCCAATGAAGGGAAGCTAAAATTGGAGAAATATGATCCCGCTTGTTGATTTTCATCAGAACTCTTGCTGCAGCATTTTGGATCAGCTGAAGACTTTGAGCTGCATTTTGTGGACTTCCTGATAGTAAAGAATTACAATAGTCCAGCCTTGAAGTAACAAATGCATGGACTAGTTTTTCAGCATCACTCCTGGACAGAATGTTTCTAATTTTAGCGATATTCTGGAGGTGAAAAAAAGGAAACTCTGGAAACCTGTTTAATATGGGATTTAAATGACATGTCTTGGTAAAAAATAACACCAAGATTTTTTACTTTATTACCAGAGGCCAAGTTAATGCCATCTAGATTAAGTGATTGATTAAGAACTTTATTTTTTGAGGACTCTGGTCCAAAGATTACAACTTCTGTCTTGTCAGAATTTAAATGCAGAAAATTTAAAGTCATCCAGCTTTTGATGTCATCAAGACATGCCTGTAGTTGAAGTAATTGATTGGATTCATCAGGATTTATGGACAAATACAACTGAGTGTCATCAGCATAACAGTGGAAATTATTTGGCATGAGTTTCTTGTTTGCCTTTTTTTCTAAGTCAGAAACACATTAAGAGTGGATTACTGCCTCATATTGAAAGCTAAAACTTCAATAAAAATTGAGAGATGGAGCAGAATCATCTTGATTCGCGCAAAGGAATTTGACCTTGGTTACAGCGCTTACAGTGTACAGACGCTTGGTATACACAGTATTTTGTTTTATTGAAATAGGTAAATGTTAATCTTATTCATATACTAGCCAAAAAAAGGGTTCATCCAACCGTGTTACTACCCAACTGACCAATCAAGCTCCGAAACAACCAATACATAACTACACTGAACTAAACTATAATAATAATAATAATAATAATAATAATAATAATAATAATAATAATAATAATAATAATAAGACGAAGAAGAAGAATCACAAAAATATAATTTGCGATGTATAAAATTCTATTAATACTATTGATTTTTTTCTATACTATCATATTTTCCCATGGGATTTGAGGGTATCCCTACCCTAAAAGGCCGTTTACAAAATTAATTTGAATCTATAGGGTGCACATACATATTTGGATGAGCATGATATTGTTTCTGTAAAACACAATGGTAATTGCTTAATTTTCCAGCATCCTTTTTCATAGTAATATATATAAGTAATATATATATAAGTAATATATATATAAGTAATATATATATATATATATATATATATATATATATATATATATATATATATATATATATATATATATATTCATACAAAGAGTTTCAGTTTCACCTTTGCATAAGGATTCTACAACAACTTGTACATTTATATATTTCTTCATGAAGTAAACATTTGCCCCATTACCTCAAATTTTACAGACTAAAATAAACTGCTAAAGTTTTACGTTAATAAGTTTAGAATGTAGTATGCAAGACCAACAGGTTAAGAAATGGCTTAGAATTTGGTCAAAATTGTTTTTTTCCCAGATTTGTTTTGGCTTAAACTTTTAGGTACTCTAAATCTTTAAACCTCTATAGTCTATAAATATGTCTATTTTAAAGAATGATTGAATGTTTGTGTGTAAAAAAATGGTTTAAAGCTTTGTATCAGGCGCGCCTCTGCTCAGTTATATTTGCTTGTGCCAGATAGTTGTAGGTCTGATGCAAGGCAAAATCTCCCTCTGTACTCTTGTAAAATGTATAACTGCATTTGCTGACTCATCTTGTAACTGGAACTGCATAATTAAACATCAGATAAACTGAAGTTTCAGTTACATGTTTTTTTGTTGTTGTTTTTTTTTACCAGAAGCAACTAAAAATAATACTTTTCATGCATATGTGAGAGGCCTACACTGGTCATGGGCATAGATTTCATATACATTTTCTCCTTCCAGATTTGCTTGTGCTGCTCTTTGTTCCAGGGAGGAAGAATGAATGAATCAACAAACTCCAAAAACAACAATTTGGTGCACAAGTTTGATGTTCGTGGGGATTTTCTTCCTAATCTACAAAGGGTTGAAATATTCCGTACAGACTCAAACATGTGACCCACTAGCCATGAACAAGCTTCTGGATATTTTCTTCATGAAATATCCAGCCAGTTTTAAGTTTGATCATTTAAAATGGCTTGTTTGCTGTTTTTTTTTAAGTTTAGTCCACAGTCTTCAATAGGGTTTGTGTCGTTGAAGACCATTCCAGAAGCTTATTATTCCCTCATGTATCTTTTCAGAACTTAGCTTTAATTGGAGTTAGGTGAAACTGTCTTTTTGGAGCACCCAATTCTTTCCAAGACTTACTCAATTGACCCAAAAATATCAGCCTCAAATTAATGGAAATTGGTTGGGGATGTAAGGCACAAGCCAGTCAAAGAATGGAAACTGCAGGAACATCAGAGTCATTGTCCAGAGGGAAGCATTTTGTACATCAGCAGGGATCAAGGGAGTGCCAACCAAGAATGAAGCCCCTGCGGCAAAATGAACACTTAACTACATGTATGGACAGGTCATATGGTGAAAAGGTGTATGATCAGACAAGAAAATGATGTATCTGGTCACAATGACGAGAGCCATGTTTGGAATGCCTCAGAAGACTGTTGCAACTCCCTGGCATAGTGGGAGCAGCATCATGCTGCGTGGCTGGAGCCCTCGGAGCCTTGCATAAAGTCATTGAAATAGTAAAGCAGAAATCAACTGGGAGGGTGTTGAGTTTGGATGGGATTGGGTGTTCCAACAGGACAATGAGCCCAAACATGCATCAGAAATGGTAAATGGCTTGTACTTGTATAGCGCATTTAACTAGTCTGAAGACTTCCAAAGCGCTTCACACTACAGTTTAGTCATTCACTCATTCACACACACATTCACACCCTGACGGTGGTGAGCTATGTTAGTAGCTACAGCTGTCCTGGGGCAGGCTGACAGAGGCGAGGCTGCCATGCACCGGTGCCACCGGGCCCTCTGGTGAAGTGTCTTTCCCAAAGACACAACGTAAACATGGATTACCTTAGTGTACTGAAATAGGATTTTTAAAGCCAATATTGTAAATCTGTGGGCTATGCATAAAGCCAGGCCCATGACAGATTTTAGATGAACCCTATGAGTTATGCTTGAAGTTACTTATGGCCATAAAACTTGTGTGGTTTCTCTGCACCTTGCTGAGGGACATTTGACCAAACATTAGTGTGTGTACATAAATTTGAGCCTGTTTACATAATTCTGAGAAAATCCCCAGTAAATCCAAACGTGCAATAAACGATTGGTTTCACCGATCATTGAAATTGGATGTTTCATTATCAGTCAGCTCTGCAAAAAGAAAAATACAGACAAACAACGAAGCAACAAAAAATTGATTGTGCATTCCTGCAAATGATGACTGTATGTAAAATTCTGACCAGAACGGTGTAACGTCTACATTTGGTTTGGTGGTGCTGATGAAAAAAACAAAACTGTTTTAGGATGTGGAGAAAAATTGAGTAGGGACGAGCTGCAAACAATTTTCTCTCTTGCCTCTCCTCCATCTTGTTCTCCCTCCTGGGGATGCTCTGCTAAGTGGAAGATTAATGCTGATATGGTGTCCTGCCATCCCACTTAATGGACCTTGGCGTGATTATTTCCTGTACTACGACTAATCCGTGCCCGAGATGGTGAGAAGACTGCAAGAAGCAAACAAAGCACAAAGCCAACTGAGGGGGGATGCTGAATTAAAATGATGGAGAAATTATCTGGAGATCCACTGACATGAACCACTGTTCGCTTGATGGAAAACAAGCTTGCTGAAGACAAATGCAGAAAGGGACATTTGTTCAGAGGCGGAAAAATGTTCCTGTGGGGTTGGTGCGTGAGCAGCCAAATCACATGAGCTGAATTCCTTAAAATTCATAACATCCTGTCGTCACATGACCATTACGACTTGGTGGCTCAGCAGAAGTACACGACGTCGTATTGTTCACCTGATGTCACCTTGGGGTAAGTTTTTTTTTTTTTTTTTTTTCCCTCATACGCTGCAAAGGTGACCAAACAGACATGGAGCCTCTATGCGTGAGCCTCTCCGTGTCCTCATTTCCTCAGTCCGTTCCTGGAAACGTCCTGAATCAGAGCTGCCTCTGGTCCCGTAACACTTTCTCTCTGCTGGTACACAAAGAATGCAGTCAGTACATGTTGGGTTAAGTGCCATGGATTAATGACAGATTATATACCTGCCCACTATCCGCCCACTCCCCTTTTGGTTTGTTTCACATTTCCATTCTCGGAACAGGCTGTCATTTTCTCACCCCTGCTCAAACACTGGCCACACCGAATCGCTTCAAGGTGAGAATCACAGTTTACCAGAAATACACTACAAGAGGGAAAGCAGTCCGTGCACATTCAGGCAGTTTTTTTTTGTTTTGTTTTTTCACTTTTTGGCTGGAGTCCTTCCCTCAAAACATCGCTATTAAAGCATGTTTGTGTATGGGATCATTCTCACACAATATGTAATTCAAGCCTGTTTGCTGTTGCGATGACCCGGGTAACTGAGAATTTACACAGGCATGTAATTCAAAGTGCTTTATAGGACAAAGGGGGGAAAAAAGAACAGTTAAAGACAGGCTACACGAATATAAGAAATACAGGATCATACTTAAGTTTAAGAAACAGTAAAATAGAACTTTAAATCAAAACAAGTGACCAAGGCATGCTAAACCTAAAACCATTAACCAAGAATAGACTTTTTGGGTAAATTTGCTTTAAAAATCGATGCATTTGGGTCTTATTTAGGGGACCATCTAAGATGCTTTGAGATGTACTTATGCCCAAAACTATTTACTGTTTAGAATAATAACAATTTAAAATCTAATCTTTTACAAACAAAGGCCCACTGATTTAAGAACTCCGAAGCAATTGGATGAGGTGCAGCTTCCTTTCACTGCCATGTGTGATTGCATCATTACAATAATTTTACCTTAGTGAAAATAAAAGCATACACCAGTTGTCTGTGTCCTTTTTCTGTCTGGGACAATTTCCTTTGGTAATATTTTTAAATAGTATTAGAGTAATGTAGTTTGAGACTTTACTTTTTTGTTTAATTTTAAGTTTGTCTCCATGACTACACCGAGATTTGTGGCATACATTTTAGCTTCATATATAGTATAGTTGAATGCTGAACTAAAACATGGCAGGGACTGATAAATATTGATTTTTGTCCTTTCTGTATTAAGTCGGAGTAAATTTTGACCCATTACCACATTAATATTATAAACACACTCGCTCGATGGTTGAAAGAGACTGAGGTCATGTGATGACGAAGATAAAGATAAAGTTGTGTATAATCAGCCTGGGTTGGTAAGAGATGCTGTAATACTTTATAATCTATAAAGACTTATGGAGAAAAAAAAGCTTAGAAAATTAAAAGTATACAATGACGAACTATGTCAATAAGACTGAGATTCAATAAAACGTGACAGAAGATTTTGATGCAGCTCTTTTCAAAGGAAAGTAATTTCAAACTTGCATTACCGGTGCTGTGGTCAAAAGCGTAACTGGAAGTCGGTAAAGAGGTTATTATTTCATCCAAAGAGAATAGATTTGTTGATAAACTTCCTTTTAGATGAATTTTGCCAAAAAATTTAGTGGTTAGATATTGTTAATTAATCAGAATACAAGCACAAACTTTCTAATTGACGACTCAGAGTAGCTGTTTAATTTTCTTCTTAGAAAACAGCAATGCTGAGCCGTATCACCAGGAAAATAAACAAAATTCAAAAACATTATGTGGAATTACACTTAAAATGTACATTTAGATCAAAATAGAATAAAAATAAGACGTGGTACCACGTGGTACATTTTTATGTTTTAATAAAGTATGAATATTATTATTACTATTATTATTATTATTATTATTATTGTTATTTTACGTGTCCTGTTGCAGCATTTCAGGCATGCCACATGTAGAAGCTGGTTGCCTGAACGTGCCAGGACAGCTTCGCTCTACAAACAGGATATCTGGAGATGACATTCTGATTGATTGATTGATGAACTTAATTAAGTCAGGGTTGCATCTAGCATCAAAGTGGACCAGCTGCATAAATAAAATATGACCATGAGTTTGTATGACCTTCAAACTTTTGGATTAGCGCAAGTGAACTAATTTTGTTTTGTTCTGTCACACCATTAAAACTCTGTCGATTACCCACACCGTGGTAACCAAAACAGTCCCATACCATTACAGCTGTTTTCCCCGAAAAATACATATTTTAATGTGGTGAAGTACAAAAACTCTTGCACTAAGAATCAATCTAAAATAATCTAAATTGAGCACAGGTCCCAGAAGTCTGGACATTAATTCAGCGTAAGTTGTCTTGCAGCCAAAAACTGTTAATTAAAAGCTGGTTTTTATAAATTATTATGCCAAAGTGGTAATTTCCTCTGCAGAATCAAGTTAGTTTCACATTTCAATGGTCCAAGATCAGAACCATCCAGAGTTAAGTCTTTCAGGAACAATATGTGATATCACTCTGTAAGAAGTGACAATTAACTCAGAAGAGGAGGTTCCAGAAACAGGAAACCAAACAGTAAGACAAAGAATGCATCAGGTTAAGGTAAATCCGGAAAGTAGATTTAAAATGAGAAACATAACTAGGTAAAAAGATTATAGGAGGGAGGAGAGTGATTTTGTGTCTGGTGTGTTGATTTCAAAGACCCAATGATGATCTTTTCCAGCGATGCCGACCTGGGCGAAGAACACAGCGCTTATTCCTGGAGTCTTTGGTCACTCTAAAACCTGATTGTGCTTTTTAGCAACGTATGACCTCGGTTCATGTCTCCCAGTATGACACATGACCACCATCTTCTTTTCCTCACCTCCTAATTTAACATGATTTGTGACCACAGGCTTGGAGGAGGCAACATCACCACCACCTCCATCACCGACGCCCCGGTTTCGTCATGTACGGCAGAATTGCTTTAGCAGTCATTTTCGTTGGGGCTCGTGGAAATAAGACTAAGGAAAAGCGACAGTGCAGCGTGTGACGGCTGAGTTGCAGCCTCTGAGACGACGAGCCTCTTTGGTTGCGTGGGGCAACAGTCAGATAATGGATGATGAGGCCTCTTGGAGCCAGACGTTCCATTAGATTTTGTTAATGCAGTCAGAGGAGGCTGGCGTGGCTCATCCGCCTTCATATCCACTTTCAGAGATGCTCACTCATTCAGGCCACTGGACCTGGCCTTTCTCTCTCCTTATTGCCCCGCTTTATACTTCCCCTTGAGTCCTACAGTGTACATCTCAGTGTTTCTCCTCGACCATTTCAGTTTGCTTTTTTTTTTTTGCTGCTTCTGCCTCCACTATTTCCAATAAATCTCAGAAGGAATTGATCGGGCCTCATTTTCTGTGGTTTTCTCACAACATCAGCGGACATTGTGCAAGCGCAAAGTACATGTTGTCTTCTGAATTACTGAGGTGACAGCAGATTTGCACTTTTGTAATCCAGGATTCTTAGAAGCATATTTTTACTCTTTGATTTTCAGATGCAATAGACGCATGTTAGTTTGGCATGTGTGGCAGAGAGGGAAATCCAGAGTTGGGTAAGAGCTGCACGTGTCACGTCCGACTCCCAGTGCTCTCTGCGCTGTACATTTGGTGGGTGTGAACGACCAAAATTCATGAATGGACAAACGTGTCTGTGTGTTTACATGAACTGCATGTGCCAATCACTTGCGACACAATGCTGGGAACCTAAACATGCAGATGGGAAAGGAATACACTGTATGTGCTTTCATTACTTCTCTGTATTTATCAATATTTTCTCATTGTTGCTGCTGCTGAAAAAGGGAAGACAGTGCCAGTTGATGTAACATATCACACTGTGCAATGAGCTGAAATTTGGTCCACTGCTGTGTAAACCTGTGAACAAATGTATGTAATATGCAAATGTGCCCCTCAGGGGTTTTCCACTCTAAAAAGTATTTCTCAAGTTTTTATTGTTGTGAGGAATGGTTAACAATTTCCCCCTACGTTTTCTCTTATTTTTGCCCTTGTCCAAGCTGCAGAGAATCTCAGCTCAGATGGGAGAGTCTGTTGACAGCCTCCTGTTAGTCGTTCAGCACACAAATCTGCCTTTTATGGAGGAGTGGTAAGAAGCAAATCATCTAGAAAAAATCAGAGGTCCTGTTTAAGTTTGCCACAAGCTATGTAGGGAACACGGCAAAGATGTAATCTGGTCAGATGAGACCAAAACTGAATTTATTGGCCCAGGGTCGACACCCTGAACACACCATCCCCAAAGTAAAACACGGTGGTGACGGCATCATGCTGTGGGCACACCTTTCTCTAGCAGGGACTGGGAAGCTGTTCATAGTTGAGGTCAAGCTGCAGTAGTGGCCTTCAAAATAAAAGCTGTATCATTGCATTTCATGCACCTATGACGGCGTGATAGGATTTACACTTTTACCACAAACTCACGCGGGCTGATGAAAGGGAATCAACGGGCCGGATGTGGCCCGCGGGCCGTAAAATGCCAAAGTCTCTGTTTAAGGCTACAAAAATCTTCAAGCCAGACAGCAACTGTAAGCATGCATCCAAAGGTACAAGAATTAAATTAAATTCAATTAAATTTTATTCATATAGTGCCAATCCACAACACATGTCATCTCAAGGCACTTTAAAAAGTCAGATTCAATCAAATCATATAGACACATTGGTCATAAAGGTTCCAATCTTAGGAAACCTAGCAGATTGCATTGAGCCACAGTGGACAGTCGTCTACATTGTCGATAGCTTTGCAGCAATCCCTCATACTGAGCATGCATGAAATGACAGTGGAGAGGAAAACTCTACTATGAAGAGAAAAAAAACAGAGAGAACAAAACGTTCAAAGTTGGAATAATAACAAATAATGCAAAATTGGAGAACAGTAGGAGAACTAAGCAGAGTGAAAGAAATAGATTTATAAGAAAATTTTCAAATCAAAGCATGGCCCAAAGGTCAGAATGGCCCAAAAGTCCGCATCTACTGCAGATCTAATCTTTATTCAAAATTCAAACTCAAAATCAAACATACTTTATCGATCCCAAAGGGAAATTAAATGAAATTACAGGAGCTCTCTAACCAATCTGACCGGGCTTGAGCAATTATGCACAGACGAGCGAACAAGCTGCCAAAGTTTTCTCTCCTGGTGGCACATTAAGACTGGTTATGTGTACAGTAAAAGCTTCCCTCCCTCTGTTTATGCATTTATGTTATTTACATAGGTGTAAATTTATTCTAAAAGTTTCCTTCATCCCTTCAGAATCTGATGTTTACACTTACAGTCAGTACTGCTTTTGACCTTCCTCGCATAGATCCATCAAGGCCTCATGATTTTTCTTCCCAACCAGGGAGACCCTGATTTTTTTTTCAGTTTTTCTTCTTTTTTTCTACCAGAGTAAGCCAGCTGCTCCACGCCTGCAAAAACCCTGGTCATATTTTCATCACAATGGATGCCTCTGCACGCCGAGCTCCCTCTGACCTTCTCCCTCACCCGGCTGAGTGTAAACCGGCCCCTCAGCCAACCTAATAAGTCCAAAAACAAATTGCAGCAGGTTGGAAGTATGCAGCGTGGGTCGGGGCTGTTAATGTAATGAACTTGGCTTCTTGGAAGTACAAGGCAATTAAACTCCCACGATGCCTCCCTCAGGGCCCAGACGGTCAGACTGAAAGGGCGGGGTCAGGGTGTTAGAGGAACCCGTCGGTGGGAGAAATAGGGAGCTTGGGAGAGAGAATTGAGACATTCAGAAGCCCCACAGGAGTAGGGAGCTTGTTGAGTGGGTTTGAGCTTAAACACCAATCAGTCATGAGGCGGCCTCGTCCAGAGGTCACATCAGGTTAGCAGGAGCGCTGTCCTCCCATCACTCACTCTCCAGCTGTTTATTTTGCTCTTTTGTTGGGCCTGATTGGTCTGATTGCAGAGTGGCTTTCCAAAAGCTTTCGGTTCGTTTGGAGAGGCAAACAGAAGAGGGTGGGTGTCGGCGACGAGGTGCGTTTTCATGGACCTGGAACTCAACCCCTGGTTAGGGTAGTTCTCTCTGCAAAAAGAACTGGTTTTCGTGAATAGTAAGAGAAATAACACTCCAGAACATTCCTGTTTTTTTTTAAAGATTTTTTTTTTTAAGACCTGCTGATGTAGGATGCCAGATACCAAACTAAAAAAGACAAAAAAGTGAGGCAATGTAAGGCAAGGCAAGGCAAATTTGTTTGTATAGCACATTTCAGTACAAAGACAATGCAAAGTGCTTCACATGATTAAAATATAGGAAAATAAAAACACAATAAAAGCAGTTGGACAAAAATGTAGAAAACATTAAAAAAATAAAACACGGGAAAATGGAAGCTAAAAGCAAATATTAAAAACAGTTGGACGACGTTTTTTTTAATATTCAGTTAGAAATAGGATTTGCAAATTGCAGTTTTTAGCTACGAATGTATAGATTCAATTTACAATTCATCTTTAATAATTCAATTAAAAATGTGCAATTACCAAACAAGTTTAAAATTGGATTTCTAAATGTATGAGTTAAATCTTAAATTTGAAATGGTTGTTTCCCCTAACATCTGCATTTCTGGGTTAGCTAATTTCTGTTTCAAAAGTTAAAACATTTGCCAACGTGTGGACCAGGAGCTTTTCCAATTAATCTCTCTAATTTAATGGTTTCGAAGAAGAAACAGATCTAAAATAGTCCTCAATCTATTTTAACACCACAGATACCTGTAATCATCCAAGCAGAGTAAACTTTAAATGTTAATTTGCCACAATCAGGAGGACCAGATCCACTGGATTTCACTACATCTGGTGTGTCAGTGGGTGTGTCGCTGTAAGGAAGCTGCAGCTGAGGCAACAGCTGTGGGCTTTGTTGCTCTCCAGCCAGCCTGCCAGTGGAGGGTTAAGATCTGGGCAGCCCATCACTCACCGCAGTGCTGCAACTGTGTGCTACCAAGTTATTCTGAATCATTTTCTCCTTTGCTCCTGGGTTCATTGTTGGTATTGAGTCCAAAAAACTGGCTTGGGTCTGTGAGAGTGAGGGAGGCAGGCAGGGGTGGGACGAAACTGAAATCCTAGTAAAGCTCCACCAAGTAATTAGGGCCGAGCGCGCCGAGGTCTCCGTCTGCTTCTGTAAGCGGTCGTGCTGAGATTTGTGAGATATGAGACTTTTTCACCACATGGTTCACACTTTATTTTGTTCAGTATGTCTAAATACTGAGCCGCAGTTTGTTGACTTGACGGCGTACATGATATCAGAGGTCCTCGCCTTCAACCTGACCTCTCCGTCACAAATACAACACATCTGTGCCGCGGCCTCCCATAATCCCAGCTGACCACCACGGTGAGAAAACAGCATTCAGGCTAACAGAGAGGCTTCTTGGTTTGAAGGAGCTCACGATCTGCTGGCTTTGAAGCTACCAGGAAGCCATACTCTCATTCAGTACACATAACACCAGGTCTTTGCCAGGACTCAAATCCATCCACTTACTTGCTTACAGCACACAGGAAATGAAGAAACCGTGATGAAATGAGTGGGGAAAGAATGAGTGCAAAGTGTAAATGGTACAAAAGGAGATGACTCAGCCTCACAGCATAGCGCTGAGCTTCTTTTTTGTCTGAAATACCACAACATAGCAGATACAAGGTGATGTTTTTCTCTAGAATTTTGTCACTAAAAAACTATAAAGGCTGTTGAAAGACACACACATAAAGCAAAAGTGAAGTACCTGAAGCAGTGGTGGCTCTTCTTTAAATGTCACTCTCGTTGAGCTCCTTCTTGTGTTGCACCCTCAACCAATCAAAAAGCAGGAACTGGTCAGGGATTCTGGAAGAGGAGCCAGGGTTCCCCTTGAAACCAGACCTGGGCATTTCATGGCCCCAGGCCGCACGGGGCCCCTTGACTACTTTTCACTGGCGCATGTGCGTTTGTAGTAAAAGTGTAAATCCTATGACTTTGTTACAGATGCAATTTTCTTTTGAAGGACACTATTCCTTTTTTAACGTCATCGTTGTGCTTATGTACCTCAGCTTGTTGAACAGCTTTCAGGAAATAATCTCTTAGCACTTAAATATGTCAGCTAACATTAAAAATAGAAAAACTGACACAGAACACAGAGTTCCCCCCCCCCCCCCGCTTTTTTAACAGTGTTGACCATTTATTGATTATACAAAAACAACAAGACAAAACAGGCTCATTACATTAAAAAAAAAGTGTGAACCTCATTTGCAAAGTAGATAATTTAAGCACTGAGCCCAGTAGTCCTGAATTGGTTGCCATATTTTATAACAGCCATCTACGGTCACTGAGGCGCTCCAGTGGGAAGACCTTAAATGTCTCTCTGCACCATTGTGTAACCATGGGGGACAGCCCCTGAATCCACTGTAACAAGATGCATCGGCCTGCCAGGTGTAAAGGTTTGCATAGTAAACCAACATCTGCTCCGGTACCAGGGGGAGTCCCTGCACAGATAGACCAAAAAGAAACAAAAGGGGGTCCATAGGGATTGTAAACCGAAAAAATAGAGCGAAACTCTGTGGCAACACTTCTCCAAAATCTATTTATCAACGCACATCGCCACATACAATGATAATTGGTGCCCACGCTTGTTTTACATTTTAAACAGAGAGGTGAATGTTGAGGGGGAAGCTTATGCATGAACAGCGGCCTGTGGAAAATTCAGTCCTGGTTTTCTTTTTTGTTAATGAGGAGACTCTTGACCATGTTTCACTGCTAAGTTAAACCTCCCCAATCTGTTTCCCAATGAGTTTTTGGATCTCTTAGTTGTAAAAGGGTGTAGCAACATTAATTGTCCATAAAAAAGGGAGGTTAATTTCTCTTTGTGTTCGGGGCTCTCGTTGAATTGAAGAAGAAATCTTTCTACAGGGTTAGTGATGATTGTGCAAAATGTCTCACTTGGAAAAAACAAACAAAAAAATTCTCCTGTCAAATATCAGACTTAATTTGTAATTGTCTCAAAGACGTAAAATCACAATTTTCAGAGAAACCACAGCTGTCAAATACTTAGACCCATGAAGAAAGGCTAAATTTTTAATAAGTGGCTGCATGGCGCTTGAAAAGTACCCTCTCCCAACGTGAGTCATAATATTAAACCAACAGTACCAAACTTTTAGTGTTGAACGCAGAGTTTTTAACAAGGCATGGACATCCATATATTTCTTTGCTCAATTCGACTGCTAAACTGCCAGTTTAGTGTGTGAAGAACATAAAGCAGTTTTTAAGGATTATAATCTGAACCGGCATTAAAACATTGAGAGAAGTACAAAAACTTGACTGATGTGGAGCAGGCTCGAGTGTCAGAAGATCGGCTAGCTAAACTGCAAAAGCATCAAGGATTTTTTTATTAAGCTCCTCTTTTACAGAGATGGAGCAGTAAGGACCAGCATTGTAATATCTCACGAGATTGAAAGAGAGTTTATCAAAGACTATTGAAGTCTGAACCAATTTGCCCTGACAAAAAAGAGGTGTTAGGAAATATGTCTCTCTCATGGCACGCCACGAGGAATTAGGCACTTTAGCTGCAAAAGAAAACGGTCATTTGTGACTGATTGTGACTGACTCTGGATGACAAATGTGATGAGTGCTACTTATCTTTGTACGTGGATTAAGAAAAAACGTTGAAATTACATTGGAATCAAAGCGATGTACACGATGAAAGGCGGTACAACGTAGAGGTAAATGCATCCATGGAGGTGCTGGGACTGAAATGGGACAAACTGGCATGTGTTGCAACCAATGGCTGTCCAAATCTGCGAGATAAAGTGACTGAAATTAACCCACAACAAAAACTGTTTTTTTACATTGTGTCTTTCAACAGGAGATGTTGTGCAAGTCCGTGCTAAATATTAGCCATGTTGCTGATGTAACTGAAATACGGCTCTACCCACCTCTCTAAAAGAACATTGTTCGTGATGAAGTTGAACAAATCCAGATGCAGATCCTCTCCCAGTGATGATCACTTGAGTGCTGTCCTTGAAGTACAAGGTTAGTGCCTGGGAACAACGCAGTGTGAAGATGTCAGCACAAAATAAAAGCCACTAACCTTTTCAGAAACCTGGAGGTTGCACTGCTTCTGATCCGTGGATCCAAGGGCTATGCCTGGGTGATCTGAATCACCGACTGACTGATCCACTTCTTGTAGAACAAGAGCGTGGGAGCGACAGAGAGAGAAACCAAAGTCCAGGCTTGGTTCTTACACGATATATCAGTCAGCAGGCTGAGGTTTCCGAAGGCCCAGAGGCAGGGGGAGAATCCAAGATCTGGGCTTGAGTCAGTAACAAACGGCACATAACAAGCAGAGGTACCCAACAGGGGCAGAGACAGGCAGACTTGGCTGAGAGGTGGTTCAGTGTTTTTGAAGTCCAGACCCAGAAGCCAACAGGAGAATCGTCCGTTCACAGGAACGAGGCAGGTCAAAAACAGGCAGGCGATCAAGGGACGCTGGATGGTTTACTCACATGATGGCTTTCAAGAATCTGGCAGTTACACACTGGGAGAGGCTGGTATATATAGTGCTCTTCCCAGGTGCAGCGACTCCATTAAGTTGGAGCCGCCACAGGTGTAACTATGATCTGATTACCTGGGCAGAGCGGGAACAGGAGCAGGGAATTTGTTCCAGGAATGTACTTACAAGCACCTTCAGGATTTATCACAGATGTCTTCTCTTTTTTCCACTTAAGTCAGTGATTTATCAGAATGGATTTGCCAAATGAGGTCGGCAGCAGCCATATTAGATTTTGATTGGTGAGACTGCAGGGAACTACTTTACTATTTATCAAACCTGAGTGGTGAAAAGTTTGACTTGTGAGTAAAATCTGAAGCACATCATCATTTAACCAAACAGTGGGTGCATTGTTTTCTTTTTTTTCTCCTTTTTTTTTTGGCATTTTGAAAAAAAAAAACTGAAAATCCTGCTGTATTAGTTTTTTAAACAGAGTGTATAGCGGTAGGGAAAATCAGAAGACACAGAGCAACAACACACCAGCAGTAGACCTGTCTGGAACGGCATGAGACCATGGCAAAAACCAGGAACAGGCAGAGATGAAACAAGATCATAAATGACACCAGAACACCAGAACCGATACTGAAATGCTTGACACTAGGTATAAAGATCACCTCAAATGAGTGCAAGAAACCCAGGGGAACATTGTAAATACCAAGATGAGTGAAGACAAACAGAAAACAGGTGTGAGGTAATCAACGAAACACAAAACAGGTGTGAAGAAAATGCATGACACACAACTAAGTGAAACGGAATGGGAAAAGATTTCAGAATAACACAGAAATCCAACATAGATTCGACTAAAATGAGAAAAAAAATCAAAACCCTGATCATGTCAGCCTGTGTCTTAAACATGTTGGGCACCTTTCTGTGTGAAACCTGAGGTCATGATTAGTTTATTATTGACATATCGCTGGTTTTCCGTAATAGCTTTGAAATGGTCTTTCCAACTGATGCGTTTTTTTATTTTCTGTTTTAAACAGAGCCTTGCCATATTGCAGTCGGATTTGAATTTGAAATCCTTGACCATGACCGTCTTGCTTTGAGACGTGCGAGTTGTACTCGGAGTGCAGCGCAGGGTGATGCTGATGCTCCTCTCTCCTTAAGGCTGAATCCCAGATGAGGATGTGTTGAGGACCTGACAGAAGAAGATTCATCATTCCTCACAGGCAATCCATCACCGGCGGCAGGAAGAGGCTGCGGGGCGGGGAAGGGTCTGGAGAGCGCTCTACTTTGAGTGGGGCTCGGGATGCTCACTCCAACATGGGCTTCAGCGAGTTTACTGCAGATAGAACCGTGGTTAGATCAGACTCCACCGTCTCCCCAAGGTAGACTGGGAAAAACAGCAAATGGGAAGAAGGCAGAGAAACTGTGTTGACTAAACAACTGAACTACTCACCTAGAAGAGATGATTATCATTTGCTACGTTTCCATTGCAAATGTGCACAAAACTTTGTTGACATTCTGCTAATGTCGAAAAAACCCAATTAATTAAGAAATACAAATAAACTCACTTGTGAATAAGTTTATTCACACGATAACTCGTTACAAAAAAAACGGATGTAAACACTGATCATCAGCCATCAGAGGAGACGTCGGCGTGTTGGAGCAACAAGCCCCTCATACTTGGGAGCGGGTACGCTGCGTTTTTGGGAAATTGCAGTTGCCAATTCTACAAAAGAGCTATGGAAAAGAGCTTTTTTATTTTTTTCTTCGTTGTTTTGTTAGTCACGTGGCTCGTGTGATGCAAAAAACTGTTTCCGTTGCAGTTTAGCGAAATACACTGATTTTCATAAGGCTGAAAAATCACCTCATCCTTGCACAAAAACGAACTGAAAAACTTGAGTTCTTCAACGTCGGCGGGTTTCCATTAAAGGTATAGTGGGTGATTGCGCAAGACCATCTTACCTGGTCTTTTGCTCCTTAGGGGGATCTAGTGAAAAAAATCTCCCAAATCCACTCTGGTCTTATTCCTCTCTTCTGAGGCCTTCGTCTTCTTCTCATAAACTTGTATGCTGTCTGCTTCTTGTGACTCTCAGTCATTTTCTAAGTATACAGTGAGAGCAGCGGAGCTACAATGAGCGGCTAACACCGAAGCTAACTGGATACATAAACACTAGGAGTGCGCAGCAAGAGGAAACTAGCAAGGAACGTGCACACACACTGGCGTTAGGTGAGTGGCATTTAGGACAACCAATAGATGAGATGATCCCACTATACCTTTAAGTGAATTTATGTTCGTAATCACAATTTGGCCAGTTTGATGGTCAAGAAGGAGAACATTCACATGGTACTGTACGTGCATCACGTTTGATTCCCATTGTTCTCTCCCACCACCTGTGCAGCTGTGGCACTGCGTCCTCTTCCTTTGATGCAGGCCAGCGGTGTGTCGGCCAGATGTGGTGGTCGAGGAGCAAAGAGTTCAGTTAGTCCCCGAGGATTTTCCCCGCTGAGCCCCTCACACCAGCAGGGCTGCTGGGAACAGACATACAGCCAACATATGTGCTCTACTGCAACATCCCTTTCCCTGTCACAAACACTTTGACTTTTTACCACTTCATCTTCCTCTTTCTTAGTCTTTCACCACGTATCTGATTTTTTGCTCTCAGTTTAGGAGTCCTCTAATGCTGCCAGCTGCTCCTGATTTTTGTCATGTTCAGTGGGATGTAGTTATCACACAACTATCTCCTGTACCTCATCAAGGATATACTGAAACGTTAGCGTCCCCTGTAGTTAATTTCCTTTGCTTCACAGTCTCTGTATGTGTTTCCTTGTGCTTGTGGTTTAAAGCTGCTTCCATATATCATCACGCTGCTTCTTTCAGTAGCTATTCTTTTCCCCCTATCTGAAGCAAGAAAATTCCAGGTGTAATTCATAACATGATGCCCAGGGCCCTGTTGCTGCAGACTCACTGTCACGGCTCATAGAGACACTTGAATATAGTCAGAGCCATTGTGAATGTTATTGAACACACCTGGGCTTTTCCTGCTGTGACCGATCAAAGTGGCTGTTGTGGAAAAAACGAGCAAAACAGAAGACACAAAAGTTCAGCAGCTAAAGTATTCATAGCTCCTTGAACCTTGTCATATTTTGGCACTTTACAACTACAAACTTCAATGTGTTTTATTCGTTTTATGTGATAAACCCTCACAAAACCTTGCATAAATATAAAATGAAAGAAAAATGTCACAGTTTTCAATTTATTTTACAAAGAAAGAAATCATGTGTGGTTTGGATATATAAAGTATCTTCACTCCTCTTTTCTCTGATACCCCAAAGAAAACCCAGAGCAACCAATTGCCTTCAGAAGTCGCCTAAAAAGGCATGTGTGTCATTTAAACTCAGTTTAAATCCAGCTTCTCTGTCCAAAGCTTTATAACTCTCACAGAAAACTGTTTAATCCATCATCCTTGAATTGAAAGAGTATGACACAACTGCTAATGGACAAAGACGTGGCCTTCCACCTAAACAGAGAGCATGGGCAAGGAGAGTATGAATCATGGAAGCAGTGAGCCTGTATTAACTCTGGAGGACTGAGATATCCTTAGCTCTGATGGAACAATGTCTTGGCAATAATTCAAGTAGTTCATGGTCATAAACATACACTCTGCTAATCTGATCCTTATGGAAGAGAGGCAAAAGAAATCAATTGTTATAAGAAAGCCATAAGAAGTAAAGGTTTTTCCCCAGCCATGTAGGTGAGACAACACCTCCACTGTCGTTTCATGCATGTTCAGTATGAGGGATTGCTGCAAAGCCATCGACAATGGAGACGACTGTCCACTGTGGCTCTACGCTCTTTCATGAGGAGTGAATGCTGCTTGTCAAGACTTGATGCCTTGAGATGACATGTGGTGTGAATTGGTGCTATATAAATAAAATAAAATTGAATTGAATTGAACAACAGAAAGGCGGAATAAGCTGCAGATGTCAGGTTAGATCAAAGTCGAGCTTTCTGGCCTGTGTGCAAAATGCATTGTATAGTGAAAACTATGAATGCACCTCATCCAAATAACACCGTCTTTACAGGGAATCGTGGTGGTGGCAGCATCCTGCTGAGGGGACGCTTCTGCGGAGGAGACAGGGTGTGACGCGGCAGCTTAGATTTGTCCCACCTCTGCTGCCTGCACTCCCCCAGCCAGCCTGATTGAACACACCTGCTCTCAATCATCTCCTCCTGTGTGTATTTAATCACTCTTTTCCCTTCCTTCCATGCCAGTTCGTCTTTGTTTCTTCCTGCAAGCGTTCCAGCCTTTTCCCACAAGCCTTCTAGCCTCTAGTGACTTCTGGACCTGTTTTGTGCCTCGACTCTGCCTAAACCCAGTGTTTTTCGCATACCTCTGCCCTCTTGACTGATTCTCCGTGTGCCGACCTTTAGACTGACATTAAACCACAGAATTTTGGAAACTGCCTAAGTTGTCATTTGATTCCTGCCCAGTTTCTTGTCACATAGGGAAGCTGGTCAGAGTTGATGGAAAGAGTGATGGAGCTAAATACAGAGTAATCCCTAAAAAATCTGGAGAGTTTCACCCTCCAGCATTCAAAGAGATTCAATTTATATCCAGAGCTAAAATAGTTTAGGGTGGTTTGGATCAAAGCACATTCATGTGTTTAAAAAGCCCAGTCAAATCCCAGACTTTCATCAAAATTAGAGTCTGTGGCAAGACTTGAAATTGATTTTCATGGGTGCTCTCTGTCCAATCTGTCTGAGCTTGAGTTATTTTGCAAAGACGAATGAGCAAAGTTTCATTCTCCAGATGTGCAAGACTTGCCATTGCAACTGCTGCAAAATTTTTTTCACTTTTCAGATTCTGGATAGTAAACAAAAAAAAAAAACATTTATCTTTATCTGCTTCACAATTCTACACTGATATTATTAGTCTATCAGAGAAAATCCTTATAAATCATAACGAAAACTGTATTTATCTATGTGACAAACTTAGAGAAGCTTCAAGTGGTATGAATATTTCTGCTTCGGACACAGTGAAAAGTGAGCCCGTTTGAAACGTACACGCACATGTGTTTGAGCTAGAGATGATCTTCTGGTTGAGAAAGATGGAGAGAAATAGCTGTGAGAGGTTCAACAGGAGGCCCTCCAGGCAGCATGCATCACACTCAATCCTTCTCCTTATGGGCTTACAGAAAAAAGTCCCCGAGCTTTAGGGAACATATGTGCCTATATTCACTTCAAGACTTATCCACCATTCCTCCGCATGTGTATGTGTTGGAACTTTGTCTATATCTGGATAACAATGGCGTACCGCTGCAGAGAGGGTGCTGTAACGGTCACTGCAGTTATCATTGCCACAAACTACCACATACTGGGCCCTGATTGAAGACGTAGCTCAGCTAGAAATATTCCTACCTCCCCTGGCCAGAATTAAAATTAGATTAAAATACATATGAATACTATTTCCTGCAAATGCACCAGATACAGTACGCGCTCTGCTACATCACTGGAAACTCTTTTAATTAGGAGAGGAAAAACGTCTTTTTTTTGTTGTTGCCGTTTTTCAACTGCTGCCGTCTTGTGCGAGGAGGCGAGCTCTGGTTCAGGCTGGAAACAGGATGTGGGCAGAGGATTTGGACCTCTGCCACATGCTATGGTGCCACTGGATCTCATTTGCATGTATCATTGATGTCTGCTCTGTGGTTGTGTTTCCAGTCCAAATAGTTGTTTGCAAGGAGATCTCTGTTGTCTTTCTTTTCATGCACTCTTGTCAATTTGGAAAAAAGTTGGGTGTGTGTGTGTGTGTGTGTGGCATGTTTACTCCCTCCCCTCCAGCTTAGCCTTCTTTTCCTGGCAGAGAACCCTCCGTGGCATCCCCACTGGCACTGTCTTCGGCCCACCCTGCTGCATTTTTCCCTCAGCCTGTCATCAGCCTCGCCTCTCAGTCTTTCCGCTCTGGCAGTGCCTGGTCCGTAATGAAAATAGAAAATAAGACGATGCAGCAAGGGGACCACAGTATAATCTTCAGATGTAAAGAGTAAAATAAAATATTTTGTTATTTAAGAAATACACACGTTCAGTCCAATTCATTTCAGCTAGCACCAGTTCAAAACAAAATCCATTTCAATACACTTCACAAGATAAACAGATCCATTTTACATATGTAAATGTATAATAAAATGAATCCAGTCATACAGATAGAAAAAAAATCAGTTAAATACATTTTGGTTTTATTCCTAGACATAACACAATGCTGCCAAATCCAATTTAATATACCAGCTGGTAAGATGGTTTCTGTCTAAGGAAACTCACTCACTAACTTTCCTTCAATCCCTCCTGTTGAATATGCATGTGGCAACAGTGGAAAGGAAAGACACAATTTATACAGGAAGAAACCTCCAGCAGTGTAAGCGGCCAGCTGCCTCGACTGACTAGGGTTTGAGAAGAGAGAGTAGATGCACAAAATCACAGAAACACTGATCCAGGAGCACTTTCCATGTAAAAAAAATAAAATAAACACATTTAATGGCAGAAACGTTTCTTTAATTGCTTCATCTAGGAGAAAAACAGCTAAACAGATCAGCTTTGAGTAAACAAGGTAAACTGAGTAAATAAAGTTACACACAGTAGTCTTTCCGTGATCTACGCAGGTTTATTTTTGCCTCACAATCAACAGCAATGTCATGTTCTCATGGATGGGGAGTTTAACGGGGACATATCGTGCAAAATTCCTATTTTTAGCCCTTAAATACATTTTGTTGTGTACTTGGAGTCTGTAGGAATGTAGAAAATTTCAACATAATCTGTCTAGGTGCTGCTTAGAAATCTTTATATTCTGTTTGGATCATATTTTTCAATCTGTTCGGTATTCTTTGTTCTCTTTTACGTTTTTTTGAACAATCACGTCACAATATTTGCTGCAGAGTGGCTAAATAAAGCCATGGACTTCCGGCTAACCAATTTGGCAAAATCAGCCACTTTTATTTCTTGCTGTGATTTTGTAGTCCATGCTGAAGTGGAAGTGAAAATGTTCGGTTGAAATTCTCCCTGCAGGAATCACAATAAAGCTATTTACACGCATAAATCAAGCGGAGCATTATGGCGAAAGCTGTTTGCTCCACTTGTGAAAGTAAAATCTGTCGAGCTCTATTTGGCATTAAGATATCAATTTTTATTGCCACATTGCTAGACAGGACACTGGGGAAAAAAAAAAAAAAAAGAAAATGTTCGGTTGTTGATTGTATTAACCCAACCAACTCATTACACCGTCCCCCAGTATACTACAAAAAAATGGCTAAACGGGGTGGAGTAGGGTGGACCTGGAGGGGGGGGGGGCTCATTTGTATTTAAAGGGACCGCACCAAAACAAGTTGCACTCGGATGCGCCTCAGAGCCGGGCTAAAAAGGGGGCTGTGCGCAACAATAACAAGGACTTCAGACCAAAGCTTTGCTGTTCCACAACTGAATTATTTAAATGTGAAAAGGAAGAACTGAAAAGCATGATATGTCCCCTTTAAGCTGACCCTGCGTTATTATGTCCCTGATGCCCCTCTGGAGACAGTCACAAGCCTGTAACCCTATGAACTATAAGGGACAACACGGCAGAACCAGTGTGGCGCAGGTACGAAGAAGCAAAGACAGCAGCTGCAGTTGCGCACAGTGAAGAAGATCATACTCCAGTAAGTGTCTGATCTGAGAAATATGTTGATCAGCAGAATCTGATGCAGACAATAACATGCTGAGGATGGAGCACAACAACTTGAAAAAAAAAAAACAACAACCCTGAATGTATTTGGACAGCACCGGTGCCTGTGTGTTAGATTGTCCCCAGCATTTATTCCCATAGGAGAATAAAAATACAGATTACACTTTGCAAATGCAGTCAAGGAGGAGTCATGTCATGTGTTCTGAGGAAATTAAATCAAAGTGTCATGTCAGAATAAAAGTGGGGGGGGGGGGGGGGCGTTTGCAAGCATGAGAACATCAAACAGGAGTGGCAGCATTATGCTAACACTGGCCTTTTAGTGATCCTGACCTAAAACAAGTCAAATTTAGTCTGTTTTTATCTTACACAGTAAGAATTGTTTTTCTTTTCATACAGTGCATGCAAACATCTGGTTTCAGTTGTATGTTTGAATATTTCACGATGATGTTGTCCTTATGAGTCAAAGCACAGTCATTAGTTACCTATTCAGAAGATACAGTGTTGCAGCACAAGGTTATTTATAGCATATTATTTATGTATATCCTGCAAATCTTACCTAAATAAACATGCTGAAAGCAAAGGTTGGTGTGTCCATTGTTATCAACCCCAACACTCTTCAAATCACATCTTTAAGCTGTTCAGACTAAAGGAAACAGTGTCTGTCCTTCTACAATGCTGAGATTTCACCCTTTGTCAATTCAATTCAATACAAAATGCTTTATTAATCCCAGAGGGAAACTAAGTATTGTAACTGATGGTTTCTTCAAAGAGTTGTTGTAGATGCTGAAGGCTGCAGGCAGGAAGGATCTCCTGGAGCAGTCTGTCTTACAGCGGGTCTGGAGAAGCCTCTGACTGAAGACACTCTGTTGGTTGACAGTCTGAAGAGGATGCTCAGGGTTGTCTGTAATGTTCTTCAATTCATAAAGAATCCTTCTTTGCTCCAGATGTTCTACAGGAGTCCCCAGAACAAAGCCAGCCTTCTTTATAAGCTTTTTGAGCTTCTTTAGGTCGCTGGCTTTGATATTGCTGGCAGAGGAGATCAGACAGCAACAGACTTATAGAACATCTGCAGCATCTTGCTGCAAACACTGAAGGACCAATACTTCCTCAAGAAATACAGTCTGCTCTGTCACTTCTTGTGGACAATTTCACAGCTGCCTCTCCATTACAGTCTGTTGTTAAGGTGAAAACCCAGGTATTTATACTCCTCCACCACCTTCACTTCTTCTCTCATGATTGAAATATTGTCGGTCCTATTCCTGTTTCTCTTGAAATCAACCATCACCTCCTTTGTTTTATTCACATTTACTTTGTTTCCACACCATGCCACAAAGCAGTCCACCAGCCCCCTGTACTCAGCGTCATGTCCATCCGATACAACCAACGACTGCAGATTCATCTCAGTATTTCTGCAGATGACTGTAGTCTGTGTTGTACTGGAGGTTTGAAGTATACCGGGTGAAAAGGGATGGGGAGAGAACAGTCCCCAGTGGTGCTCCTGTTTAGACCTCCTGACTACCTGATTAGACACACAACCCTTCTCACGAAAGTGTATATATATATATACATATATACATGTCACTATTTCCTATTATATGAAGGTTTGATCAGAATAGTTCCCAGTTTGGACAGAATATTTCATTTCAGCTAACTCATCTCTAGACATCTGGTTTAGATTTGCACATTGCATCTCACATGTGACAGCTCATCTTGTGTAAATCATAAATGATGTCTTTTGTAAAAAAAAAAAAAAAAAAAAAAAATGCTTTTTAGCTCTCTGCTGCACTTTTTTTAAAATCAGTATTGTTTTGCCATCTGAGCAGATTGCATCCAGACTGAAGTTAAATGTGCGGGTTTTCTGTTTGTAGACATTATGTTAAAGGTTAAGGCGAAAACCTTAAACCACAGTCTCTGTTCACTGTCTAAACATTTCCTTCAAGTGATGTCAGAAATACTTGTGAGCAAACTCGCAGTATGGCGCTTGACTTTGAAAATGTATATTTTTCCTGAAATTGAGACTTCATCACACAGTTTGTGACGCTGTGTGTGTACAGTAACACAGTTAAGCTGTTTTGCAGACTAGAAAACCTCTCTTTGCTTGGTATTTCAGTGAATGTTTGGTTTCAGTCACTGAAAATTAGGGTACAATGCCGGTCAGAAGCCCTGGATCTTCTACTCCATCCTGGCTCGGTCTTCTGGAAAGTCTGAGCACTTTGGACAAATTTATAAAAACCAACAAGTCCAGGTGAAAAAAAGAGAAACACAGCCAATATCAGCACCTTAGCTTGAGTAATGAACATCTCAGCCTGAGAACTTGGCTTGTTTTTTTGCTGACATGGTATCACCTAAGTGATCTGTGATTGATGCTGTTCTGATATTTGCCTTTTTCCCTCCATATGTGATGATTAATTTTCTCCAGCTTTCACACTGGATTGTAACATCTAGCAGTCAAGGTCTATTTGTTAAATGTTGTAAAATTCAGTTTTTGCCACTTTTCCACTGCAGTGGAAATGATGGGAGTTTTCTGTTTTGATAAGAGGGTCGACCAAACTTTTTGAAGAGATGGCTGTCATGAATGCAACCTGCTTCATGATGCTTTTTGGATCTGCCGGTGGAAGAACTTGGTAACAGACAACAAATGTAAAAGCCACCAAAGGTAGATGGATTTTACATAGAGTAACAGAAAAGTGCCCTTTTAAAGTTTGTTTATTAATACATTAGGAAGATATTTTTCCAACTGTCTTCAACAACATGCTAGTAAAAGAAAGAAAACAGATGCACATATTGAATATATTTGATGTATTCCTAATGCAGCAGTTCAATAAAGTAACAAGAGTAATCCCATTTTGTTTCTAAATAAACCTTACAAAACACCATGAAAAGGCCACTGAAAACCTAGGAGAAGCCTCAGATCTTTTAGATCCACATATTGACTATAGCTGCAGCAAATTTGGACTGAATCAGCTAAAGCAGATTTTTTTTACAAAGGTTTTAGCGGGCGGGCCTGTGAGTTTGGCACAATATATACAAATGTACCCAAAACAGTGGCAACATGTAAAGTAGACACGTAATATAAAGTTGCTTGAAAAAAATTGTGTCCCATAATAAATTATTAAAGAAAATAAATGTGATTACAACTTCCTTGTGTACATTTAGCTCAGTGCGTATTAGGCCAGGACACTTGTGACATGTTGCGGCTACAAGGACGTGTAATACAAAACTGGAAGAGTAGGCTCTCTAGTTTCATATGAAACTGGACATGATGGTTTTAAGCCTTAAGATTTGTGTCTTTTGTAGCTTTTTATTCACTAAGCCCGGTTTGTCTGAAGGAGCTTTGAATGTCTTCGCATGTGTTTAGCAGGGTCTAAAAGGGTCTAAAAGTAAAAAAGAAGAAAAACTTGGGTTCATGTTTGGAAATATTAAAGCCTCCTCTTGAGAGCGAATTAGAAAAAAAAGGCCATGTTTCACGTTGTTTAGAGATGGAGTTTAAACACCTTTCTCAGCTAGCCCCACATGTGGGCCTGTCGGGCATAACGTGTAACTCACCCCCATGTAAAATCATAATCATGCCCTCATGAAAATTTGAAAAATTCCATCAAAGTGGGCGAGGATAAAGGGGAAGCGGAGCGGAGGGGCTGTGGTTGAGACTGGGGGAAAGCAGCAGCTAGCCTGATTTGCCATATTGAATCATGGAGAGTGAGCACAGTGACGCTGGTAGTTACACCACAGTTCAAGGTGGAGGATTTTTCACCCCCCTCATCACCGGAGGTTGAGGGAGGTTTTGTGGAGCCTTATCAGTTTGAGCTTCTGGCTCAAGGCGCTGACTGACCAATGCCCGAAGCTGGTGCTACTGAGGCGGTGGAGGCGGGTTTCCGGACGAGGCAGCAACTGTCTGCCTATGAGACACTTCTATGGCAGATGGACTATTTTGCCGTTTATCATCATAGCTATCTATAATTTAGTTTTGACAAGTCACAAGGACATTAGTTAAATTTTAAATCAAAATTCATGCTGTCAGTAATGTCACTAACGGCGACATTAGAAATTTAGAAATCTATAATGGTAATTCCGGATAGTTAAACTTACTGATTAAATGCCGCACTCCCACAGTGGCAGAGCTACCGATGTCAGTTTCTCCAAATTATGCCACAGAAACCTTTGAACCAATAGCAATACAGATTTGAAATTCAATGCAAGACCACCATTTAACCCTAGGAGGGCACCACATTGAGGATTTTAGACACAAAAGCAGAATTTTAACAAATAAGCACTAATTTGTTAAAATAATGACCAGGATATGTACACAATACTATAAGACAACCATGTTTATTGGCAAAAAATAGTTGATTTGGGAATGAGTTACCCTTTAAGGGGGTTTATTCATTTTAATGGGAGTTCTAATGTCTTACTTTTAACAAAGGTTTTTGTCTTGTCACTCAATGAAGAACATATTTTTGCCTGCAAAACTAGAAGCTGTCTTGTCCACAGACAACCCTTTACGTAAAATGCTCTACAACTTGATCTCTGGTGTGTTCGCTGTGCTCCTGTGTCTTCATGATGATGGTTGTTTACAAATGTTCTCTAACAAACCTCTGAGGCCTTCAGAGAAAAGATGGATCTATACTGAGATTAAATCACACGTAGGTGGACCTTTTCTAGGATTTAGGATACTTTGGAAGCTGGTTGGCGGCATTGTATTTTATTTATCAGTATCAGAGCAGGAACTGAATACACATGAACATCAAACGTTTCAGATTTCTAGTCATATGAACTTTGAAAAGAGCATCCACTTTGCAATTATGCAATATTTCGTGTTAGTTTGTCTCACCGCATCTTGCTTTAACATAACAAAAAGTGAAGACGTTTAAGGGAGTATGAAGAGTTTTTGCAAAGCACTGCACATGCCTTCATTAGAGGTAAATTAGAAAGAATTTTTTTGATTAGGGGTGACTTTCACTGAGTATTACTATGGTGAGAAACAACAAGTATTAGATACATTTTCTCAGAAAGTCTGGAGAAGACACTGATGTCTAAAAGTGTAAAATGAAATGAAAGACTGAACCAATAAATTGTCTCACCGTGAGTTACCGTGAGAGTCGGACAGGGAACATTGCAGTGGCTGTTCTGGACCTAGAAACTGCTTGTGTAAGATATTATCTAACTTGAAAGAGAGTGTAATTAATGAATGATATGCCTGGACACACCGCAGTGTTTGAAATAGAGCCTAATCTCTTCTGCTGCCCTTTAAACATTTTTGATCTACAGTCAGGAGGAGCCAGCCAGTTTGCAGGGACATCACTGGATAAAATTATTTCTTTTTTTCTTTTGGTGTTGTTCTTGTACTTAATGTTATTATTACATCCAACTTTAAATTCATTTGGCTAATATAAATAACTTCGGTAGCCCTAACTGACGGAAAGGTTTATTCTGATTAAATTTAAAACAGTGACAAAACAACTTGTCTTTTTGCACATAAACGTCTGTTTTAAGCTGTAGATGCTTTGGAGTTTTTGAAATGCGGACAAGAGCTGAGATTCTGAGGTTTGTTTTCTCGCTGATCTTGCTGTCACTCTGCTGTGTCAACCCTGCAGGGTCTCTGTCAGACTGTGGCTTTGTGAAGCACGGCCGTTCTATCATATTTAATGACTGAGTTGTTTACAGAGTAGATCAATTTGATGTCTGGGCTTTTGTAAAAAGAGTATATTTTCTGAGCTGCAAGACTCCTCTTTAAGGTCAGAATTTCATTTGACTCCATTCATTTGCTTCTCTGCTGATCCTTTTAATACCTACACATCCCCATTTAGTCCTTAACCTCTGTCCATTTCATAGTGTAAACAAACAATTTTGTAACCATTGCATTCTAGCTTAATTCTTGTGGTAGTTTTATGAAATTGCTAAAATCTCAGATACATCTTCCTTTTAACAATATAATTTTTAAAGATTTTGTATCACAACCTTATTTAGATTGATTGCGGTTCTGATCCCTATTTTGGACCAGTTAATTTTTAAGATGTATGACAGACAGTGGCCCCCTGATTAAACTAAAATAACCATGAGCAGCTTCCTCTGGTAGATCTTTTAGGCCCTATTTACACGAGGTTTTCTGGTGAAAATGGAAAAGTTTGGTTGCGTTTATACTGTTCGTTGACACGACCACGGCGAATGTTTTTTCTTATAAGGGCACAGTTTGAAAACTGGTTCAAGAGTTTAAAAACGGCGTTGTGTAAACATGACAAGATGGAACTTTTCTTCCAGGGAAAACCTGGCTCATGTGCAATATGACAGAGATCAGTAGAAATTAAATAACAGGCACAACATTAAGGCTGGCTACAGAAAAAAAAACACAGAAGAAGAAAAAAGATGAGCGAATAACAGATTAGTGTTTCGGATGCTAACTCTTCTGAATATAGCCACGACTGAGCATGGATATAACGTATTTTTCAGAGTATAATTCACATCAGTCAAAAAATGCATCATAAAGTGAAAAAAATATTTATATACGTCAAACCAGACTATAAATCGCATTTATTTATAAATATATTTCACACAATCCAAGACTAAAAACTGACATTTAATCTGGTAAGGCAATTTATTCAATAACACAACTGCATCCACAATCAGCTGAATAATATGACACATACCTGAGAGGTTGAATGGAGTAAATTAGCATAACAAGCCAGCAACTTCAACTGGGAAGGTTCTCGTCTGCGCATTTCAGTGTAACGGTCCGTTACGCTAAAAAGTTGTCAAAATTGCGCTGAAATTAGACCATGAGCGTAGCGGTGCTATATGCTAAGCTAACTGTATGACACAAATATTTGAGAGCAACATAAAGCTCACGCGCATAAGCAAAGTTGTAAAATGCTTGGACAACAAACCTGTAAGCTATCGCTAGCTGTTATTAGCTTCACAGACAGCCAAATAATGGGATTCTGTCACGGTCTGGGCCTTACAAGCTGCACCACGAAACGCTCCGCTGCGTGAATGCAGACTGAAACAGCTAAACAACATACAAACGTGTTCTGTCTTTGTTGTCTGTAAGTTAATGTTTCAATAAATTTTTAGGTGGTGCAGGAGCAGCATATAGTTTTTACAAGCATAGAGCATCATGTGGCTATGGTCAGTAATGTTTACTACCTGGTTCATGTTGGTCAGTATGATTTACCATTAAAAACTGATATATAAGTTGCACCTGACAGTAAATCACAGGATCAGCCAAACAATGAAAAAAGTGCGACTAATAGTCCGAAAATATGGCAATTCAAAATTACCTTAAGCAAGAGTTGAACTTCATCATCTGTCTGATGGAAAACTTTGTTCTCTGTCATCTCAAAGATTTTTTAGTTGCAGCGGCTATTATTCAGCCGCATATTGATTTTCAAAGAACATAGCACCACTAGTGGAGCCTTGTGGGACTTAAAGGCACACTATGCAACATTTTTCAGTTAATTAATGTGTTTCATACCGTTTTGGATGATTAAATGAGTCATTTCAGGTTGAACAAAGGTTTTCTTGGCCGCCCTGGTGGTCTGTGGGGGAAATACCGCACTTGCAATTGCAGGAGCCCTCGGCCCGCACCCACAGGCTCAGAATCTCGTGCAAGATCGCGAGAGTCGGTCTTGCTTTACGCCGAGAACTGCTACACGCCCCCAGTGAAACGTATGCTCGCTGCTAGCGCAGTGGCGATATCTGTGCAGTTATCATGGCGGAACCGGCGATAAAACAGCGAAAGCCCATGTTGGAGCAGGCAAGAAAGAGGAAAAGGGCTGTGGAAAGAGAGAAGAGTCCTACACGGGTGAACATCGGGAAAGCTTTTTCCGAATGGCGAGAGCTAAAAGAGAAAGAAGGCTGCAAGGCTGACGCAGACCTCGCGTTTCTGCTGATGCGATTGTAAGTAACATTGTAATGGTTTCTCTCTCTCTGTGTGCATGTTCATACTTTCACTGTGTTAAAGCCGGGCATACACTGTACGAGTTTTTCAGTCGTGGTACTTATATACATCTCAAACTGCGACGGAACCGCGGGGTTTAAAAGTTCACCGCTCATCTGTTTGCTGATCTGTGTTTCCAAACTGTGCGACGGAACCGCGGAGTTTAAAAGTTCACCGCTCATCTGTGTTCTCAAACTGTACCGCGCGACGCTCGGACGCGGCTCGGGAGGCACCGGGCGTCGGGGGGAACGGAGGGGAGAGAGGAAAGACGAGACGCCCCGGCGGCCGCGCGGCATACGGAAACAGACGGCCAGCGCGTCGCGCGGACCGGGACCCTCGCCCTACCCAACCCCCCGCGAGCCGATGTCCGGGCCCAGCGGGTCCCGGGCCAGGCGGAGGTCGTTTCGGGACGCCCGCTCCCCTCACTCCACTGGCGGGGACAGAGAGGAGGGGAGGGCGCTCCCTCGTAGCTCTGCTTGAACAGCAGGATGGTGATTCATTGCGTTCGCCTGCCTGCTAAGCTCAAAACAACCACGCCTGGCTTGCCGGAGAAACCAGGAGAACAGCTGAGCATATTTACGACAGTGCACTTTTACTTTCACCCTCTGGGGGGAGCCTCGCTGGAAAATCAACCCCGGTTGCATAGTATACCTTTAAACCTTTTCCAAGTTTCTACTGCTGCCGTGTAAATTGAGATCGCAATTAGAACAGCTGCCATATAAACATGTTAGCAGAAACAGAACTATAGTTTCCTTTTCAGTGGATCGTTGTCATTTAAACAGGGCCTAAATTATCTGAGTCACATACCCACATTTTCCTACAGTAAGTAGTTTATAGAAAAGCACTTTAAGGTATATAGCCATGTTAGATGCTTAAAAAAACACCAAAAACCATTTGATCATGATAAAATAAGGTTATATACACTAAGCATCCATCCTGATAGTGTTTCTGCAAAACCTCGCAGCAAAGCTGCAGCTTGGCGTGATTGAAGACCAATCGTTATTAATTAAATAAAACGATCTACAGCAACTTTAAGATCCTCATATCAGAACACTTACTCACGTCAATCAACTCTGCAGTCACATCTGAGCCTCCGCAGGTTTAGCATCCGCTTCAGTGAACACCAATGGTCATACTTTATTCCCAGTGACATTCCAGTCTTTTCTCGCGTTATTTTTCACTGGATCTTGGACCATTCTTAATTTGTTTCGCTTGGAGATGCTAATAGCTGTTAGCCGCTTCCCTGTTTTATTTCCTGCTGTACGCGCAGTTCTGTTGTTATTATAAAAAAACACACGAAAGGCATTATTTACTAACTTATTGAGCAAAAACAAAGCATAAAACACCAACATAACAACTAATATGCCAGCAGGACGTGATAATCTTTCATCAAAACTTTATATATGCAACCAATGTGGCTATGCACCTTTAAATCATCAGTGGTTGAAAAGGGAACAAACTGATGCGTCACATTATTTCATGCAAACAATGATGAACAAAAAAAAAATGCTGACATAAAATGAAGAGGTGAAATGATCCTCACCGTGTATCAAACTCTTATCATTCAACTAATGAAACGAGAACAAATTCTATTACATGCTGCTAATGTCACAAAGCATAAGGATCTGGTTACATTGTCCTGTGGTTTGTGTAGACCCAACACTGGTATCTGTACAGGTTTGGGTCAGGTTTCTTGACAAACAAATAAAACAGTCTATAATTGGTCCAGTATAGGACCAGAAATTGATCAAAACAGTAACAACAACAACATCCAAAGCCCCCTAACTCTAACACCTGCGGCCAAAAAGTTAAAAGTACAGCACCTGTTTCATCATTTCAACATCAAGGTTAAAGTATAACAAAATTTTAACTAGAAAATGTGGCTGTATTGTAAAAGCTGATGCACAGTCTACAAATGAAAGCCTTGCACTTGTGTTTGTACCGAGAAGGTGCTTGTACAGACTGTTAAGAGGAGTGATGTGAGCGCATCTACCTCTTTTCTGGCCCTATGTGCAAATTGCATTGGATCAAGCTGGACCTCGACCTTCTGTGTTAGGGTTTGTTTGACCAGGCACTCAAAAACCTTCATAACTAGTGAGGGCAGAGCCACGGACCTTGGGTCATTGAGCTCCTTGGGAACAGTTTTAGCCACAGGGACAACAATAGAATTACATCATGATGTGGAGTTGTATTTATTCAGCAAGAATGGGAAAACTAGTCAGAACAGATAGGACGATGGGTGGGGTTAAGCACACTGCATTCCTAAAGGAGAAAAACCTTAAGAGGCTAAAAAAGGACCTGAGACAAGGGGTGGAGGACAAGGGCCCTAAACATACATCGAAAGCTACAATGGAATGGTTTAGATCAAAACAAAGGTGCAAGAATGGCCTAGTCAAAACCAAGACCTACACCCAATTGGGAATCAGTGGCAACACTTCTAAATTGACAGACAATTGGAGACTGAGCTTGAGCTATTTGGCAAAGAAGAATGGGGAAAGACCTCAGTCCCTCGATGGGCAAAGCTGGTGGAGACGTACTCCACAAAAAACTTGCAGCTGCGATCGTGATCCAGGTGGTTTCCAAAAATATGGACTCAAGGGGGCAGAATATAAATGCTTATCACACTTTTGTAGTCAGCTCTAAAACTATGTATAATTTTCCTTTCAATTAACAATTATATATGACTTTATTTTGATTTATCTCTTAAAGCCCGATAAAGTACATCAGAGTTTGTGGGTTTTCTTTGACAAAATGGGAGAAAGTTCAGGCAGAATACTGTTGCAGGGCCCTATAGTGGCAACTTAAGCTGAAGTTTGTTTTTCTGCATAGTTTCTGCGTCTTCTGCAGTGATGAATTACACCATAGCTCTGTAGCAGCAGGCAAACATTTGAGATAATCATAAGGCAAACAGAGAATCAATGCCTATGAACCTGCAGAAATTCAATCCTGCCCCCTTGACGCTCTAAAAGTACAGAGGCACCTGCACAAAAAAACAACAGAGAGACAAAGCATCACTTTAGGGAGTATTTCATAGAGGAAGATGGGAAAAACTGTAGGGAAGGAAGAAGGAGCAGCGTCCATGTGGACGTTTGCGTATACAACTGATAGCGAAAAAGGAGGAGACAGAAAGATATGGAGAAAGATAAGACAAAGAGACACTACATTGCATTAGACACTAAGAGCCATTCCTTGCTCGCTAAAGGCTAATGCAATTGCCACACAATAAGAGCGTCTCAGCGGAGGCTGTAAAAAGAACTAGTGAGGGGAATGTAAGAGGAGAGGCAGGGAAGGAGGGAGGAGGGAGGGTTGGGTTAGGGAGGAGGGTGAGGGAGGACCTGCAGCTCTGCCTTCAGACTCTCATATGAATCTCCTGGGACAATGGGTGAAAGTCTCTCTGTGTCCGTACTGTAACTCTGGGCTGAGTGGCTCACTACTTGCTGTGTCCTCAGACTGATTGATCAGGCTTGCAGGGAGGAGAGACGGAGAGGAGGGGAGACGACTCCGGTAGCAGGCAGGCAGGCAGGCAGCTGGCTGGGTGTGTTAACTCCACATCTGACCTCTATGGGAACAGAGCTGCCTCCTCTCCTCTCCAAGCAGACTGTGGGAACCAGGGGGACAGAGTTTTACCCTCCCTCCACACCACCACCACCTCTGCTTCTTGCAGGGCCGTCTTGCTCAGAGAACTGGCGCTGGACAGACCGGGACATGACAGGACAAGACAGCTCTGGCAGCCAAGACCTCTGAGGATTTCCACTGCAGAAGGAGTTTTGGAGCCGCCTCCGTCACTCAGACAGCCAGGCGGCTTTCTTGTCTGTTATTAGCCAGATTTTAGTTGGTCAGCCAGTAAATCAGTCACTGGGGTCTTCCGCTCTCCGAATATCCTCATCCGAACTCTGATGTGACTCAGGCTCCATCGTGGACCACCAGAAGACCACCAGAGGGTACGGTGAGTGGCAAACGCTCCTCTCTGTCTGTCACACACACACACACACACACACACACACACACACACACACACACACACACACACACACACACACACACACACACACACACACACACACACACACACACTTTCCTCTGAGTCTGGGTGCAGCATTCCTTTCACAAATTTTATTAGCCGACTTCTGTTGCCGACTTCTGTTGTGCTCTTGTTTTTCTCTTGTCACAAACACATGACAACAGACCTGATCAAAGCTTCTGGCCCAGACATGCTGTGCGGTTGTCTAGACCCAGCTTTGATCTTCCAGTGACGAGAAACAGAAAGGCATTGCATCTGCTTGTTCGACAAGTGGTTGGTTTCTCACCTAATCGTGTTGCCTTTGTTTGTTTCTAGACTTTTAGACCAACTCATAGTTAAAAGAGCCCTTATTAGATGAACATCTCTGAAAAGAACAAACAAAATAAGATATTTCACACACCTGCCTGACTCCAAGCTGCTGTACCAGCACTTTCTCGCACCGGTCTCATGACTGTGGGGGGGTTTTGTGCAGCGCCATAATCTCTCTCCGCTGTTTGGGAAAGGAGGTTGATAAACTCACCCTAAAGTCAAAAGCTCAGAACATTTCTGGACAAATAGTTCAAATACTTGAGCATGTTCCAAGGCTTTATCTGTGTCTGCTTGATCAGTGAGCTGTTCCCATGTGTGAGGGGAACTTGTTCCACCAGAACGAAGCCAGCACACCGAAAGTAAGTCGCACAGACAGCATGAACAGATTTATATTAGCAGGATAAGAAGCAGGAGCATGGATCCAGGGCAATGCGCCTGACATACTCAGCAAAATGTACTGAAATACAAAGGGATGAGGAGGAATTTAAGAGAGCCAGGTGAGCAACAATTGGATTTGTAAGAAATGTCAGATTTGGTTTGAAAACTGAGCAGACTCTTGTCTGAATAAAGTCTGAGATGCTAATTTATGATGCAGTTTAACAAAAAATAACATTAATTCAGGTTCAACGTAACACTTCTTCAGGAAAAAGAGTCTGTTTACACTGTAACAGATGCTGATATGGGCGTTGTCTCAACAACAATGAACAGATGTTCTCTATTAGAGGTCGATAGATAGATAGATAGATAGATAGATAGATAGATAGATAGATAGATAGATAGATAGATAGATAGATAGATAGATAGATAGATAGATAGATAGATAGATAGATAGATAGATAGATAGATAGATAGATAGATAGATAGATAGATAGATAGATAGATAGATAGATAGATAGATAGATAGATAGATAGTGGCTCAGTGTCTAGAGTGGCCATCTTGCATTCGGAAGATTGTTGGTTCAATTCCATCTTCCTTCTGTCACATGTTGATGTGCCCTTGGGCAAGGTTAAGTCAACCCCATGTTGCTTACCAAGTTGTGAATTGTTGAATGACTGTGTGCGATTGTGCTAAATGAAGTCAGTCCATTGACCATTTCAGTCGGTTTATAGACTACAGCCTGGAGTAACTCCAATTCTACTAAATAAACAAACTAACCAAAGCACAAAATAAAAAAATAAAAACAGTTGTGTGAAAAAAAATTCCCTTGCAGTATATTTACACTTTTGTGTGGTGGAGAGAACCACTGCGTTAGGCCCAGTGGAACAGAGGCTGTCCAGGGAGGGCAGCTCAGCAGTCAAACAGCCTGGCGGTTCTGCACCGGACTCTGTGGAAACCTCCTGCCACAGGCCAGCAGACCGAACAGTCACCGTACCGTCTGCCCGTCCCATGCTGAGGCCGGGTCGGACCCATGATAATCATCTGGGCCCGGGTCACCGCGTTTTAATGCAACGTCCTGCTGGGCGGGAGGCAAGAGGTTGGGTTTTGAGGAGTAACATCATTGACGGACAAATGGCACCAAACGAGCAAAAGGTGAAGCATTACATGCACTGGGATGTATTTCCTCTATTGAACTGGATGCTTCTGCAACTGGAAAGAGATTTCTGGATATTCAACCACTTCAGTGCCACACGTAGCATCCACTGTGAGTTCAGCTGTGATTAGCAGGTGACTGGCTGGCTGTGCTTTATTGCTCTGGCAGTTATCCTCCTCGAAGGTGAACCTCCGCCCCAGTCTCCAGGGTTTTGGAGCCCGATTTGTTGTTTCATGGCTGGAAGGATGTGTTGGTTTTATTTTACACACGTAACATTTTTGATGAAGGCCAAAATGTTCAATTTTGGACGCATTTGACCATTTTCCACATGTATCGCTGTGTCTCCAATTAGGCGTGGGGCAAACAGCAAACTGGTCATATCAATTATGGCTTTCTTCTTGCTGCGTCTTCCATGAAGGCCATATTTCTTTATCAGAGTCAAGGTCAACTTATAGAGATACGCTTTAATTTGTGAGAAATTTGGAAAACCATGTATAATTTTCCGTTCAGTTGGTAGGTGGGTTTCTCTTAGATCAAATGCAGTGTTAAAGTGTCTGGGACAGCATGGTTTCCCTCGGTCCTTTAAGCCTGGCCTTGCGTCTACCGCAGAGAATTTCCGTCTGAACCGAAGCAATCACAGGCAGCACACATTCAAAACCATCTTAGCCAGTAACCAAATGAAGGAGCCTTTGATACAGGCCCCGACAGATGCATATTTTCTTTTTACGAGCAACCAAGTAGTAAACAGCTTGCCTTGTTGGCTCTGCTCCGGGATTCCAAAAGGAGGGTCGTTTATTTACACATGCACGGCATGTGAATAAAAGTAAGTGTACCAAAAAAAAAAAAAAAAGCAATTCTTAAAATAAATAAATAGATGAATCTGGGAAAGAGAGAAATTTCCATGACCAAGTGACACCACCGGCTGGGTGCTTGGAGTGTTTGCCAGTCTCTGATTTCATAATCGGGTTAGTTGTGCTATGCCTTGCTGCTGCATGAGCAGCAACAACAACAGCAGCGGCAGCAGCGGTGGCGGTAAACTCCAATTGAAGCCATGTGTGGTGGAAAAACAGGCCCGGGTTTGTGGAGGGATCGCATGCTTGAAGTGGAAGGGAGCCTGCTGGTCACAGAGGTCACAAGCCGAACACGCCAACTCCTCTTGGCCCTTCTCACACGCCATGCTGACGGCTGCATCTCAATGGTTCCTCCACTCCCTCTGCTCCTTAATCTAAAGTCATTTTTGTTACCTTTACAGATGCCGCAGAGCGTGATTTTCTTTTTAAAAGTGGTGTTGAACACAGGGCAGCATGGGACACTTTGGCTCTGGCTCCACTAACAGCAGCATTGACACATAGTGTACCCTGGCATTCCCGTGTTGTTGTGTCTGGGGTTTATTTTCTCCACCGCTACGTCACCTGATCTTCACACGCTCATCACGCTCCGAGCGTCGCCCTCCTTAGAGCGTTACTTTCTCCGTCTCGCTCCTCTCTCTTCTTGGGTTCCTCTCGGGTTCTCGATAACAGTCTCTCCCCCCGTGGAGTCCAAACATTATCAGTGTGGCCGCAGCTATTAGCTAATAGCTGCAAACGCTAAAGCTATCAGATTCAGAGATAGACAATGGTGGGCCGTAATGCAGCTGTGCCATTTCCCCCCACATGCATTATGATCAATCATGTTCCTGTCAACAAGAAGGGCTGGCTCTTTTTTTTTTTTTTTCTCGTTGAGATTCCTCCTTTAACTGGTGCCTCGTTGCCTCTTTTAAGATCACATTCATGTGATTTAACACTGCGAGCCTTTAGGCCTAAAGTTCTCAAATCCTTTCTCGCTCTCATGTTTCTTATTCTGTGTCTTTTTCTAAGAAAAGGTTGGTAGTGATTGATTTTTTTTTTTTTTCGCCAAATTACATCTCCGCTGAATTGCATTAACTATGTAAAGTGGATTATTGTTAATGGGACATGTGAAAAAGCGCCAGCATTATGCTCACTCCCATCATCAGTCACTAGGGAGAGCTGGATTATCAAGACTGAGTGATCTAATGAGCTAAATAATGAAGCCGAGCCCCGGCCAACACGGGTAATGACTTTTTAATGCTCGTGGGTTCTTTAGTTACCTACAGAGGTGCGATCGCTTCCGATAAGGCCTTTGTGCTTGGTCAGTTCTGACCCGCGTGTAGGAAATGCTTGTACACAGTGCTGTCTCTGTCTGACACAGGGTTCTGCAACAGGCGGCTCCAGGGCCGCATGTGGCTCTTCGGGCCTCCCAGACCATTCAAGATCATGTATGATGACCCACATATTTATATGTTGGGAGATAATAAGACGTTTTATCAGGTCTTTCTGTCTTTGTGCAATATCGGCGCAGAAAATTCTCCGGAAAACGACATTAATGACTCAATGATTATTTATTCATTTGTCCATTTATAGTATTTTTCTTCATTTTCCATAAATATAGAAAAGGATTGAATTGATCATTTTATCTGTATCGTGCTTTTGATTGTTCTAAAACCTAAAAACAAGAAATAATTTTTAGATAGAAATAAAACATGTTAATACGGTAGGTGTGTATAAAATATGACAAGTCATCTTACTAATATTTGTTGAATAGGTTTTGCGGCTCTGAATACATTTTGCTTTATAGGAATGAGAACAAGCACAAAAATGCCTCTGAATAGTAAAAGTTGATGACCCCTGATCTATTATGAGTCTTGGACTAGATGGGGCATGAAATGTGTTACAAATTGGACCGAAAAGACAAAGAGCGGTATGTTTTTGTTCATCATTATTATTTTTTTAAATCTTTATTTTACCAGGAAAATCACACTGAGGTTAGAAACCCCTTTTTTCAAGGGATTCCTGGCTAAGAAAGGCAGCAGCAACACAATAAAGTCACATAATTACACACACACACAAACTCACCGATAAAAATCATAAAAACATGAAATATTTTTTAATACATTTAAAAAATGACAAAACGTTTCTATTTCTTGTTTGTAGACATAGAATATAATTTTGCACACCCTTATGATTCTGAGTGCAAAATGTATGGAAAAGTACTCAGAGTTCTCAAAATGTTTTATGTTTCACCACATTATAAACACAATTGTATTAGATGGGTTTCCATATTCACACCTCAAAAAGCCTAAGTTAATGCTATTAGACATACCAGTGTTTTGGAGTATGTCTATATCAGCTTCGCTCATCTAGGGACTTAAAGTATCGATGGGGTATGAAATATGAGTATCATGAGGCCAGAAACAGACAAATGCACTAAAAGAGAAATGTAAGATTTTTTAAAAATAAAGTGAGTACAGTAATATAAGATAAGATAAGATAGACTTTATTGATCAGTCACACAGTGGAGAAATTCACGAGTCACATCGGCTCAATAATCAAAAGAAGGTGGCAAAAGGAGGAAAAGGTGCATGAGGTATATACAGTGCGTCCACATATATACAGTGGATTGAGAAAAAAAAAGAAATAAAGCAGAGATTTAAGATGACTATATTATAGAGGTTATTACAAAGTATTTTGCTATAGGGAAGAAAAAAGACAGCTCTGGCTGTTATGATAAAGAAAACCTGAAAATATTACAGCTCCAAAAATATCTTGCATACAGTTCCTTGAATCTCTATCTGAACCTGAAGTGCAAGTTCCAACTTTTCCATAAGACTCCTGTACATCCTGAAGGTCTTGACTCTGATGTGATCCTCTGTAAAGGTAGATCGAAGTTTTATTTAGAATTAAAATTAATATGTTTTTAATAACTTATTACCTACTGGAGAAACCCTATGAAGATCTGGATGCATATTAAGCTATTTTATGACAGGTTTGACTGTTTTCTTAGTGTTTTAGCTTGTAAAGTAGAATGAAAAAAAGACAACTTCACAGCTGATCCGTCACACGGCGAACTTGGCCCAACTATCAGTCCTATATTCAAGTATAAAATAAGTAAAATAACAAACATATTTCCCACCTCCCTCCCCAACACGCCCAGGAGAGAGGGATGTCACGTCTAAGTCAAACGTCTCGCGCCAGTTTGTAAAACTGACCTGAAAGCATTAACAAGGGAATGTTTTATAGCTACCTCTCTCTATAGTAACTTTACATAAGCAGCAGCAAATAAAGTTTGTGTCTCTTTCAAAGTAAAGGTATTGTTGGCTGTGGTCCTGCTGCAAAGGAGGAAATGACTGAAAATAATCAAGCATAAGGTTGGCGATAGTTTCTGTTTATGTGCAAACGTCAGTCGGTGCTGCAGGAAGTTAGAAAAGTATCCCCTGAAACTCGGGAGCCGTCACTTTAAAATCGTGTTAAATTGTACATGTTTCACTGTGTCCTTAAACATTTACAGATAATTATTGCACTTGGTGATTTCAGGTTCAGTGGTGAATACTGATGTTGCTGAGGACAATGGTTTAATATTGATGATTTATAGCAATCATGATTAAAGTAGTCATCTGCTGTCAGGATTTCAAGAGTCTTAGCACATTAGGTACCGAAGACAATATATATGCAAAATATACACTTCATCTTGCAAAGTATCAGCTCTGCATCTCCTCACGACTAAACTCTAGGGGGGGAAAGCGGTCTTTTTCCACATCTGCAAAATATTTTCATTGTTGCTCTCATTTTAAAATGCATCAAAGTTTAAATATGAAGAGAATTTAAGCTTTGCGCTAGATTTACATCCGAGCCTGTATTGGGGCTTTTAAAACTTAAAATATAATGCTGATTGATGAAGGTTTGCCTTTTTTCCCCACCAATAAACTTCTTTTAACTTTGCACCTCCTACTTTTAGTTTTCTTTTATCTTTCTCCGTTACTATTAAACTTAGTGTTGCAATTAAACTTATTTAGGGTGAATAAAATATTTCACTGTTGTGACATCATGATGCCACTCTTTGCGACAATACTCTAAACGGTGACATTTAGAGGTTTATTTAATTTTTTTTTATATATTTTTTGTACTTCCTTTACAATCCTTCACTCCATGCATGGTGGCAAGATGTTTGTCAAAGTTCCAGGTTATTTAAACAGATTATTGGTCTGACTGTGGATGTAGGTAGGTGTAGATGATTGGCTGCTTTCTAACTTAGAAAGATCATCACTTGTGCCTTTCTTCCATCAAAAGTTCTTTTGTCTTACTCATTTTGAAGAGTAAGACAAATAGAAATAGGTTTCTGATTATTTATTTGAAAACATTTAGACAGTCTGATTAACCTAAATAGATGCATGATTGTATCTACTGAGAGTGTGCAGGGTAAGACAGACACCATTTCTAATTTCTTAGCGTGGAATTTAATCTTCAATTGAATAAATCGCAAAAAATGTTGTTTATTTCAGGCCTTTTTTCTCATCTCTACCCTTAAAAATTGAGCATCCAGTAAATTAGACCTTATATTCACCACAATTAAATATATCTGTGTTTTAGTTTCAAAAATTTCTACTCGGTTGGAAAATGATGCACAAAGGACCAGCTGCCAAAAAGTTGTTGTTTTTTTGGCTTTTGAAAATTTGCTAAGCTTCTGTCATATAAAGGTAAAATAATTTAGTTTTCATATGACTTGTAATATGACACTGCACTACTAATTTAAAGGGGGATTTCATGGGAATCAGCACACCAAGATGCTCATAAAAAACAACAACATGATAAAAGAAGAAACGCATCAACCATGTTTCATGGCTGTGCAGTGATGGCAGAGATTGCTCAAAGCTTTTCTCCTCAGTCTCTCGTTTCACCGTCTCCATCCAAACACTTTCCTTGTGTTTGCGGGGTCACAAATCACGGCTGCACCAATGTGACAAATGCAGGGTGACATCAGCATGGCGCAGCCAGATTCAGATATGAATGTTATACCCGCGGTCGCCGGCACATTTATCCCCACATCTCCTGTGTAAACAAGGCCAACTGCAGAGCGGAGATACATGAGAAAGTGCTTTTCAGCAGGCGGCTTCTGCCAGCCTCTGAGGGGAGAAAACACGGTGAGAAGCACACTGAGCGGCATTAAACAGTGAAACACATGAGGATGGAGCGTTTGGTGCATTTTTCAGGTTGCTAGGCCACCTGGGCTCCTTCCCGTTGACTCTGATTTCCCCAAACAAGCGGCCTGCGTGAATGAGGCCAGTTTGTTCAGCCCGAAGAATGCGAGCCTTGCGTTTTCTAAATGTGGCGACTTGCTCGCGTCTTCAGCCTTTTTCATGCAAAAAGAAGTTCCTTCAGGGTGCAAGACATGAAACATTACACTCCGCAGACCCACAACAGAGATGGCTTTATCTGCTGGACACATCTGTGATCTGAATTAGGAATAAATCTGTCTGAAAATATATAAATACCAAAATAGGACCTTCTTTTGTACATTTGAACTTTTTCTCTTTGAATTACTTAAATCCTCCCCTCTTAAAACTTCTCTATAATTTGACTTACGAGCTATCATTCATTTTGATCCGACACCGACCTCACCAATTTTCCAATTTCAACTTTCACACCCAGCAAACAAACTCTGACTCACCGTGGCCTTAGAGGACGACGGCCACTCCCTCTGCGTTTTCTCTCCGTTCCCTTCCCAGATAAACGCTCCACAGGCCGTGCATGCAAATGAAGCATGCACACGCAGGCGATCACTCGCTCTGCCTTTGCTGTTCACTGATGCACAACTTTATGTTCCAGATCTCACAATCTACACAAACATTTTTATTCATGATTCCTGTGCAGGGAGCGGCTGACTGTTAACACACTGCTTGACAGCCCAGGCATATTTCTCTGTCTGGAAGACGTCTGCGGGCCTTTTGTAAGATTGTACAACGTGTACAGAGGCTCTGAGCATGAACACCGGCTCCTTGTACAGAAAAATAAGAAATATAAACCGTTCTTTGTAGAGAACATCTAGGTTTTGACTTTTGAGGACTGTGAATTTAAATGCTTGTCCATTTTCAAAAGATGCGTTCACGTACATAAATCAAGATTTTGATTAAAAGAAATTACACCAACTTACTTTTTTTAACAGATTGTTTAACCTACATTAGGGGAAAACTTGCATTATTCTCCCTGCAGTGATAGATTTTTTAGAAAGGTTAGAATCAGAATGAATGGAAATATAGGTAACTATTTCAGATTCATTTTCATTGTAAACATTTTTAACATGTACATTGAATTTATTACAGATTTTCCACTTGTTTTTCATGGATGGATGGATGGATATGAAATGGGACAGAGAGTCAAGTACTGCTAAACAAAAATGTTTCCTAACTTATTCAGACATGGAAAATACTTAAAACTCAAAACTTTCCAGACTGCATCTGCACCTTGTTGTTAGGAAACTCCACCCGCCCAGATGGTTTAAAGCCTGAAATGAAAGAGAGGAGATGATGCACAAAAAGTGATCCAGGAAAAACCGCTGAGCATCGGCCCTAACCTCCTCCTCCTCCTCCTCAGCGTTCAACAATCCTGTTATTATTCCTTGCCCACCCGGGTGGGCCAGGAATTTTCCCTGCGAAACAGCACAAACAAAAACAGCAAGAAAAACAACAACCGATGGGATGGATGTGCACAATGATGTTAAAATTCTGCAAGAAGGACGTTGTAAAAAGAGCAGGAGTGCAGTACACGTTCTGATCTCATCAACCAATGCTAAAGGGTATAAAAACACGTTTTTCTCTAACCTGAAACTGAGGCTGCACAGGAAACTGCCAATGTTTCCTGGGTTGCATTAAAACAACCGAGCAGGTAGCTGGCTCTGCATGTTTCCACTAGACTCCACATCTGCTGCTTCCTGCTGATCACTGCAACAAAAAGCCCGCATGGAGTTTATTTTTTTATTATTATCTTATCTCACAAATGCAATTTTTCTGTTACACACATTACGTTGCGTCATCTTCCATTGCAGGGCTTGGATGAGTGCTCTTAAGTGCATCATATATTATCATCAAGACAGTGCGAGGTCTGATATGAAGGTTTTGTTTTACAGAGAGAAATAATGGACCTAAAATCTCCTCTCGTTTCTTTCTTCTTTTTTTTCCCAGGTCACAGGTGCTCCACAGCTGCTGCAGAAGAGAAGCATCTGGAGTCCAAAAGCGATGTAACAGTGCGGAGGGCGGTAAAGGGCAGAGAGGTGGAGATCGGGCCTCTGGTGTAGCTGTTTAGGGGAGGGTTCCTGGCACCGTGATTTGATGCACAAAGAGAAACAAAAATCACATTGCCAGGGATTTCCACTCCTTCACAGCTCAGCAGGAACCCTGACGTGGCCTCGCATTTCCACTCCTGGCTGCGTCGGTTCTCAGCCAGGATTCTGGAGCTCTTGAAGGAATTAAACAGAAATTGTATCAACCATCTCAGCAGACCTCTAAAAGGGATGATTGCCTTTTTTTTGTGTTTAAGGCTGCAGCTGTTTGAAATTTATACTTTCCTTGCCAGTCTCCCCTCTAATGTGCCAGGAAATGGATGTAAATGCAAGCCAGAGCCACACAGGACAAGGTTTATATTTCAGATCTTGGATTTTAGATTTCTGAACAAGGAATTTGTTTGGATGTATAAGGTAAAAGTGGAGCTCCTCTACGACACTGCACCCTCTGAAACGCGCTTTGTGAACCGCAGGCTCTGAAACCACTGACTTCACTGCCGACTTCTCACATAAAGGTCTGCATAAATCTCGGCCAGCCACCCTCTTGCTAAAGGCACAGAGCTTAGCTAATTGGTGAGCATTGATCCCTGCAATGTGTTGTTCACAGTGGCTAAGTTCAGTGCCCGAGGTGAAATAGTGGATTCAACGTCAAGGATTTGTTCCGGTGGATGGACAGAGCTTGATGATCTCAGATCAGCTGAAAGACGACGTGATCGAGGGAGGAAAGGAGGAAAGAGAGGATAGCAGGGGATGAAGTGACTTATAATGTAGTATTTGAACTTGTACTGCTTTTCTTGTGGACGAAACACAACTTTTGTAATTTAGATAATCATAATGTCATAAATCTACCTGACCGTTTGACTTGGATATAATAATAATAAAAAAAACAGACTTTTTGCAATTAAAAACATATCAATGCAAGATCAGGAATGCTCCTTTAATTTGTATTCCTGCATTGACAACCTTTAAACTTCTGCCAAAAATTCAAAAATCTCAAATATATACCATAACTAAGTGAATAAAGGGTCAGTTTCAAGTTAAAAAACCTTGTTCTGACATGCTTAGATTAACGAATCAAAAGGTACTTATTGTACTTTCATTGAAATACAGCGACCTCAACATTTATTGGCATCCCTGATGAAGATGTGTCAAAAGTCAAATACAAATCAAACTCACCAATGGTGTGAAATTATGATTTCAAAAAAATAATTATTTTTTAACAAATAATCTTGGTACTCTAAACAATTCATGTGATAAAATTCCATTCAACTCAATTCAGTTTAATAAAACTTTAGTAATCCCAAGGAGAAATTACAATTTGGATTAATTCTCTTGACCTAGATATCTAAAATGAAGATAAGAGAAGCATTTTTGTACATTGTACTTTTTAAAACATTAATCCAAGACTTTCTGGGTTCCTGGAGTATAACATAGTTTGTCATGGAAGCCCATTTCCCTTAGCCCCGGTTCAAAATGGGAAAGACAAGAAAACATGGCATTCAAGTAGGGCACATGTGCGCTGATCTTCCTAAGACAGGAAATGGCCACAGGAGCATATTGGCAGTAATCATTAAGATGAAAGGGGGATGGGTGAGGGCTGCATGGGCAGATTGTATTATGGTAAATGGACTGAACTTATATAGCGCTTTTCCAGTCATGCTGACCACCCAAAGCGCTGTACACTATAGCCACATTCACCCAGTCGCTCTCACTAACGCACACACATTTATACACCGAGACGCAGCTCGGTAGGCAATTTGGGGTTAAGTGCCTTGCCCAGGGGCACATCGACATGTGGCAAGGGGAAGCTGGAATCGAACCCACAATCTTCTGATTGCCAGACGACTACTCAACCCATCAAGCCACAGTCGCCCAATTCAATTAACTGAAGTGCATTTAAATAAGTTAATTTCTGAATAATCAATTAATTTCCGATAGTATTACAGAACTTCTTGTAAGCCGCAATTTTATTTCAGGCAACAAGTAATTGAGACAGACTTTTAATTTTTGCCGACAATTATCAGATTTTTATTGGTCCACGGTGTGTTCACGGCAGTCCCTCATTCATTTACTACATTCAGCAGCTTCCTGTTAGGATTGAAATCACAGCATTCATTGAAACAAATTCACAGCTCAGGCGTGACCACAAGAGCTTTAAAAAACGTTTCTAGTGCGCATTTCCTAACCCTCCAGCTCATTCTGAGGCGGAAAGGAGCTGACTAACACCACCCGAACCAGCATATTGTTGCCGAGGAGATCCAAGAGTTGAGTTTGGTGATGACTTGATGGCTTTCAGAGTCCGTTGGAGGTATTTTGAAGGAAGCACACAAGCGCTTGAGTTTTTCTACAGTAGCTTGTGTTTCCCGACTCACGGTAACATTCATCTTTGGTCTGAAATGGAGCCATTTTACAGTTATACCATAAATCTTTATCTAGGACAATGTCACAGTTGGTGTACCTCGGTATTAAGCTCATTTTTTATAGGTTTGGTGCATTCTAGCGCAAAAAAAGTAAGACAAAAGACTTTTCTTAAACGTAACTTTAAACTTGAAGAGTGTCCTAGCACTTCCTATGCAGCACTGTTTTCAAAATGAAAAACCAATAATGTTAGCAATACTAACATTCTCCTTATACTTTGTCTTGATGAGCTAAAAAACTGTTTAATCCCATTTTGAGTTGCATGATGTAAAAAAAACTCACGCATGAGGTGGTGATATTGTCATTATGATGTCATTATGCAAGAAAATGTTTTTCCATGTACATTAGACATTGTCTTATAGTTGCATGCATGCAATGTTTTCAACATCTTTTAGAAAATCTTGTAGAACAAGACGAGATGTGACAAAACAGTATAAACAATTATAAGTTTTAACAAGGGATTTCGCGGATCTGATACTTGAAATTGGATCATTTCTTTTGTTATTTGTACCAGAGAACCTGACTACACCTAACTCCAGATGTCCTGGTTGCTGGTATCCCGTCTGGGATTTTAATGTTAGTTGCATCACCAATGAAAAGCGTCACTTATATCGGTGTGCATCGCTTTTCAAAGTCGTATCACAGTTTGAACTAAAAAAAAACATCTGGATTTTCCCGAAACACTTCCTGTCGGTCCGTTTCCTTTAAGGTGCCATGCATGTTGTGTCCAGACCGCGGCCGAAACACTTGAATTTCATACCGTTCAAAAGAAAGTGCTGAGTTTATGAAGCGGAAAAAAACAAAACAAAAAAAAAGTTTCTGTATGTTTTGCCTGCACTCGATTAACTAAAACTGTAAGTCGAATTTGTAACAAGTCTTTTAAAAACCCAGAGTTAACTTGTAAGGTTTTCCATGGGCTTTAGCAAAGTCATAACGAAAAAACCCAACATTGTCAGCAGGGGCAAGAGATGGCTGTACAGAAGTCTGTACATGTGTGTGTCTTTTTGTTTCCATTGTATTTCTTTTTCTCCCTTTAAATCGGTTTGTCTGTTTTGGAGGACTTATTATATATCACTTTTATGATCAACCCTGTTGCTTTAAATGTGCTTTATAAGTAAGGTTTGTTTGATTTCTGCAGGATCTCATATACAGTTTGCCCCATGAGAGAAAAGCCGGGCTGTGCCCTCCTGTGCCTACTGAACTGGTATCAGTGTTTTACCTGAAAACTGGCTCAGTTCAGCAGGAACAGGAGTGGAGCCCACTGACTTGGAGAACACGTCCTGCGTTGCAGCACCGACTCATGCGGAGAGCGCGAAACAAGAAAACCCAGCCCAGGTTAAGTGTTTCGGTTGGGTTAAGGTGGCCGCACCCTGGGCAGAGCAGGATGGGAGGACTCCTTTGAGTCAGCAAGGAAAATTACAATCTAGCACCCAAACTTGTCAGTAAGCAGTTTACACTGTCTGAGCTGAACAATGAATGATTCATAATGAATTACCTTTTCTTCCAGGTTGGTCCTTGTTGTTAAAGCTCACACGTGAATGCTGCTGTAAACTAACACGGCTGATGTTGCTGCTCTGCACAACTTTCAATTTTTTTTTTCCTCACTGTTGCCTCCATCTTTCGGCCGAGAGGCCAGACTGAGAGTGGAGCTGAATGAGAAGTAATCCCAGTGAAATGTCTGCTTTGCTTGGGTAATTGATGTCACCCCGCACTTCCCATTTGCACCAACGAGGAATGTGTGCAAAGCTGCTTCCTCCCAACTCTTCAGATTCCTGTGGTCACTAAAAGGAAGCAGGCTTAGCGGTACATTTTATGCCCAGACTAAAGTGGAAGCTCATCATTAAGCTTGATGAATCTGCTCTAATCCAGCAGCCCTACTGTTTGTGACGTCTTTGTGTTGTGCCGAATTTCACATGATAAATGTTCAGGAGGTAATCCTGTAAAACGGACAGAGAGGGGTGACGACTGCAGGGCTTTGTTCAGACCAGGTGGTACGACAGAAGAGTTAATTGTGATTTATATACGTGTTCAGTCTAACAAAATGCCTCAGACAACGGTGCATAACATCCATTTTTCTAAATGTCATGGCTCTTTCAACAGTGTTCAACAATTTGACGCATGATTTAGTTTAAGGTTTAACCATGTTTTCATTTCGGGACTCGTCCGGCTATGATTCACAGCAATAAAGTTTAAACAAGCATGAGAAATATTATGTCCCTTTTTTGATTTTGCATAACATTTATCTCCATAAAGGAAACACAATAATGTCATATTCTTTCACTATCGGACTGTTTGTTAGACTGTTTTTAAGTTTCACACCATAGTTTCTTCAGAAGCTCCGACAGATGTGGCCGTGCACTTTCTCTGTGTACTACAGCTGCATTTTTTGACCACATTAGTCATGCAACCCAATCTGTTTTGCAAATATTTTAAACTTCTGGAGGCATCTATTGGACACGCCAAACACCACACTTTCTCACATAAATATTTCAGATCTTCAAACATTTTTAATTTACCAAAGAAAACATAAGTAAATTAAAAAAATACAGTTTTCTAATTATGATTTAGTTTGTTATAGGAACAAAGCTTTACAAACCAGGTTGGCCCCTTGTGGAAAAAATGGCACCCCTTTTTAAGTCATAGATCACCTGTGATTTTTTATTTTTGGTTAAATTTTACTGATCACATCCAGGCAAGATTACTGACAGGTCGGCTTCCCGCCATGTTTGTGTTAGATTTCCCAGCTCTAGTTCCCTGGATATTCACTTATGAAGGTCATCCGCATCACTAGAAACCTGTCGAACCTGTCCAATCTATTCATCTAAATAGGATGTATCAGAGAGGAAAAGTATCAAAAATATATGAATCTTTGCAATTTATGTAAATTAAGAACTATATATATATATATATATATATATATATATATATATATATATATATATATATGTGATAATTTTTAAGTCACCAAATAAAACTCAGTTAAACATAAACACACAACGGATCTCACAGAAAACTTCTTTTAAAGCTTAATAAAAACTTGAACTTTTAGCTACAAATAAATTTTTTACTGGATCAGACAGAATAAAACCATATCACACTAACAGTCCTCGTCTGCAAAGGACACCAAATTAATTATCTGTTTGAGGATACATGTAACTTGAAACCTTCTGGTGATTTTATCCAAGTTAAATTCAAAGCAAGGGGTGCATAAAGTAAAAGGCCTGGAAAAAAAAGCCAAGGTAAATAAAAAGTAAATGAAGTAGAAAGAGTTTCATGGTAGATTATTTTAACATCATTTGCACCTTTCTGGACACATTTTAAGTAATTTATCTATAACTATATAGCAGTGAAGTGAGAGACGATGAAACGTTATGTTCGTACAGATAATTGTCAAACCGATTCTCCAGACAGACGATGGTCAGTTGGAACCACTGACTAAAATAATTTGATCCTGGGAAATTTTTACAAAATACAACGTTATACCACAAACCTTTTAGAATACTGCTCTCAGGATATAAAATAATATTTTATTTCTGCATATAATAAAATGTTGTAAAACTATGTTTTCCTCCTGCTGGGGAGTCCAACTCAGTTTGATCAAGATTCTAAGGTTCAACCTTGTTTTTGTTTTTGATTCATATTCGTCATACTTTTATACATGAACATTGACAACAAAGAAGCTCAAAGCTGCAGCGAGGTACAGAGTCCAAAGCCTCCAGCTCGCCTTTTAATCGCCATAGTGATGTCAGTATGCCTTTCATCTTATGATCTCAAAGGCTGACCAGATTTCGTGATGTGGCCACTTTATTGAGCCGGATCTGCTTTTCTTGCCCCATCTTCGCCATTCAGTCAGCGTCCATGTGGTTGTGGCCTGTGGCTCTGAGCTTTGCTGCGTAATTTGGTTTAGAGCTGAGCAGGAACATCTGTTTTGCAAAGCTGCAGCTTCTTCCGTTCCTCAGGCCTCATGGAGAGAAACGTGGACCTCCAAACCTGCCTGTCCAAACCGTCTCAAGACCAATCTCAGCTCCGAGAGGCGAGGAGTGACAGCTCTTTGAAGTCCAGGGTGAAAATGTGCAAAGTTGGGGCCGGGTTTATTGCTCAGTTGGCGCCGGTGACGAAAACCGCTCTTTATTGATTTAACATGTACGGTTGTAGGTTTGTGTTTTTAACGCACACAAACAGAATTTTAACGTTTAGTTTTGAGCAACAAGTAAATTAAACTTCCACTAAAATATTTAATACGTAATGATAAAATATTAAATACATATTTTATCTTAGAGTACAAGTACACATGTTTCTTTATGGCAAAATTGGTGAAGGTTTGGTGAGTTCCCCAAGTATGGAAGTAAGTATGTATGGAAACATAATCTTGGAGATATAAATAGTTTATGATCATCTTCATTCACTGTATGTTTGAAGTGGCTATCTTTGATAAAAAAAAATAAGATTAAATTCTGCAAACTATGATAAAAATGTCAAATTTGGAAAAGATTTACAGATACCAAAATCCATGATTCGTATTCTTTGCATCCATCTGATACATTAGAAAAAGTGTTTATCAACATGACAACATGGGACCACATGAGGTGTACAAAGTCATATTTCCTGTATTCAATCCTTACAGTTATTGCCCAGTTCGTGAGAACTGGTTGAGGGCTCAACTATTCCACTATGGATGTTCTATAGTTTTGTTTTTGGCTTTTGGGCTAAAATGTTGAAATACCTTCTCCACACCACTTTGTGGCTACAACATAAACATACACGGCATGTCCAAACACAAAAGGAAGAACTATCTGAGCATGGTTAGTTTAGTCTCACTATTTTCTCTGGAGCAGTTGTCTCTTAATTTGGATGTAATTTACTATTTCAGCAGCTAAACTTTTCAGTGCATTGCTTAAATTTTATTGCAATCAGGCGAAAGGAAATTTGCCATGAAGAGAATCAAAAACAGAGTTATTTTGCTGTTTGCATGCAAAGCAATGGCGGGCATGCGCATAGGAGTCCACCATGTCACCCTCACATCTCCAGAGAGCAGGGAGACCTGCCTGAGACGTCTGTGTGACTCCTTGGTCAGTAATGACTCTCTGCCAGCTTGCCTCATAAGTATCCATGGTAACCGACTGCTGTGCTGCCCGACGGAGAGATGGTTCTCATAACTACAATGAACTCGTCGGGTATAAGTTCAGCTACATGTCACTGCATCAGGGTCTATGTTTTGTAGCAGACCCATTGGTTCATCTGCTTGGATGCTAACTACGGATGTTGCTATGGAACTATGGAGCCAGTCTTAAACAAAAACACTTGTACATGCTGCATCTGTACCTGCAGCTGTGAGCAATCCACCCTGTTATCTGTCGGACGATTATATAAGCAGGAAAACGCAGTGGTGTCGTTGTTTCCTGCAGGTCAGAACCATGCCATGCTGAAGTCACCCGCAGATCGTTCTCTGGCCTCCGACAGACAGCTCAGTCTGCTAGCATCTTCCTACGCAGTTGGTCAAGCAGCTTCTGCTCCACAACAAGCAGTCAATTGTTTCCCCTACATCACTGAAGGTTATTCTGAATAATCTAAAAAAATCATGACTAAACATACTCTCCGTGAAGTCATAAAGGGTGCTTCTGGGTGTCAACATTTGCTTATTTTCCAAAGTACAAGAGCAACAACTTCGTTTAGTTTATCCGCTATTGGCAGATGAGTCAAAAAAAGTAATTCGTTCTCCCGTTAAAATGCTTGAGTTTTATAAACACCAACTGCTTGGAACCAGTGTGTTATCATGAGGACACGTGAGGCTCAGACAGCTGCAGAGATGTAGTGCTCCTCTAAGAGGAAACCCGTCTCGTCACTTTGGAAACTTTCTGAAACCAAACCCTAATAATCACCCTCGGAACATCTTTCACCACACAATTAGTTAAGTGGTCACGATTCTCAGTCCAGAGCACAACAAAAATGGGAGAGAGGATTAAGAAAGGAGGAGAAAAAAAAAAACGCTCACATATATTCCCAAGGTTGACAACAAAGTCAGCGCAGATGGCTGGCATCCAGGCCTCAGGAGAAAACTCAGATTGTTACTGATAATTATATTCTTTAAGCTCAAAATGTAAGCGAAAAGAATAGGCACTTTGAAGGGGGGTGGTTCCCCTCTTATTTTGACTGGAACATGTTATTTATTCATTACAAACCAAAACAAATGTTTAATACAAGAATTTACGTTGACAGTCTGGCTGCCTCCGTCGTTTCATATCTCATAACCTCTGGCGGTTCTCCCGTGTATCCGCTGTGTGCTATCTGAAATCTGATAAAGAGGAAACAGCTGTTCCCAGGGCTGGTGGAGATTTTGAAAGCACTGCCTTCTCCACATGTGTTCGTACTGGCATCAGAAACAATCTCTCTACAATGACCCTTTCTCTTAGTTATATTGCAGAGCGAGAGAGAGAGAGAGAGAGAAATAGTGTAATCAAGTCAAGATGGATGCATATTCTCTGCTTAATTATAGAATAACTCAAGAATTTCGTTTTCCAGTGTTGTTTATGTTCTCCTTTGTTTCTCGTAGCATTATATCTGCTGTTTCCGCTCTGTTTTATTTTTGCAGAATCTTTTGGTCTGTCTTTATGAACTACAGGAACGCATAACTTAAAACTATAACAGACAACATATCATCCTGAAGAAGATTCGGAAATTATGCTGGAATCTTGAATCGGAAGTGAGGGATGGAAAAAGGTTATATGCAAATGTTTTTCTTTCTTCTTCGTCTTGTGGATAGCATCACATACTGGGGAAAACAGGCAGATCCTGATTGATGGAGCGCAACTGTAACCATAACACTAGATATTTGCAGCTATCATTAACGTCTGAATGTTGAGTGGGACGCTGAAAGCTAGCCAAGTAACCAGGATATGTTCTTGGGGGAGGTTTTCCTTTGAGGAGAAAGAGGAACTTCCTGATGTTGCCAATGGATGAACTCATGCTCTGTGTGGATGAAAAATACCAGATACTGAATGATCGGCTCAGTGCACATCTGGCAGTTTGTGTTTGGGTACATCCGCTCTGCTGTGAGAATCCATATTCTTTAAATGAATGTGCCCAGATCTCACAAGCGATGTCTAAATCCAGGATCTTATTGAAAGCCCTTTCAAATGATCTGTATCTGAGTCTAAAGTCCCTTTTATGACTTGTAAAACTGCATGTTAAGCCATGCACCTTATGTTCTTGAATCTGGGTTTTCCCAAAGAACTTGAAACCCCTATCACACCATGAGTGTCTTGCAACTTACTGGCATTGGAGGGTATATCCCAGTATGAATATAATATTCCAGCCTTGTCTTCCTATGCTTTTAACACCACAGACTGCCACAGATTTTCTTTTTGGACAAACCAAAAACATTACAACATGAGCAACATAAGATACAACTCATGCCCAACAATTACACAACCTCTACTGAAAATATTGCAGAAATAACCCAGTAATATTATTGCTTAATCTATGAAACACTTAGCAAACGCTCAGTCTGCACTGATGAATATTCAGTTTCCTCAAGAAGTTGGATTTGTCATACGTTAGACTTTGTTTACTCTGTTGAGAAATTTTCAATTTCTGAGTTTCTTATTGTTAGTTTTTTGTTTAGTTTTGGTTAGTCTGAGCTTGTCTGTTCTGTGTTTTCTTTGCTTCCTGTTTTGTAACCCAGTTTCCCAGTCTCCTGTTGATTTTGAGTCTTTCTAATGTCTAGTTGGGTTCTGTTTGTGTTCTTTTTCCTAGTTTATGGTCTTTGGGACAAGTTATTGCTCTGCCACTCATTCAATTTTATTCCCTCTGTTCTCTGGTTTATCACCCAGCTGGATCCCACTCTGTTAATCAGTCTCATATGTGGCTTGTTTCACTGATAATTTCTCATCAGTTCTCCATCCTTGGATTTGTTCAGACTTATGTTCTTTAGTCCATGAGTTTGGACTTTGGACCTTAGACTTTTTTTTTAAGTTTCTGTATGAGTTATTGACTGTTTTTATTTTTGAATCCCTCTCTGGCTCCCTCTTGTCTGCATATGGGTCCTCCAAACATCCACCATTGTGACAGGATGCTTGAAACTGAAACTCAAAAGTAACACAGTATAAGTGTAACATGCACATTCTTTTTTCAGTTTAATTTAAGGATCTGTGCAGCTAGTTGTCTTTATTCCATATAATCAGATATTTACCATACATACAAAAAAGGGGGAAGACATGCTGCAAAGTTCCGTAGATAGGAAACAATGTAATGTAAGTGTACTTGACTCTTTAAGTTGACGTTCGTAGTGAAAGACAGACTATCATTTGACCTGCCCTGAATGCCACAGTCAAGAAAGCTGTTATTGTGGGGGAGGATTTGAAAGAGAGAAACTGAAGAACTATTAAATTTAATGACTTTGGATACATAAGTTTTTCTGAAAATGTACGCCACACACCATCAACCAGAAACTGCATTAAACACGTTGACCTTAGCTTACCACTTCAGGAGGCTCCTCTCAATATAAAAAACGCCTGTCAGAAGCCAAATGTGAGACCAGAGCTGTTTGTGTCTTCATACTTACTTCATACTGAGCTGCACAAATCCTGATCGGACTAAAATATGCATTGCTGTCAAGAGAAACAGATCCTGCAGTAAGCGAACAGTTATTGCTGAGGGAGTTAAACTGGACACAACTGCATTATTTTTCGCCATCACAGTTAATTAGACCGTTTGTGTAAACTGGTTGTCAGATTGTGAATGATAAAATGTTTTATGTGGTATTGCTTGCTCCACGTTGTAGGTGTGCGCATTGGAAGAAGAAAAGGAATGATAATCCGTCACTCGGTGAGAAGTAACTCATCTTTCTGAGTAAAACCGTTCTTGTCATTTCTGTTGTTTATTACACTGTGGGAGGCTTCTTTTTCCCTTTGTGTCAGCAGGATGAGCTGCCTGTCTTTAATCAGGCACTGGTGTCATTCACAGTTCACGTGCCCTAAAATTAATCACACTGCTTAAACCAATCGTCTTGGCAGCTTTCTGTGCTTATAGAGTCTGTGCATTTGACATTACAGTATACAAACCTCAGCTCTGGAGCTGCAGGATTAGTCACAACCGCTTTGGAAATTTGATTTTCTTTACTACAGTGAGCTCAAGTGGTTTGTGATCAATTCTTCCACAGTGTCAAAACAAAATACCATACAGTTGTACTCCTGCGATTGATTTCACTGACTGAATGACCCAGTTACATTTAGCAGCTGACATTTCTTCTAATCAGACTGGGCCTTTGCATGCATACAGATGAGGTTAGTCTGGGCCAAGATGAAGGTAAAAGTGGAGCCGGTCCATTTCAACTCGATCGCGTCATCAGCTTTCATTGTTACACATGTGTACTACATAAAAGTCAAGTTTGCAATCCTTCCTTCAGCTCTTAGTGGGTTAAACTCTGCAGCCGTTAAACAAGACAGTTTACTGTCTTCGCCATTCCAATCTGATACATTTCATTTGAATATGTGTTGCAATGACCAGTAGAGATAGTTATTAAAACAAAGACAATAAAAACGAAGCATGTGAAAGAATCTGAACAGAGAAAGGGATAAAATGGGATTTAAGTTCAACTTTGTTGCCTAGGCATTGTTTTTCTCATGACTGATCCAAACTTATGACAGTAGGAAAACTACAAAAAAAAAACGAGGCAAATAAAAAAGATTTAGCAACAGTAAAATTTGTACAGTCTTCAAAAGTGTTTAATTGAAGGCACATTTGCCCCAAATTTCCTGCTTTAAAAGCATAAAATTCAATGCGTTTTGCTAGGATTTTATATGATAGACCAACACAAAATATCACATATTGTCAATTATAAGGAAAAGAAAACACTGTTGTCAGAATCCTGTGGCACATTTTTTCACTATTTCCTCTTGGTCAGTGACATAAAACCTCACTTAAGTACGTTGAAGGTTGTGGTCGTTATGTGAAAACATGTTCAAATGCTCAATGCGTAACGACAGGTAAACAGAACGATTTTAAAATAAGCAACGCTTCACAAAAATGCTTTGTTGTTCTTATCTCTTCTTTAATTTTGTGCCACTGAGTTGTCGCAGTGCTGACGGCAGCCGATCACCCTCTGCACTGCTCCTTGCCTCACCCACCGCCTTCTCCTCCTCCCAGACAGCCCATCATTAGCTGTCTGCTGAACACCTGGAGGCAGAGGCAGCGAGGTAATTATTGAGGGCATAGCCATGTCTGCACGCAACCATCATTAACCCATCGTACCTCATTTGGAGCAGAGAACAGACCTTGTTGTTGTAAGGAGAGAGAGCGGGTGAGTGAGAGCAACAACGAGGGCCCCGGATCAACCCCTGACACGTCGAATATGATACAACAAATGTCTCTGAGCCTTGAGCTAATAAAGGCAGGAATTTGCTGTTGATTTTTCATCAGGCAGCAGATCTGGAGCCGCGCCAGGCCCAAGGCATGAAGGAAGCATATCCCCCCATGTTTAACAGTGACGGTGTAGGAATTCACAAGAGCACAGACTAACACACACAGATGCACACATGCAGACAAAGATGCGTTTGCTTTCTGTGCCTCAACTGAAGACAAATTTAGCGTAAACCAGACCCAGCAATCCTTGCTTCTCAACGGTTGAGGCCTGTGAATCTTGACCTGTCTCTCACTGCCGTTTGCTGTTTTGGCACGTCAACAGACGCATTCATCAAGCCAGGTGAGGACAAGTGGTCCAGGTGAAAATACGGTTCTTCCCTCTTTGTTTTAGCTGTTGTTCCATATCCTTTATTTCCAAACAACACTGACAAGCCCGTGCAGCTCGTGCCAGTCATTTGAACTCAAGCTTGATAGGTTGGAATGAGAGTGGAACACCTCCGAAGTCGTCATTGACATGAAAGGGCAGAAACGGGCGTATTAGGAAATGATTTTAACTTCTGATTCTAAATGTTTTAAACAGATGGGCAAGCTGGTCTGCTTCAATCTTAAACTTTGCATGCTTAGCAGTAAAAATGTGGCTAAAGAAAACAAATATAGTGGAACTGTTTAACTATGTGAAATATGGACGTATATTGAGAAAAAATTGTTATTTGAATGAAATACTTTAGGGTTTTGAGGTAACCACTTCCTTTGGTATAGACTCAGCCTTGCCAGCTCAGCACCTGATTGGGGTTTCAACTGGTAAAAAAAATGAAAATTATTATTTTTTAAAAAGCTGTATTTGTTGAGATCAGTTCAACGCAGAATCTTTGGAGAAATTTTGCTCCACATCTGTTTTTTTAAAGCAAATTTCCCTGTTTTTTTTATTCCCCTTTTCACAAAAAGCTATAAAGCACCTTAATGTTTTGTTTTTGTCACACTTTAAAAAGATGCTGAAATAAATGTGTGCTAGCTCATCTTATTTTCATTTAAAGGCCACACAGATCCCTTTTCTGTTTCCAAATCCAGGATCTTTGGGATTGGAAAGCAAATCTGCAACCAGCACTAAAATACAACACACATAAAACTCCGCGTCACAAAACATAAAAGGTAATTGAAAATGGGAACAACTGAACTAAAAAATTGTCATTTTGTAAAACTATCAGTCAGGACATTTAAAATAAATGGTCTGAGCGTTGCAACGTTAGTTTGACCTCACTCAGAAATGACTTCCTTCAGATCCAGCTCAATTTGGAGCTGATTTTTAGAACGAGGGACAAAACACTTTTAATACCCGCTTCCATAACTCAGTGTGAGCCTTCGGCACAGTTATTTAAAACAAGTTGTAACAGATTTTATAGATGTTTCAAACTATTTAATTAATCAGTCCCATATAATTTTCCACCAGTCTTCCCACTTTCCGTCCCATTGAATGATTCGTATAATTCCTGCAAAGAGACCAGGAGATTTCTTCTCTGTGCTTTATTGTATTATCAACCATATCGGAGAGTGTACACATCTGCTAAGAATTGTGAGGACGTCACCGTGAGTTACTGATCCGACTGGTACATATTTATGCTTGATAATAAATAAATGTTTAGCAATCTTGTTGTTCAACTGATCGTGCTCAGAAGGTTACCCAGACTTCATCAGACTTTCATGAAACCTTGTGTAAAAAGATCTCCACTTAATCTGATTGCCATCTGATCAAAGTGGAGGAAGGGGGCATATATTGCAATCAGTCTTTCTGACACCTGTTCCCGTCTATTCTCACAAAGGGTGAGAATAGACAATGGTTCATTGCTGCAACGTGCGTTATCAGACTGGTCGCTCACTTTTAGCTGCCTCTAAGGGGCAGGTTTCAGTATAATCAGCCACAAAAGGAGTCTCAAGTCAGCAAGAGTCTCACAATAACAGGGTACTCAGGTTGAAGCTTACGCTCATCTGGCATGCTTTTTGATCACCGACAACAGCCGTGCTTCCATCCACATTTTTTATGCGCATTTTTGAAATATCGCATGAGAAAAGGTTGATGGAAAGGGCAACATTCAAAATGACTTCCTCAACAGTTTCCACGGTCACTTTATTTTTTTTGTTGTGGACTTTGCCAAAAAGAGTAATTGTGAAAAACGGAAGATTCTAACACTTTTGCTGAATAGGTTCTGACGTAGCGAACATTTACCTCACATGGCTGATTATGTTATTTACATAATGCGCAAAGAATTTCATTTCTGTCTCGACGTCTTCAGACGTTAACACCGTTAGTATATGTTGACATGACAGAACAATTACAACTTGCCCGATAGCAACACCTTTCTGAAAACCTCTCTCCCTTTGTCTAAAACGTGTGGTCCACGCTAGTTTGCAACAACTACTTCCTGTTTATTACAGCCATGCATCAACCTCTGACGAAATGACGCTTTGCGTAGCCTGATTAATTCGCTCCAAACCAGTGGATGGAAATACGCCTAACTCGCATTTTCCTTTTTGCTATATAATTTTTCTAATTGCATGGCAATTGGATGGAAGCACGGCTTATAAAAAATGTCCCTCTCTTTTGTATGTTTCGTCCGCATCCAAGATGTTTCAACAATCAGTAGAGGACCCAAATGGGATATGGCTATGCTGGATCCTGAAAATGAACCCTTAAGTGGCAACCCTCACTAACCTTTAGCGAGGAAGGAGATGTTTTTCACCCAAGGCCCCAAAAAGGCCTCCACCATCCTGAACCCAGCAAGTCGCTTTAAAGTAAAACATAAAATCTATCCTGGGTTAAAGACATCGCAGCACAGACAACAGATGTTTTTTGGGCTCGTGGGTTGAAGAGGGTTAAAGATGCCTCTATCAAAGCCAGACTACAATTTATACAGTGTAAAGTCTTACATCGTTTACATTTTTCTAAGACAAAGTTAAGTTGTATTTTCCCCTCGGTCTCCTCATTGTGTGATGAATGCAAATCTATGGAAGAACCCTTGGCTACCTGTTCTGGTCCTGCTCCACACTTAGGACATTTTGGGAAGACATCTTGGTATATTTATTATGACATGACATAATGTTAAACCTACATCCTGCCCTCGCTGTGCTAGGCTGCTCCCCTGTGCTCATGTTTGACATGATTGTGGCTAAAAGACTTATTCTCAGGGCCTGGAAATCACCTACTCCCTCCCCTGTTCAGTGTCTGATCGCATGTTTGTATATTAAAGAGGTTCGGTATCGGCTGGCAGATAATTTAAGTTTGTTTAAATTTAGGGTCCCCTTATCACTCATATAAAAAGTGACACTGCATAGTCTGTAACCTTTCTGATTGTATCTTCTGACATTTCACATCTGCCTGATCCTGATCTCTCCCTGAAGCTGTTACTTCTTCTTTGTTAAAAAAAGACCCAAAAAAAAACACGATTGCATGGCTGCTGTCCTGCTTAACATTGCAAAGATCAACATCTCTGCTTGGACTCCAGCATCTTTTAGGTATCTGTGATTCAGACTGGCTAAACAACTTATCTTTTTCTGTTATTTTTTCCCCCATTTTTTGTTCTTCTCTCTTTTGTAATTTGTTCTTTTGTGTGATTATGTTCTGAAAACCTTATGAATAAAGAAAGAAAATACATAAAACCCATGACTTTATAGCCATGTGAACATTTAAGCACATAATTCAGAATCATTGCAGGATCAGATTACACTCGATACGTAATTTAATTGAAAATGTGACACAAGGCTGATTGATGTTAATTAAGGATAGAAAACAGTCATAAAATGGCTAAACTGTAGCCCGTAGCCTTATCAATAAGCAAAAAACTACCAGTATGTATTACACACAGAAATGGGTTAAGGATAATCAAACCAAGAGTGAATGATACAAAAACATATAAGTAATCATAACTCTGTGCTCATGCCCTGAGGAGGAAAAATAATAATTAATTAGTGTAACATCTTGAGAGGTATTTTCTGTTGCAACTCCATGCGATCATATTTGGCAACCTACTTTTTGAGAGGATGTAGGATGTCAGATATGAAGGAAGGATGCAACTGGCCTCAGTGATAACACATGAGCAAGTGGGTGCTTAATATCTTTTCTAAAATAATCTGACGAAACTCCAGAGTGTTATTTGGTTCAGAAATAAAACACGTTTTTATGATTGTGTTGTCATTTTATGCAACCGTGTCCATTTTGTAGGCCTCATTTAAACTACCCGTGTAAACAAAAGCAAATAGAATTAAGATGTTGCTATTAGACAGTAAACAGAAAATCTCGGTATCATGATTGAGCTTTAAAACCTGCTCTCGGAGAGCGAGCACTAATGGACCTGAGGCTAACTTGTAAGGAGGGGTTGAGACTTTAGCAGTCTGGTCTGCAGGGACGCCCCGGGCCATTTACAGCAACTGTCTGCAAATGTGTTAAAAGGAAATAGCTTGAACCTGCTTGACACCTTGTTTAGTGCTGTTTCTCCCCTGTACCGTGCATTCGTAGCTGTGGTTAATTAACCACAGATATTTGTTTACCATAATCAGCCCCCAATCATCATAATTAGTCATCCTGATCTCAGACGGTTATGTTACATCACTCACATTAAGAAGGTGCTGGGGCACGTTTATGTTTTTATAATAAGCATAAAGTTTATACTTCGTAAACCATGTTTACACAAAACACTATGAAAGCAAAGCTCCGCCAATCTATTCAAAGGCTCTCAAGATTTACGTTTATGAAATGTGAAAAACCTTTAGCTCCACTTAGACACGCAAAAATCTTAATGTTCCTATTAAACCTTAATGTGTTATTGACTGTAAATGTTTTACCAATTTTGATATTTTGCTTGCATGTGGTCATCATAAAAAAAAAATAAATAAATAAATAAAACAAAAGTAAAGGTCTCTGCGAATCATCAGCAAACCTTCTGTGTGTTAAATGGTACATTTTTAACACTTAGATGAACAGTTTAACATTTTCTTGATAGTGACATGATGCAGAAAGAACATAATGGACTTTAAATTATTTATTTAAACCAGTCCTTTTTTTTCAGGGGGGAATAATTATAAAACAAAAAAATTATAATTGGGTTTGTCAAACAAGAATTAGCTGCACAAGTTTGAATTTGCTTTGGCTTTTCTCTAAAGCACATATTGATTTAATTATAAATACCCCCGCCTATAAATGACTGAATGTCCCTCAGCAAATTGTACTATTTGACCACATGGTTTCTGAAGCCATCATCAGGCCTCTGGTACTCTTCTCGTTGGATTTCAGACCAATGTTCTTGTAGCGTCGCTTAAAATGTCTGGTCTCGTGGCCATTGACAATGTATTACTAGGTTGAGGTTGGGTGTTTGGGAAGAGGCTTCATGTTAACCTGCTTTATCTTTTCCAAAACCAGTCCGTTTGCGTGTGTAGGGAATTTTGTCCTACAGCAGTGCTCGATAAAGTTGTGAGTTTCAACCATCTAGCTGTTGATTTGAGTTTAAAGGTATACTATGCTAACCTGACAACAGCCAGCTGTATGTCGCTTCGCCTAGCTCCACTCACATACATCTGGGACACCGCCGATAGAGAATGATTTCTCCAACCAATTTTATGGTCTGGCCAATCAGGACGCAGGGCTGGAGTTTCATATATGTGACGTAGTGGAGACGCGACCATGACGTGAGACTGTTTTGATAGCAATGGCGGCTCATCGAGGAAGCAAGCGTTAACATTGATGCTGCTATTTCTTCCGTGTTGTCCAATCTACCTAATATTGTTTCATTAAAAGAACATCAGAGAACGCCTCTGAAGGCTTTTGTTGGTGGAAACGATGTTTTCGCCCTTCTCCCGACCGGATTTGGCAAGTTTTGTTTTCCGGGGCCAGCGGACGTGCAGACGCGGACGCGCCCCGGAGCGGTTAGCGGTTAGCGCTAACCATGTTAGGAGGCCTTTAGTCCTCAATGCGGTCGGCCCGGAATCGACTCCGACCCGCGGCGCTTTGCCGCCTGTCTTCCCCCCTCTTCCTGTCAGCTCACTGTCAATAAAACGCGTGCCACTAGAGCCGCAAACACATTATTATTTTATTTTTTTTTTTTTCCTGCGTCGCTATCATTAGCGTCACGGGTTAGCTTCGGTGTGAGTGGTTGAAATAGCACGTCAATAAAGATGACAGACAAGTGGCTTATCCAATCATATGCAAGAATTTTTGATAAGGCCCAGCCTTCTGTAAATGCAATTCCTATGGCGGAGTCCCAGATGTATGTGAGTGGAGCTAGGCGGAGCGACATACAGCTGGCTGTTGTCAGGTTAATACTATGCAACCGGGGTTGATTTTCCAGCGAGGCGCCCCCCAGAGGGCGAAAGTAAAAGTGCACTGTCGTAAATATGCTCAGCTGTTCTCCTGGTTTCTCCGGCAAGCCAGGCGCGGTTGTTTTGAGCTTAGCAGACAGGCGAACGCAATGAATCACCATCCTGCTGTTCAAGCAGAGCTACGAGGGAGCGCCCTCCCCTCCTCTCCGTCCCCGCCAGTGGAGTGAGGGGAGCGGGCGTCCCGAAAAGACCTCCGCCTGGCCCGGGACCCGCTGGGCCCGGACATCGGCTCGCGGGGGGTTGGGTAGGGCGAGGGTCCCGGTCCGCGCGACGCGCTGGCCGTCTGTTTCCGTATGCCGCGCGGCCGCCGGGGTGTCTCGTCTTTCCTCTCTCCCCTCCGTTCCCCCCGACGCCCGGTGCCTCCCGAGCCGCGTCCGAGCGTCGCGCGGTACAGTTTGAGAACACAGATGAGCGGTGAACTTTTAAACTCCGCGGTTCCGTTGCACAGTTTGGAAACACAGATCAGCAAACAGATGAGCGGTGAACTTTTAAACTCCGCGGTTCCGTCGCACAGTTTGAAAACACAGATCAGCAAACAGATGAGCGGTGAACTTTTAAACTCCGCGGTTCCGTTGCACAGTTTGAGAACACAGATCAGCAAACAGATGAGCGGTGAACTTTTAAACCCCGCGGTTCCGTCGCAGTTTGAGATGTATATAAGTACCACGACTGAAAAACTCGTACAGTGTATGCCCGGCTTTAACACAGTGAAAGTATGAACATGCACAGAGAGAGAGAGTAACCATTCCAATGTTACTTACAATCGCATCAGCAGAAACGCGAGGTCCGCGTCAGCCTTGCAGCCTTCTTTTTCTTTTAGCTCTCCCCATTCGGAAAAAGCTTTCCCGATGTTCACCCGTGTACGACTCCTCTCTCTTTCCACAGCCCTTTTCCTCTTTCTTGCCTGCTCCAACATGGGCTTTCGCTGTTTTATCGCCGGTTCCGCCATGATAACTGCACAGATATCGCCATGGACCGCGGAACGCATTTCAAATTGGTTGGGCGCATGGAGACGCTAGCGGGGGGGAGGGGGGGGGGCGGGTGGAGCGAGAGAAACGCGGCCGAGCGGGGGGGGGGGGGGGGGGGGGTGGGAGACAAACGCGGCCGAGCGGGGGGTTGGTTGCGGCGGGGGAGAGACACGCTTTTCGCGGAGGGGGGGTGAAGAGACAAGCGCAGGGGAGGACTTGATCATCAAAAGTAGGTAGGGCCGCGGCCCTACCGGCCCTACCCGTTCCGCGGTCCTTGGATATCGCCACTGCGCTAGCACCGAACATGCCTTTCACTGAGGGCGTGTAGCAGTTCTCGCCGTAAAGCAAGACCGACTCTCGCGATCTTGCATGAGATTCTGAGCCTGTGGGTGCGGGCCGAGGGCTCCTGCAGTTGCAAGTGCGGTATTTCCCCCACAGACCACCAGGGCGGCCAAGAAAACCTTTGTTCAACCTGAAATGACTCATTTAATCATCCAAAACGGTATGAAACACATTAATTAACTGAAAAATGTTGCATAGTGTGCCTTTAAGTGGAGCTATTTGGGTTTGGTCTTTCTTCTTTGCTCCATTCACTTTGTGCAGCAAAAACGGGACCTCAGCATGACACTAACGTCACCGTGCTTCACAGCTGGTAAAACGTTCTTAGGTTGGAAAAAACGCACCATGAACTTTTCAAAGTATGGTTAATGTCATCGTTACCAGATTGTCGTGATTCTTTCGTCTGCTCTTGCCATGCGTACTGTTGCTGCTGGAATCAACTTATTATTTCTTCCCTCTGTACACTGTCTTATCTAATCTCCCTCCAGCGCCTGGTTCTTTGCCCATAGCTGTGCAGCGTTTCTTCCTCCTCTTCATCTGATCTCCTCATCACAACCTTGTTCATGTGCCCTGGTTTCTCTCTTATCGTCCGAGTCCCGCCCATGTCTACCAAGTTTCTGATCCCCGGACATTAACCCTCTTCATCCTGATCGTCGAGTTCTGCCCGACCCTTTGAGAAGAAAAGGTTTCTGATCTCTGCCTCTCTGTGTATGACACGTGCCTCTCTCTCCTGATTAAAACTTTCTGAACACCAGATTCCTTATTACTAGATTTTCTGACCTCTGTGTTTTGAACCTGATCTGTCTTGCATTCTAACTTCATAGGACGTTGCATGTCCCTTGCCTGTCTCTCCCTGGTTTTCTTTCTGTGTTGTGCTTTCAACCATTAGTCGTGCAGACAGAAGAGCAGTTTTTCATTAACTCAATCTACGTCATTCGTTTGGATTCTCACACTAACAAGCAGTTAGGGGTTCGCTTCTTGGATCAAAGTTCATTCATCAATCCCAGAAAGGTTATTCATTTCTCGTTGGACACTTTGTATTTTTCGCAGACTCTATTACAGCCGCCAACATGAACTCTTTCATTAAAGCGTTTCCAATGTGCTCAGTTTTCCTGACTCTCATCAGCTGTAGGTTTTGAATGAATCTTTGTCAACCTACTCTGTGTTCGGTTGTATTTTTTGGGTCCCTTTTCTGGTGAGTTACACAGATAGTTCAATCTCTGTTTCATCTGACTGTAAACCTTTTTTTCCCAGAAGCCATGTGGTTTCTCCATGTGAGAAGCTGCAAATATCGCTCGACGTTAATTTTTCAAGAGGGGGCTGCTATTGTAGTTTTCACTCCCTGTGACACTGGTCTTCAAGAAGGTTCAGTTTCATTGTAGCCTTGTTTCTAAACATCCTAGTCTGTTTCCTTTAAACCGGGAATGATAGCTGGGGTCAGATGGTTGAGTCTTGGACACAATTAGGTGTTTTAGCTGTGATTTCCAAACACATCAGAACTGGTTAGAGAATATGTAAACCAGGCTAAACCAGCTTTAAGCTTCTGGAATGTCCTTATCAAACCACTGACCTCAGCTATTTAAACAAAATGAACCATGCTTTAATGCTGGGTGTGCAACAGGAAACCAGCTAATTTAAATCAGCTCTACTATCCTTGAGTTGTCAAATTCAGCCCTGAATTATACCAGAACCGTGTCAGTGGCAAAAACAAAAAGAGCAAATAGAAAGGATGCAAGATGCTAATGATTGGTTTTCCATATACAAGTGCATTCCACAGGGGAAATGAAAATAAACGAAAACTTTTGCACCTAAATTTTGTTTTTTTGAATGTATATTATTTAATTGATGCCCATGGGTGGATCTCAACAAAGTAAGATACTCCCTAGAGAACTCTGGTCAAAATGATCTGAGTAATATGTTCAAAACTTGCAAAAATATGCTTTTATTCAGTAACCCTGAATGCAAAGTGTTCTGGAGGACTTAGGTTACAATGTTTTTCTCTACAAATATAAGATGACGAATGACTCACTGCCTCAGAGTGACATATTACAATGAAAGCGGAAAGCTTCAGATCTTCAACCAAAAAAATGTTGCTCCGAATTCTCCCTCAAACCGTGAGAATCGCTCCTTGTGTCTGCTCTGACGCTATGAAATGAATTGTGAAACTGTCATGGTTTTGCTTTGTGAACAGTCTCTGCAAAGTTAAGACAAAACAAGTTGTTCCGGTGCTCTGCAGCAGACGTACAGTACAGTCCACTGTGAGTGTGTTACTTGCATTTGCAGACTATCTGCTAAAGCTTATCTCTCCGGCCTGCCAGACAGCCATAATGAATTTATCAATTAGCCCTGGCTGTTAGTAGCCTTAGAGCTGCAGACCAGGCCCTGAGCTGAAACCTCCATCAGTCATCTTGTCAAAAAAGGAGGAAGTGCAGCACAGCACGGGACTGGTCTGTTTAAATCACAGTTTAAAGGGAAAACAATCATATTTTTAAATAAATAGGACATATTTTTCTGAACCTGCGCAATTTTAAGGTAGGCTATTTAATATTTTCGGTGAAATCTAAACTATTATTCTTTTAATAAGGTGTCTCCCTCTAGAGGTAATCTGAGGTGTTACTACTCCAGGACGATATTCAGTCATATGTAACACAAAATAAACTTTATTTATATTTTTACCAGCTCTTCGTTACACAAAATCACAGCATCTTATAGCTGACTTGCTATAGGCAACATTCTCTATTCAAAATACATCAATGTACATTTCATGTCATCCAAAGGCTCGATCCAGTCCAAAGAGATCTCCGGGAGATGGGGGAGATGCATTGACAAACTGAATGAATTGTTAGGCAGCAAAACAAAACAAAAATCCCTGAGAGTTTTTATTTCCTGGCATGTTTTAAGCTGACATATTTAAAGTCTTGCCTGAAGCAGGTTTTCTTAAAAACGTGGTATCGTCCATGCAGCATAACAGTCAAACTAAAAGTCAGAGGAAACGGTTAGACGTTTGTTGCCGCACACATGTCTTGCATGCTTGGGAGGGGACCACATTGTGGTTTTAACCACTAGAAACTGACAGGCAGCTGGTTGTGGTGCTCAGCCTGCACTTTCTGTGCGCCTTGCGAGGCTTGCTGGGGGTCGACGGCGGGGAGGCCACGCTCAGACTCCTGACTTTGCTGAAGCTGTTCCTCAGACTGTCCCTCCTGCTCTCCGAGGTGCTGCTGGTCTCCTTGGAGATGAACTTGTCCGGGCGACAGAGGCCGGCCCTCAGGCAGCAGCAGCACAGCAGCTCGGCTATGGCCTTCCTCATGTCGCTGCTGCCCAGCGCGTAGATGATGGGGTTCAGGCCAGAGTTCAGGACGGCCAGGGAGATGCAGAAATCGGCGCTGAACAGCAAGGCACACTGGCGGGAGGCGCAGAAGAAGTCCACCAGCAAAAGCATAAAGAGGGGCCCCCAGCAGAGCAGGAAGACCCCCACAATGGTGATCACAGTTTTCAGCAGAGCCAAGGATCGTTTGCGATTGCGTTGAGAGGCCAGCTGAGCACTCTTGTGTACGTGGCAGTAGATGGCACCATAAAGCACCCCGATGGTCAGCAGGATAAGGAAGAAAATGATGAGCGAGAAAAAGATGTAGCTCTTGGAGTAGAGAGGGAGGAGAGTAGAGCATCCGTCCAGGCTGCAGACACAGTTCCAGCCCAGCACGGGGAGGAAGCCGATCACCAGCGCCAAAACCCAGCAGAGCACCACCAAGCCGTATATCCTATAGTAGGTCTTCCGGGTGGACTTCTGGGGCAGAGGTTTCATCATGGTGGTGTAGCGCTCCACCGCAATCAGCAGCAAACTGAAGATGGAGGCTGCCAGGGCCACAAACAGCATGCCCTCCCTGAAGAGCCACAGAGCAGGGGTGAGGCGGAACGTCTGGCTGCCGGACATGCAGATGTTGACCAGGTAGGCGGCACCTGTGAGTAGGTCGCTCAGGGTAATGTTAGCGATGCAGACGTAAACCCAGCGGCGGCTGTGGCGAATGCGGGAGATGACAGCAACCAGCACCAGGAGGTTCTCCAGGACGATAAACGTACTGAAAAAGAGGAAGATGGACATGGAGACGCTGATGGGGGCCTGGGTGGCTGAGATGGTTCTGTTCTGCAGGCGGCCCGTGTGGTTGTAGTGCCTCAGGATCACCTGGCTGATCCCTGAGGCTGTAGTGGTTTTGTTTGGCACGGTGCTGTTGCTGGGGTAGGTTGAGAGGTGGTACAGATGAGGGCAGGAGGAAGCTGAGGTGAGGTAGGAGAGGACGTCCATGGTGACCCACCAGACCGCCGGGCGAAAATCGAGGCAGAACCAAGCTGGTAAGAGCTGATCGAACAGGCTGTCGGCACACTCTAACCAGCAGAGCCGTGCGTGGTCCGCACACAACACACACCTGATAGGAAAAAAAGAAGAAGTAAGCACAACTTCATATCATACGGGAGTTAATACAATAATAGAAAATTCCCCTGGTTCTGCATGTTTCCGTAAGGGGCTTTAATTAATTTAAAAGGCATTGTTTAAATGCCTACCATGTGTCTCCACCTTTCTGCGGTTAACACAGGATGAGTGAGCAACAAGGGCATTTAAATCACCACATGGAGGAAATGCACCATCTGCTTTCATCAATAAGGCTGGGAAATGTGCTTCTTTACAGCAGCATGTTCTGGTGAAATGTTGTCAAAGTGCAAACACATCATACAATGCATTTCTTCTTTGTCTCTGCATAAAACCCTATTCACTAAGGCAAAAGATGCAACAATGAAAATATATTTTCCACAAATAATATTTTCGTAAATTAGATTTATGTATTTTTTATTTTAAATTCAGTAAAAGACTGAAAGAAATACGTTTTCACATCTCAACCTACATTTAATCTCAAAAGTAAATGAAAGAATTTCTTAAGTCGGGCCAAAAATGTAATATAGGATCTTTCCATTTAACTTTATTTTATACATTTTCTGCAGGTGTTTCTAATATCTGAAGCTTGATACATAAAAAAAAAAGCATTGATGCATTGAGAGTACTTACTTTGGCTGCTACTGGTGTTGATGCTGAGTGTGTGTGAGCGTCAACAGATTTGTGCAGCACATTTTTGATGGGGAAATATGCCTATGAGAGTAAGGTCACACACCCCACCCCACCCAACACACACACACACACACACACACACACACACACACACACACACACACGCACACACACACACACACACACACACACACACACACATGCATGCAACAGAGATGTTACCATATTTTTGTTCCATCATTACCGTCTAAAGAAACAAGCAGGGGAATTTCACAGATGCCTACAATTAAAGAGTTTTGAAATTAAATCTCTCTTGCGTGATGTTAATTTGCTCTTTAAAAAAAAAAACAATATGAATTTTCTCATGCTGAATCTCCATACTGATGCATAGATGAAGCTATTACTAAAAATCTAATATTTTTCCCCATCTGACCTGCAATAGCTTTTGCGGTAAAGGGTATTTCATAACAGTTGCCACCCCACCAAACAGTTGTATGTTTTGCAAAAAAAAAAAGAACAGAGAAAAACATGACTCAATATTTTTAAGGATGTGTGAAAAGGTTGTTCGCTTGCACTTACAGCTTCAGAACTACATTTAAGGATTACATTTAAAGCAGGTTTTTTTTTCTCTCACTTGGTATTTCTCAGAAGGTGCAAGAAAAAAACAGGAACTCCAATCAGATGGAAAGGTGCCCCTCCCTGCAGATAAAGGGTTTCATTTAAACTTCATTGCACAGCTGTGGTTGATGCTTTACTGCTTTTAGTTCACAATATTAAAGCAGCCAACATTACAGAGTCCAAAACTGCTTTTATCTCAACTGTTAACACTGAGTATGCTCAAAACCAACGTGTGACATTATGCAGTGTCCAGAAAGAGACACAAGACGACCAGAAATCAACAAATTATTTGTGATTTGGCATATTTTGTCCTCCCTGTGGAGCTATAAATGTGTATTACAAACATCCAACAGCTGTAACTCTGTCAGCACAATATAGTTCAATAAACTCAAGCGTTGGAAATTAATTTAACAGGCAGAGCTCTCTTTTCATGAGCAAACAATTACCTTCAACATCAAATCTAAAGAAGGATTTTAAATGTACAGGTCATCCTCGTGCTGCTTGTCTACATAATGCACAGAGTTTATACTTAGGTGTAATAAAAGGCGCTACTAACAGTAAAACAGACTTGACCTAAATTACCAGCACACCGCTTTCTGTGCATTCATGCTGAATGCACACAAGCACCACTTCTTGTTTTTGGTGTTGAGGTGTTGAAAAAAACAAACATTGCCTGCATCACTTAAAATACGTAGAGGCAGAAAAGGTTTGGAGTGACAAATGTCTTTTTCTTAATAAAACTGTGAGGCTATAATTAAAGAAAAAAAAGAGGAAACAAATAGACAACAGCCTGCAGCAGCTCGAGGTGTAAAAAAACACCCATGACAGTTGAAAACGCCCTTGCTATGGAAATATGTATTCAAACACCACCGAAACCACAAGGTGTAATATTCTAACCACAAGTGCGTGTGTGTGTGTGTGTGTTTGTTTCAGCTGTTTTATTCTTAAACCTTCAGCAAATTTCTTCACAGCAGAGTTGGGAGCATAGCTTCACTTTGCAGCGGGTAAGAGGCAGAGACGGTTTGCGTCATTGGGGTGGCACCTGTTTAGCCAATGCTTCATATCTGTAGACTGTAAGAAAACCCAAACCAGTATACATGCAAAACAGGAGAAAGGCATTAATCAACATAAAGTCACAAAGAATGCACGTTTTCAGTTAAAACCAGAAGGTTAAGTTGCATTGTATAAAAAGACAGAATCAGACTAAACTTTCCTGTTTTAGGTCAGTAAGGATTACCAAAATTACCTCTGTTTGTTGAATGCCAGAATAATGAGAGAGGATATATGTTACTATGCTTTGAAACTAGCTGGGAACACCCAGATAATGATGCCATGGCTTTGTAAGCTTCAAGTAGGTTCATTGACCTCATTTGAGTTAAACAGAGGCACATAAGCCTCAAACACACGGATTCCCAGCGTGAAATCATGGAAAAATATAAAGAAATCAGCAAAGCTATCATTAAGATAACTATCTGACTTATGTTTGGCTACCACTTCTATATGTCTGAAGGCATCATGCTTATTTGTTCAAAGAACTATATGCAAGTGAAGAATGTAAATGGACTGAATTTCTATGGTGCTTTTCTAGTCATGTAGACTATTCAAAGCATTTCACTCTATAGTATCCACATTCACCCCATTGCACTCACTCACTAACACACACAAACACACACACACGCACGCACGCACACACACACACACGTTCATACACTGAGCCTCAGGCTACTTCAGGTTAGGTGCCTTGCCCAAGGAAAATCGAACAAACAACCTTCCGACTGCAAGACCTCTTCTCTACCCACTGAACGAGAGTTAGCCCCTATGATGTAGAACAATGAGACTATTCAGGAAGGAGTTTGGTTCTGTGTCCCAGAGATCAACAGGACTGGGAGTAAAACGTGTGCATCAAGCCTATAACAAAAGCTAAAGACCATGTAAAGATGCTGGCTTAAGCTTGTAAAAGTGTTGCTATTCACAGTGAACTGAGTCCTCCAGCGACATGGGCAAGGAACATGTGTAAATGTTGATGAGACATCTCAAGTAATCAGGCAGGACGTTAACACTTGGACACAAATGGGTATTCCAAAGGGTCAAAGATTCTAAGCGTGCCACCAAATCAGTTACAAAGTTGCTTAAGGACAACAAAGTGAATGTTATGTAGTGTTCATCACAAAGCCCTGATCTTCGTCCTGAAAAGATCTTAAAACTGAAAAGGTGTGTGACCAAGGCAGCCAACAAACCTGACTCAGTTACACCAGCTCTGTCAGGACAAATGGGCCGAGATTTGATCGCACTATTGTTAGTAAACCCAAAATATATGATCCAAGTTACACAGAAAGTCAACGGTATGTTGCACAATCAAGCCATGAGGAAAAATCAGACTGAGTTGTCAGCAAAGAAATCTGAGACTTTTACAGGCACCCAGGGACTGGCTCTCACAGACAATCGTTCTCTTTTCCCGCTGCTACGTTGGAGCAGCATAGGGGAGAACACTCTGATCCTCCTCTGCAGAGCGGAGGTTCCGACTGAAGTTGGGAAGACCGCAGTCTGGATCGAAGCTAAGTCTGCAGTCCCTCTTCTGCGTAACCAGACGGCGGAGTAAAGAATCCGTCTATGCCGAAACCGGGCTTGTGATTTTTCTCAGCTGTTGCAGGAAAGCTGACTCGAGACGGCGCGGAGCGGTCTCAAGTCGGTCTCTTCTGTGGCCAGGCCAAACTGAGAGGAGGGGCTGATCTGAAGTCGCCCTCTGCCACCGGCATAGGTCCCACAGGAGCAGCTACGCCAGGGAGGTCGAGCGGAGGTCCTCCCTTCCACAGCCCAAACGCACACATGCTGCAGCCCCACAGTGCTGAGCTTCCCATGGCCTAGGACCCGGAGCCGCCTCTTAACAGCCACGTTTCGGCTAGCCGCATAGTCGCCTATAGCTGGTCAGACGAACAGCCTTCACCCAACCAGCCTTCCCCATCCCTGCTTCAACTGCTTCCAACTGGATGGCCAAAGTGAACCGAACTGACACAGAGGCACAGACAGGTTTGGCAGAGTTGAACAGGGAAAGTTAAATGTTTATTTTGAATGGCTTACTTAATGAGTTTTCATGGCGGTTTAAAGGCTTGACTAAGCCAAAAGGATAGCTCTCGCTAGCTTCTTTGAAACCAAGCGTTGCTGATCAGTGTGTTTTTACGGTTATAACAAACTTTATTTCCATAAGGGTTGTATACATTGATGGGATAATGATGTTTGTGTTTTCCGGTCCGCTCATTACGGCAAGAATATCGCTAAAGCCTTAAAATTAGCGCCGAATCTCCGCTAGCATAATGCTATTAGCGTCCTGGATAACATACAGTGTAACTACAGTTCGTTTTAAACATAATGCTTGTTTTCGTTTCACATCGTTCGTGCTATGAGCATTATTACCTCATTAATATGGAACATAAATGTTGATTTAATGGTGTTTGGTATAACTTTAGGATTAACCCATTTATCGACTGATCACTACAGCAACCCCTAGCTTCCAGGAGGAATAATCGCATTAATAAAATCAACAGTTCTAAAGTTACATTGGTTCTTTAACTTCACTTAAACCAGGATTCACTGAATCATTCTGATAATGGTTATCAACCATTTTAATTTGTCTGTTGTTTCTTTTGTGTGTACATAGTTCCCTAGTTTCTTTTTATCTTCATTTTGCTTAGTAGTTTAGTTAAGTTCACTAGCCTAGTAGAGAGGTTGTTGATTGAAATATAGTGTTAATTCAGACAAACAGCATTATATAGTGGTGTTCTCTGGATGTTATTTTTATTTCTGTTAATAAATTCTTGAACTTAAAGAGAAGTTGTCACTCCTTTATTCTATATGTGTGCAGAGATTGATGTTAAAAGAATGCCAGTGCTCAAATCATTCCTTTCAACTATTGTACTGATATCAGCTGTCGGGCTGATATTCACCGGACAATACTTAACAGACCGAGAGTTATTTAGTAAACATTAAATAACTTAAAATAGTGTATAATAGTACAACAGGTAACATAGGAATTGTTGCATTACTACTTCCCAAATGTTTACCCATCTTTCATCTCAGAATACTACAGGTGGTAAAGGTGTTATGTTCACGTAGATTTTTATCTTGGTCATATTGATACTGAATGGTTGAATAGGGGGCAGAACTGGGCTTCCTTTTTTACCTTTATAAGACCTTTCACTTCTCATTCAAAAGACATACATAGATCTAAATGAGGGATTGGTGAGTTTCAGGCTTTTGATAATCTTGTTTTTCAAAATGAGGCGGCTGTTCAGTCTTTGTGCCTTCAGCCATTGGTTAATCACATACACTACCAACATGTAAGGTGTTTAAATCTGATGTTTGAAAGTGTGAATGTGAACTTTTTAAAAATCACAATGAAAGTAGAAATATTGCAATATGAGTTTCAGTAATATCTACTTACTATTATTCTCCAACACCATCCGAGACTGTTTTAATGCATTCACTCGGCCATCTTTAAATTACTTACACATACGTACACTTACCCGGTGTGTTCAATTGTTTTGTTCATTCTGTGCTCTGTGACACAGGAAAACAGAATGCAAAACATTTTTGTTTAAGTGGGCTTAGTCATGTACTTTAATCATGTTATGCCAGTAGCTAACTCTGGAAACATTCAATGGTTTTCCGATTAAGTTATTGCACAGTGTTGGCTTTTTATAATGAAATACAATGGTAAGTAAGTAGTCTATTTCTATAGTGCTACCTATGAGAGAGTTCCAGAGCTACGTTGAAAGCCACGTGTCTGTGGTATTAAACTATCCTGTTATATTTTCTCAATCGCATAGAAACATTTGTCTGAGTGTTATGCTTTTGTTGGTGTGTTGGTCCCATGGTCACAGATTTGTGTGCCTATCTGTGTGGTTGTGCTGGTGTTTTTTTCCTCTCTCTCTCTCCCTGCAGGGTGCAACTCGTAGATTGCAGTGCTGGTGCTCATCATCCACTCTGATTAGTAGGAGCATAAAATGGTACAGGGGAGAAGAGGGAAGCGCTAAGAGCACTTCCTTATTCAGACTAGACTCTTCTTCTTAGAATCATGTTCTTAGAGTACGTTCACACCGAGAGTGAACAAGGGAAATGGAATGAGTGATTTGCATGCTATCCCTATGTAAAGGCACGTTTAGGTGCAAATTAATGGTCCGTGATGCGAACAGCACGAATTGGCCAAATAGAGCCAATTGAAACTGCAAGTAGAGTGAAGAAAGATTTTGCTGGAGTTCAAACAATCTGAACTTTTCTGTCAATTTGCAGTCCTCTTTTTACATTTATTTAAGCACAAAAATGTTTTTATATGTTACATATTTAGACAGTACAATTAGGCTATATTGCTACTGAGCAATGATGGATTTACTGACCGATGACGCCTGTAATTCGTGTCCCGGAGGGTGATCGGTCCCCTGTTGCGGGGTGGCAGCTCCCCATACTGGGTCCAGGAAAAACGGAAGTACCACTGGAAGCGACACTCATCCAGACGCAGCTCCAGTTGGTGGTACTCGCCAAACTGGGTGAGTCTCTGGAGGATTTGGTGGACTGACGTATCTATCCGCTTGCCATTTCCTCTTATCTGGTCAACTTACCGTGGCTGACATGGATTTTACCGAGTGAGTCACGGTACTGTATGTAATGTGGAGAGCTGAACAATGGTGTCGGCGCACCTGGGTCCACCATATCTCCCAGAGATGCACCCGGTTCTCCAAGTACCACTAACTATAGCTGCCTCTGGATGATGGTGGCTTCCAGTGGTACTTCGGGTTTTTCCAGGACTGCCCCAGGTGATGGATCACCCTCCGGGACCCTCCACAAACCCTCACAGTAAGCCAGCTGCAACTCAGTCAAACTATTTCCCCTGTCTGCTACTGGTGGTTAACTCCATTGGGTTTTCTGTTTTCAGTCCACGACCAGAGCCCTCCAGTTACCCCACTTCCCATTGCTCAACTGTTTCAAAACCTCTTAAAACTACTCTCTACCTCTGTGTTTGCTGTCCTATTCAGAGTCTATTAGAAAACCTAGTTGTGATAGTTGGTTTGTGTAACATATTTCTATGAAGCATTTTGGTTCTTTTAGATCGGCCGAATCTAACAAGAAATGACGCTAGCATCCCTATGGGATTTTCAATGCATAATGCTAACTGTTAGTTGTCTGTGTCTATTTAGATGTAAAGTGTGAGAGAATTATATGCACATTTTTCAGTGTGTGCTTATGCCAATGTAATGTTGTGTATGAGATTTATTCCAATAAAAATATGAATACCTTCAATGCAAGATGTGATATAAATGTCATATCTTAAATTTTTGTATATTACAGTTTTACTTTGCTTGGGTTGCTGGTTGAGGGCCGGTTTGGGCTCGGCTGGGGGTTGCTATGTCAGGGGCAATTCCCACCGATTGTGACATATTATAGGCGAGGCTTTTGAAATGGCTTGTTTTCCAGACACCAACAAAGCATTTACTTATTGGAAAAAACAGCTGGAGGTTTTTTTCAGTGCTTAAACTGTTTCCAGAGGTAGTAGAGACCCAAATGAAAGTACAAAATGTGCAGAAAGGGAATTTCAAATTTAATTAGGAAATTAGGTCATTTGTGCATTCAAGACACAATATTAATGTGTCTTGAATGCACAAGAAACTTGGACACATTAATCCATTGACAGATTCATTAGGTTATCGTGGCAATCTTAGGGAATATTCCTGTATTTTTATTTTTTTAATAAATAAAAGGAAGCTCATTAACGTTTCAATCTGAGCCAGTAGTCTTATTACAAAAGAGTGCTGGCTAAATGTTTACTTTCTTTTAAAATGATAGACACATTTTCAAAATTCTGTTGCAGACTTTTGACTAATAAGACCAAACAAATCAACGAGACTTTATTTATAGAGCACTTTTAATACTGCCAGCTGTAACACCAAGTGCTTTACAGAGTTTAAAAATAGACATGTAATTACAAGTCAAACCCATAATGAAATACTAAAAACGATTAAATGACGTAAACACACACACATAAAACAAGTAATTATTGACAATAAAGCAATGAACAATAAATGTCAGAAATCAGTCAGTTACAGAGGACGAGAAACTGTGCAAACACAATCATTAGATTATTGGAGAAACACTGGAAATGTACGTTTGCTTTGTAAGAAGCAAAATGCCAGTGCTGGTGCTGAGAGTTTTTATTTTTACATGAACAACTCTTTAACATTTATCACAGTGGTAAATCAATGTTACAAGAAAATTATTATGGACCATGTTAAACATTAATTGAAGTCTTCCTTCCTGCTATCTGTTGCATATTGCGCTGTATAAGTGCTGAGTGCCTGATAAAAGGAGCATGGAGGCTGTGTTAAAAACTCTCTATTCAACCTTGCTGGCACCTGTTGCTTAATTTGTGAAGTGACTCTTTCCCTACAATTGCTGAGGCATGCTTAGTTCAGACTTTGGTGAAAATGCGTGCAAGGACTACTTCTCGTGGCTTAACGGAGTACTACAGCTGTACGCATGGCTAAAAGAAAACAATCTAGCAGACTGTGAGCTTGATTGGTTGAAAGTGTAAAATCTTTGCAGCTTCCCTTGCTCCAAAAGTATTTATTTTTAGCTCCAGCCACAACAGTGTAGGGTCAACTAAGATAATGATATGTGTGAAAATGTATGCAAGACAATGGGGGGCTTGTTCTGGAGCAAAGTTATATGACCAACTTCTGAGGAGTTAGCCAGCCGACCGTGCTGGCCAAGTAAAGATGTACATGCTAGAAGACTGCAAAGATCTTTGCTGAGCACACAGCTTGGAGTAGAGCTCCCAAAATGGGGTGCGCGCCCCCTAGGGGTCTTAGTGTAATTGCAGGGGTGTGTGGTAGAAATGTACTGGAAAAATTACCAATTTTGAGAGGTTATTTAAAAGGTATATATATTGATAGCAATGTTGAATTCAATTGCACAGTAAAATACACAGTTAAACTTAAAACAATGAAAATTTAAAAGTGGTAGTTTTGTGATTTAATGAAGATTGCAGTTTATTTTATTGTTATGTTTTACTGCAGATGGCTTTTCTTTGTTCAACTGTCGAAAAGATTGGTTGGAGAGAGGCGCCAAAACTTTCTTTTAGATTGGGGTGATACCAAGGAGATCAGCAGACACTTCTACAATTTAACAATTAGAATATGATCAATGATTTTTCAGCCCCTATTACTAACAAACAGGGTTGACTGCTTAGCAATGATAAGAATCATAATAATCAAGAATCTTTATTGTCATTATGTGTTATCTGTCGGGCTGCAATTCTGCCTGCTGCACCCTGAACCTTTCCAGCCTTTCCAGCACCTTCCATCTTCCACCCAGCCCTGTCTCCACTCCACTAATCATCCACACCGGTTCAGCCTTCAATCAGCCCGGACTCTTTCAACCCGCCAGCCTCCCTAAAAAAGCCTCCCTTGGCCTGCTCTTCCCCGCTGGTCCGTCTTCAATCATCTGATGCCCTCAGTCAGAGATTCTCCCACGTCTGTCTGAGCATCAACGCTCGCTAGCCTGCCAGCCGGAGATTTTCCCACGTCCGGCTGCCAGAGTCTGCGACGCCAGCGCCTGTCTGCACCCTCAAGTGATCCCTCAACTGTGCTGCCGGTTTCCCCTGTTACTCCAGCGTTCCAGTGCTCCACGTAAGCTCTCTGCTGCCCTGCTGAAGCCCCCGTGTCTCAAGAACTCTCTCTCTGCTGTGCTGCTGGATTTACTGCTACCCTTGCGTTACACGAACTCTCACCTGCTCTGAAGGCTTCCTGGCTAAGCAGCGCAGCACCTACAGCGCTCTCTGGTTCTCCAGCTCCTGCTCCCACCTCTCATCAGCTCCATCCCTGTATACTCTGGTTCTCTTCCTTCGCAAACAACCAAACCTTCAATAAACTCTCCTAACAAAGCGTGTTAGGAGAGTGTGTGGCGTGTGTATGTGTGTGTGTGTGTGTGTGTTCGGGTTCATCAGGACAAATTCTGACATTACCATGATGACATTTTTGATGAGACAAAACACCGGCTCTGAATGCAAACAGATTACGCATAACACTGAGACAAAACATAATCTTTTCAAGCCTTTATTTTTTTCCTGAATCAGTTGATTACACTGACCAACAACACCTCCTGAGAAGCTTGAAGTAAATAGTCTTGAGCATCTAATAAAACTGATTTTGAGTCAGAAAGTGAAATTGCAGTCCCCTTTACAGATGATATAGATTATTGTGCAGTTCCATGTATCACACAAATGCGTCGTTTGATCAACTCATGCACACAGAAAAGTACTGTGTAATAAATTTAAATCTTCAAGTTACAGAACTGTGCAATTTGCACGGATGCCAAAGTAGTAATTAGTGTGAGACACTGTAAATAATTATCAGATCTAGAACATGTGGAACCAGTAAAGGTTTGTAACATGTTAGACAATTAACTGGTCTGGTGGTTTATTGATTCTCAGCAGGGGGGCGATAGTCCTCACAGCTTCGGGAGTTTGTTTAAAACGTTAGTTTTTGTTTTACTGTTTCTTAATCGTCTAAATGATGGAAGTGGGAAAAACGTTGCATTGCCCAGATCTGTGGCATCTGTTGCTGTGCATATGTCCCTTTTCAAGACTCGTGCAGCAAAAACCGTGTCTAGATCTTGTAGACAGCATCCTACAATCACCCGTGCTGTCCTCAACAACCCGTACTAAATACTTCCTCTTCTGTGCTGTGCAGCTCCCATGCTACAATGTCACACTGAGACACAAAATGCTTTCAATTGTGGTTCTATAAGTTTATTAGTAGCTGAGTACAAAGTCCAGTCTGTTTCAGTTTCCTAAGAAAGAAGATCCATTGTTGGGCCTTCTTCACCAGGTGGGAGGTGTTTACAGTCCAGGAGAGGTCAGAGGAAAGGTGAATGCTAAGGAACCTTATGCTGTCCACATGCTCCACCACCTCCCCCTGTATGCAGAGAGAAGCGTATTCAGTCTTCCTGGACCTCCTGTACTCCACTATAACCTCTTTGGTCTTGTTAGTGTTCAGGTTGAGGTTATTCCTTGAGCACTTCCTCTCTGTAGTGAGTCTCATTGTTGTTGCATATGACACACCCACCACAATGGTGTCATCAATAAACTTCACAACCACGTTTGTGGGTTGTCGAGTATGAAGAGAGTGTAGAGAGCAGGACTGAGGACACAGCCCTGTCGTGTTTCAGAGTTCAGTGTCCAGGATCAGTGGGGCAGATCTGCTTTTCCCTATCCTCACCACCTGAGGTCTGTCGGTGACAAAGTTACTGATCCAGGATATCAGAACATATAAACCAGGGGCTGTAATAACATATTACCTGAAAACATCTTAACAACTGCCATTTGAAAAACAAGACTTGTGAGTCGATCGCTTAAATTTGAATTTTTGACAAAACAGAATAGCTGAACTAAGCATACTTTAATTGTTATTATTATTAATATTACTATGTTTACACGGAGTTGGCAGGTGTTCTAGGTCTTCAAAATAGTTTTTATTAGATATAGCAAGGACCCGGTCCAAACACTGGGGTTATCAGGCTTTTTTCAGTGTGATCCCATTCTTTTCGATTAAATTTCAAAACTAATTTATTCAGGCTGGCCTTTGATAGAAAGGAGCGCCGTAACATTCTATTACTGATTTTTAAAGGCTTTATTGTCTGGACTGATTCCATGTTTTATCTCTGTATGTGTTCTATTTTGAATAGCAAAGCTCTTTGGTCTTTAATGGCCGTGTAAAAGGCAATATATAAACGATTAGTTGACTGCATACTTAAGTGTTTCCAAGCGTGGCTGTGTTTCCCGGACGACCTTGCCACTCACAATATGGCGCGCGCTGACGTCTCATTTCCGCTCGGTGTCAAATTATCCCCCTACACCCCTCTGGGTGGCGCCAGTGATCTTGCGCTCGTTACGCTCAGCTCGCAGCGCCTTTGTTCCTCGCTGCAGCGCCGCCGCGTGAATCCTGCAGGGGGCGCTGCTCTCTAAACAAAACGCCCTGGCAGCAACAGGGTGCCGTCATTGTGCACAATCTGCCTTTTTCCTCAACTTTTTTCAGCTCAGGCTCGCCAGTGTTATTAAAGACTAGTAGAAAGGAAGTCGCGATAGGCTAGCTGGTTAGCTGGCCGCCTGCTAATTTTTTCGGTCCTTGTTTTTTCCCCTGCCGACCATGTTTTGTTTTTTAAATTGAAACGTCAAAAAAGGAGGATGCGGAAATTTCTTTTTCTCGGACTGTTTCGAGTATTTTCCCCCCCTTCAACCGCTTGAAACTGCCTCAACACTGAGCTTTGTCTGACTGGGAGTCCACCGCTGCCTCTTCAGCCTGCTGCTTGAATCAACTCTCTCCTGTTTTATCTCTGGAGGAGAAGAAAAACAAAACAAAGGGGGGGAAAAAAAGCAGCGCCGTGTTTTAGTGAATTTAGACCGAAACAGGCGGTCGGTTCGCGGGGGGGACGCTGCAGCGACGAGCACACCAGGACAATGAGACAAACGCCGGGGAAAGGTACGTCGGAGAAATGCAGTTGATTGAACCCACGGCTCCGTGGGCTGAATGTTTTCTTTTTTAAGTTCCAAGTCATCGATAAACCTTTCGGATCTCCGCCGTTTTAAGGATTCGTGCTTAATAAAGGAAGTTGATGTGGATCAGCTTCTAACAGCCTGAACTGGGAGGATTTCCACAGCCATTTGTAACCAGAAGGTAGACTTGATTGCGGCGTTTGGTAATAGGGGGGCATGGCCGTAAAGGCGTTGTGGACACAGGGACCGACCAGTCCACATGACAGTGGGCTTGTTTAGTTACGGGCGAGCACTGAAAATCAACGAGGGTCCACTGTTTGACAGCCCGCTGATGCAGACGCCTCCATGAGATCCAGCCAGGGGTGCCAGGAAAGAGAGAGATAGGCGGCTGTAGCTTCATGGTAGCCGGTGTTCTGTGCGCTGCGTGGGGGGCACCGTTTCTGGATTGGGGGTGAAGTTACGTCCGAAACTTTGCGTGCCGAAGGGCCGACGCTGAACTCGGGTAGGTGCGCTGCTCTCTATTTTTATCCAACACAACTGCGTCGCATCTCGCTGGTGCTTCTATAAATAAGCCAGTGGATGGGTTATATTAGCAGTGGCACGTTAAATGTGTCACCTCGTCTGCCCGTGAGACGGTAGCCTCGACGCTGGCGGTTTTGATTACTGGTGAAATTCCCTCACATGACAGTTCCGAAAGTTCACACGGCACACTTCCTTGTGTCAGGCCGGCAGACATCTGTTGGAGGGCCTGATCCGCGCAAGTGGCTCTAGGGAGTCAAGAGCTTATGGTGGTCCATTTCTGCATCTTGATGTTATGCCTCAGGGATGCGAGGATCAGGCTTTTCTTGGCCCACTTCCTTCGTGGCCTTCCTGCACATTTTTAATTGGTGCAGATAATGAACGGACTAAATAAGGGGACAAAGTGTGTGTTGCAGGTTTTTTGTTAAATGTAGGAGCTGGGAATCTAATGAATTACAAGTGTGCCCCTAAACCTTATCTGATTTTTTTAATAAAGTCCCCAAAAGGGCATCTAGGTGCACAGTGATGAAGCTGGGAGCGCTTAGCTTTGATGCTTTCAATGAATTGTTGAAATAAGTTTGCTTTTTGTGCCATTTTAGCTCACCTGTCAGAGCTGATCGAGGAAATGTTGTCAGATCGCTGGCTGACTACCTGGTTCCTCTATTTGGCTGACGGTTTAAATATGTCTGTTATAATTCATGTAGAATTAGGTCATAGTGGGTAAAGAAACATGGCTGCTGTGTTTGTTGCTTGCACTATCAAAATATAGCTTCTGAAACCTACAAACATGAGCGAAACAATCATTAGCATACTCTGTATGGTACGGTGCATCGGCCGTATGGTACGGTGTTCTCATATGCAAAACTCAAAATGTCACGTCTCAAAGAATCAGTCACAAAAAATACTTAATTAGCAAATTAGCGAGCGAGAAAGCTCAAAGAGCCAAATAACATGAAAACAAAAATATAATTATTACAGTTAAATCAGTGGCAACAAACTAGTTATAATAAACATGGACAAAGCAATGTGATACCAAACTATCAACATCCAATGTTCACTATAAATACAACAACAATCAAGCAATAAAGATATACAGTTTAGGTAATATATCAAATAAAATAAAATACCTTTTATCATCATTAAAGTGCCGATTTTCAAGTAGTTTGAGGTGCTTAAATCTACGTAGAAGATATTGCAAAAAGGCTGCCATTAGAATCTGAATCCATCAACTACCTCCCCACATGTTTGTACCTCAAACCTGCTTGAAAACACCACAGAATGGCTCACTGAAAGAAAGGGACCATATGGCCCCCCGCTAATGGTTTCTACCCTGCAAGCCTCACTACAGACCTGACAGTGGTGGGAGATAAGGAGGGGGGAGGGGAAGGAATACCAGCTAACCTTCAGTTTGAGTTTAACTGTCCACACGTCTTCCTGGTTGTGTAAAAAACTGTGGAGAAACAGATGAGAGCCTGCAAACAGCCTGGGTTTATCTCTCTCTAATCAGTCGGGGGAAGACCTACTTGTATTAGATCTCAACAGTATTGTCGTTTAATATCTTTCAGAAGAAGTTTTATCCACGTGTTTTTCAAATTGCAGACTTTTGGTGTGGCGTTTTTTTAGAATGTAGGTTTTATTTATGCTAATAATCCAGGCTTCCGGGTCATCCTGGGGCTTTGGAGCTTGTTTTCCTCGTTAGGTAGAATTACATTAAAGGAGAGCTTTGCTTTTTTATTTTCTCTGATGCAACACTAAGCATCTGCTTGAGCCCTGTGTCGATGCGCCTTTACTTATTGTACGATGACTTGAAGGGGACCAACTATGTAAAATTACCTTTTTGTACGTCCATTTGGATATGTATTGCTTCAAACATCCCGCCGTTTTTTGGCAGTAACTAAATGTTTGTTGGTGTCTGGAAAACGAGCCGTTATAAAAACGTCCCGATTATTACGTTACAATCGGCACACACACTGCCCCTCAACTAGCAACTCAAGCGGAGCTCCGCCCTTCACCTGGCAACCCAAGCGGAGCTCTGCCCCCCACCTAGCAACCCAAGAGGAGCTCTGCCCCCCACCTAGCAACCCAAGAGGAGCTCTGCCCCCCACCTAGCAACCCAAGAGGAGCTCCGCCCCCCACCTAGCAACCCAAGAGGAGCTCCGCCCCCCACCTAGCAACCCAAGCGGAGCTCCGCCCCCCACCTAGCAACCCAAGAGGAGCTCTACCCCCACCTAGCAACCCAAGCGGAGCTCTGCCCCCCACCTAGCAACCCAAGAGGAGCTCTGCCCCCCACCTAGCAACCCAAGAGGAGCTCCGCCCCCCACCTAGCAACCCAAGCAGAGCTCCGCCCCTCACCTAGCAACCCAAGCGGAGCTCCGCCCCTCACCTAGCAACCCAAGCGGAGCTCCGCCCATCACCTAGCAACTCGAGTGGAGCTCCGCCCCCACCTAGCAACTCGAGTGGAGCTCCGCCCCCACCTAGCACCTCGAGCAGAGCTCCGCCCCTCACCTAGCAACCCAAGTGGAGCTCCACCCCTCAACTAGCAACCCAAGAGGAGCTCCGCTCATGTCATTATTAGAAGAGGAGCCGTTTGGTCAACTGATTTTTACCGTGCTATGTGCTGCACAATGGCTGCAGTAAAGGACAAAATGTTTAGTTGTTGGCTGCAATAACCAACATGTGTCCACATTCTCCCTGCCACGGAGGACAAAGACGCGTGGCTTCATTTTATTCCTGATGACAATGTCCCAGCCACATTGCCAGGGAAAGTGAGAGTGTAAACATTGAGTTGGAGGGGGCGTGGCCAGCTACAGCTTATTTGCATAAGCTGTAGCTGGTAGTGACAGTCCTAAAACAACTTATTCTGAAAGGAGCTAAAAATATGCGGAACCGAAATCTCGTTATCTGTGAATGGTTTTGTGCAACAAATGTGATTAGCACGTGTTGTATAGCCCATCGCTATCCTAAATGTTTAATAGGTCACCTTTAAGAGGTGTGAGACTTGATTTTACTTGCATGCAGGCAGCAAATTAAACTGTGTGGAGACCAGGATCAATCTTTTATCCGTCAGCTTGTGTGTTTTACCCAAACTGTGCTGGGTTGTTTATCAGTATTACCTGAAAACTAGTTTACTACAATTTACCCTTGGACATTTTACCGACATGCTTTGTGCTCTCTGATCAAACCTCTTTGGCTTTACTTGAATTAATCTAAAATTGTAGTTTCTACACCTTGTTTCCTGGGTTCCTTCGTAAGGATTTAAAGCCTCAGGCAGAACAGGGACAGAGGAACATGCCGAGCTGAGTTGTGGATGCTCAGAGGTTTCTAACCAGTCCCTGAGCAGCATGTGTTGTCTCCATGTGCAGCTGGTGGTGCACCTGGTTATGAAGGCTACCTGAGATAAGACGTCCACATCTGCAGCCCCACGGCTTTAGAGACACGTCTGTCTTACATCGAGGCATAGAGGGGCCTTCTGTGTGATAAGGCATTATAACATTGCTTTAAAGATGCCAGAGCCATGCGTGGGCTTTTTTAAATACAAGTATTAATCTTTGGGTGTGCTCTTGAGCAGGGGATTTTTAGATTTACAGTTATTTTCATATATTTGGGATTTTTAGAAAAGATTCAGAATTACAGGGGGCGTTTTGTTGCTACTGTTTCTAATTTTCAATATTGTGCAAAAGATCTTGAGCCAACTCTGGTTTTTGAACCTGCTGCTCAGCTGCAAACGAGTGAATAAGCAAAACATTGAGACAGTGTTAAAGTTGTTAGTAAACATTTGATCGAGACCAAAGAGACCACAATCTAGCAGCTTGAGAACATACTTTTTTTCCCACACTTTTGTGAGTTTGTGAGATAAGCATGAACAAAAGAAAACAAATTGTTGATAAAATGTTTAGAGAATATTGTTTGTTCCATTTCTAGAAGAGATAAACCAACATTTTCAGTTTTTCCATATACCTAGACTATACTGTATATGAAAATTAATGTAGTCTGTAATTCACCGTATTAAACCTTAAGTTTAACACTTCAGCTGTCAAAATTTGGTTTTCTACTCACTTACTCAGAAGCCACAGATAAAAATCAAAAAAAAAAAAAAAAAAACAGAAAATGTTCACTGGTCGGTCCAGGTTGCAAAACACTTCTCGATATATATATATATATAATTTTTTTTTTTACTTGTACCAGCCTTCAGACTTATTTTCAAATTAGACCTGACCTGAAGTATGTCAAAAAAGCCTTGACATTACTCTTTTCATAAATATTCACATACAGAGTAAAGGATTCACGGATCAAGAGCAGTCCCAGTGGTCCAGATTTGACAAATCTGACTTCTACGGGTTTAAAAAAAAAAAAAAGTTAGCATCCCAGAGACGCCTTAAACAACAGCTAAATTGGTAATCTAACACTTCCTACACATTCTTATACAAATCCTACGTGTGACTAAGCCGGACCGCCGAATTCCATAATGTATTTAATTTGATTGATCCAAAAGACTGCTGTCAATGTAACCTTTGTGGCTGACATTTTACTTAAGGAGAAACGGGCCTCATGAGATGGGTCCTGATGCCTTTTGAATGTTCCTAAATATTACTCGGTCTCTGCATTTGAAGTCAGTCAAAGTCGCCGCCTTCACGAGCAGGAAAAGCTTATAGCTAAGGGCTTGGCAAAAATTGCCAGGCCTGTCGAGGCTTGTTTTTCTATTTCTGTGCACACGTCTTCGGGAAAAAAAAACGTCTTTGTTGTTCTGCTGCACTGAAACTTAAGGACAAGCTGGTTTAGTCGTTCCACTTTCCTGCTAAAACTTTAGATTCATAGTGTGATACCTTTGTAACTGCAGGCTAGCCGAATTTAGCTATGCTAATTAGGCTTTTTGGGAGACAATAACAGCTTTTATGAGTAGGCTGTTATTAATAAAAAGATTTTTCTACAGCGTTGACCTGTGTCCTAGTATTGAAGGGAAAGAAACAGGTCAGGAAGAAGAACTAGGACATCGGGATGTATGTGCATGTGCTTTTGTGTTCATAAAGTATGCCAGAGCTTAGTTTAGCTCAGTTGCTGTAATCCTCCAGGGACTGCCTTCCTCTGTCAGGAGATTTCAGGAAAAATGACTTCAGGTTCTGCAGGGACTCCTGACCTGAATGTGCTATGAAGGAGTTTGCATGTTGTAGGACCTGAGCCAGGTGAGGAGAAAGTAAACGGACGGGGGGTCGGATAAGGGGGGAAGAAAAGTTGGTTTCCTTTCAAATCCTCATTGAATTTCTGTTTAAGTGTACCATCCATCCATCCGTCAATCTAGCCATCCGTCCATCCATCCATCCATCTAGCCATCCATCTGGTTGCCATTTTTCAACCATCAATTCATTGCTTGCCATCAATCCAGCCATCCCTTTGGTGTCTGTCCAACAGTTTTCCATCCATCAATCAATCCTTCAACCGTCCATCCATCCATTGATTGCTGTCAATCCATCCAGCCATCCATTTGACATCCATCTGTCTGTTTTCCATCCATCCATCCATCCATCCACCTTTTTGGTGTCCTACTCTGGTCATGCTTTTAACATCTGTCCATCCATTTAGCGTCTGTCCATTTACCATTCGTCTACTATTCGCCCATCCATTTTTGATCGTGGAATCTAGATAAGTGTAGGAGCCATAAATAAATGATGCAGACTAAATAAAGTACTAATCTTAGTGAGCAGTGAATAAGCTACACAGAGGAGGGAAGTGAAATACTTTTGTTCCACAAACTTCTTAATAACTCTCCCCCGGAATGCTCTTTCAGTGTAGTTAGGGGAATTTATGGCCTTTATAAATAGAGCCAGCCTTAATGAAAGGCTATGGAAAAGACAGACTGACGGGTAAACGATGGTTTACTTGCAGTGAAATGGTTTGTTGTTCCAGAGCCCTCACTCAGGTATCCCAACAGTGCAATCAAATGAAGCTGATAGGGAGCAAAGGATCATTTTGATGATGACTGTGTTAAAACTGCACGTTTAAAGACTGGTTACAGTCTCGGTTAGGACTCAGACGTTTAGCAAAAATACACATTTTAAAATTCTTCCTTGGTGATGTGATAAGTGGTCTGCGAGCGTCATTGAAGACACATTAAGCCATGTGCTATAGCAGCTTGTCTGCTGGGATTTTGGTTTTAGGATTTAATTTGAGCCTATTTTATCTTTATTTCCTGTTGTGTATTTTTTGGGGAGTGGGGGTCATAGATCCTGAACTCTATCCTATCTTTTAGGCCTTTATCTCGTGGCTGTACACTTTTCGGCTGTGTTCGTGTAACGGGGAAGTTAAACTGAGAGAGAGTCTGCTACGTGTCAGCTAGAAATATGGAGCAACCACATAATGACCCTGGTTAGAAACACAAAAGCAGTTCCACAACAGAGCCTAACATTATCGCTTGATTTTTAACTACGCTTTTCATTGGATTATGGACCCAAGCTAATGCATATGTGGATGAAAACTGACTAGTTGACGACTGGTAAATACTAACTCCCCCTTTGTCCTCAGTGCACTCACTGATCTTGTCCCTTGACTCTGGATTATGGGCAAACTGGGAGAGGGCACGCCCTGAGGCTCTGTTTGCTGTTGCTCAGCAGCACCATAGTGCAAAATGTAATTATGAGGCCCAGACCACAGCTAATGAGCGGCAGTTACATCTGCTTTTGTGTGCATCTGTCCAGCAATCTTAATTTAGACTTTTCTTTCTGCTTATCCTTGTTTTTGCCAACCCACAGGTTCACTTTAATTGTTGGGCAAAATAATATTCGAAATAGAAAAAGGTGCTTTAAACAGCAGCTTATCTATAGCTGATAGGAAGTGATTAGGATTGTTGGCTGAACTAGTAAACACCCCCACCCCCTCCTCCTCCAACCACCATGCATGAAGCTGTGTGCAGAGCTGCTTCAGTGACAGACTGCTACATCCTAGGTGCACAAAGGAGTTTTATCACAGATCCTTCCTCCCAGGTGCCGTTACACTTAATAACTATCACTGCTCCCAAAAAAACTCCATAACTATAACTTGCATTTTTTTTTCATTCTTATAAATAGTCTGTTAATGTTTTTAATGGATAAATAAACACATACATTGTGTAATTTTTTAATAAGAATCATCCTACCCAGTTGCACACTTCTTAATCATTTTCTTCAGTAGGGCCTATGCTTTTCAATAACTAATAACTGCAGTATTTTTCTTATGTTGTAAATTTGCTCTTACTGCACTGTCTCTTATTCTTATTTTTATGTTTTATATATTTTTTCACCTTTGTGTGTATATGCATGCTTCCATTTGCGTTTCACTTTGCTGCTGGTACAGCTGAATTTCCCCACAGCGGGAGAGTAACAGCTATTTCTGTTCTATTCTAATATCTGATCGAAAACAGGACTCTTTATGCTGCTTTATTTGTCACAATTAAACCCTCAGAAGAGCCACAATTGCAATGTGAGACTGACAAGAGGTCTTAAGTTTTCTTTTATGACCTTTGCTCATATGAGTGGCTGTGAAGATTTTTTTTATCTATTTTTTATTTATTTACAAAACATCAACTCATGCCAAATGTAAATAATGTTTGTGCCAACTGCACAAACATTTGGGCTCATTCAGGCAGCCAATGCATGGGGTGAGACCTCAGCAGATATCAGCAAGCTGAATAATGCTGTTTCTTTTTGTTTTGTTTTTTCCTTTTGAAATGTCCAGCTCTACCCAATGGAACAAGCTGGATTAGTATATATTGGCAGCATTTTAGATACCTCATAGTTGAGGAGTAAAGCTCTATCTCTTCCAGGGAATACATACACGGGCTGTTTAGTAGTTCAGCTAACAATGCTAATCGCTCATACAAGATTTAAAGATTTTTTTTTTAAAGGTTTACTCTGAAATCTTTTTAGTTTCTTCTGAAATTAATTATATCCTGTTTGACTGCATAGCTCTGTAACACCCACTTCTCTTTCTGTCTCTTACTCTCTCACTCATACACTCACTAATGGTTTCTCTGGCCCAAATATACAAATTAGTTAATCAATCATAAATGAATTATTTAACACAGCAAACAGAGCTTTATCGTCTTGAATTTTAAGTTGCCAATTTATTTAAATGGATTTGGCAGAGACTGAATATACTGTGATATGGTGCACTTTAGGGCTAGACGATATAAAAATTCGTCTATTGATAAAATAGAAATCATATTGATGGATAAATATCAACAAATTCAAAGCAGATATTTTAAGTGCAGCCCTGGCCATTTTATTCTGTTGTTTAGCGACCTATTTTTAGATACAGAACACACAAACACTGAATTCAAACTCAACCCTTTATTCAACTAACTTTTTACCAAACCTGCAAGTAAAAAAAAAAAAAGCGTGCTCTCTGAACTCTTTAAAGGGGGCGGAGCTTGGTGATAGAGCGTTCCTGGGTCTGCGTTTGTGATTGGTTGGGAGGATGTAATGACTGTAATATTAATCTACATGACTACAAAAGGAAGGAAAACTGTAATTCTATTGAACTTTTTTTTCTGTCATCATACATTGCTATTGGATTATCATCCAGCCCTAGTACTCTTGTATATTTATAGTAATTTATTGGCTCTGATGGAGAAGTCTGAAGTAAAATTCGTGATTGCTTGGCAACAAATTCTCTGATCGGTTCATGTCATTGCACTGCACTGCATTTTGATTAGTTTTTTATTGTATTTATTTGATCTGAACCGGGCTGTGTATGGTGCGTGGTAGGATTGGTGCAAATTCAAATGAGCAAAAACTGGACTCCTTATATAGCTGGATATGGATTGAAACTGTTTAGTAAAGTTAATGGAGATGGCAATTTGTGGGAAATTGCGATGAGATTGTAAAATATTTAAGTTTTCACACCACAAAACTCCTACAACATTTCACCGATTAGATTCTACTTGTCGATCTCTTACGTTTTTTGTCTCGCTCAACTTTTAAAGCTAGGGTCGGCGATTTCTGTTTTTCCGGAAGTTTCCCCAAGTGCCTTTTTGAATAACTGCGCATGCGCAAGATCGGCTTACCTCGCTCTTCTGCTCTTCAGGGGGATCGCGTCTTAAAAATCTCCCTAATCCACCCTGGTCTTATTACTTTCTACTGAGTCCTTCCTCTTCTTCTCGTAAACAAGAACGCGGTTCGCTTCATGCGGTGAGAGCAGTGGAGCTACAGTGAACGGCTAACCGCTAAGCTAACCGATAAGCTAGCCGCTAACTTAACCAGATACATAAACACTAGAAGGGCGCACGTGCAGCCAGGAAGCAGAAACGCGGTAGGAAAGAGCACGCACGCTAATGTTACGTGAGCACGTTGAAATGATTGGCATTTGGGCTAACCAATAGATAACTTCAGGGACAGAGGGGGGTGAAAGCTGGAACAAAACTCTGTCAAATCCATGCCCTTTGGACCGAGGGGCATGGATAGGTTAGAGAAAACAAATTTTTTAACCTCCATTTTGTAGTAATGTATTCACTACTCTCCGGATGAAAGGACCATTTTACCCAGTATAACAAAAAAGCGTTTATGAACAGGATTACCAACTATAGCTTTAACCAGATGGAGATCAAGGCTGGTCTTGAATCGTTTTTTTTAACCTGATGCGAGGGGAAGAGAATGTAAACTTAGCCGTGGTAGACTGTGCAGATGACAAACCATTCCCAGCCCATGTGCCAGGGCGGGAGCAAACCCAGCGCATAAGTGGAGGCAAAGAGCGCCCAGCAGCCACATTAACTTGGTGTAAACTGGTTACGTATACTTGGAGCTTATACCTTCAGCTTTCAGCTCAAACAGGGGATGCGTTTTGGTTCATTTTGCCTGTTTGTTTTCAGCACATGGGTTTATGTGCGTCTCATTGTGCTGACTCCAGCTGTATTTGACCAAAGGATGCCTGAAAGGTTGTGAACAGTGACAGGGGAAGTGAAAGAGAAGGAAAAAAAAAGTACCAGAGGAGGTCAGACAAGTGAGGCACATTGGGGGAAGTAGATGGAAAGAAAGACACAAGCCCGATGTTGAAGGAGGAAGAAATGGAGCAGCAACAGCAGACCTTGGCTTTGTGCTCACTATTGGCTGAGCTCGCCGCTGTTCTGTTTGTTTTCGCTCTATTTTTACCATGCAGTCTGAGTCTGGTCACTGATGAATGGCTCCATATGTTAGTTGAATTACGTTCAGAGATAATCATTCGGAATGACTGGGCCAGGCAGTTGAGGGGGACCGAGACGTGATACGACCCGTATGCGAGAAGAGACGCTGATGGTTTAGGGAGGAAAAAAAAAAAAAACCTGCTTTAGAGTTCCTGTGTTTTTGCTCCAAGCTGGGTTACCCTAAAGTTAAAGCAAAAAAGCTTTGCTTCCGCGACTACATATTCCACCTGTGAATTTTATTTTTAGATGTTGACACAAAGAAGCTCTATTGTTTCGAGTATGCAAAAAAAAAAAAAAAAACGAGGGCTGCAGGGTATCAGGGAAACGTGTAAGTGTGGTGCTGTTGCTGAACATTGCAATGCTTTTTTTTTTTTTTTTTCCTCCTCCTTTTTCATTCTGGCAATTTTCTGGAAAAAGAGAACATCCAATACAATGTGCGCTGCAACAAAAATCCTGCCATGTTGCCCTTTACTGCAAACTTTTTCTTTAGCTTGGTGGATTTTGTCTCTTCATAAATGTAAGTAAAATGTTTCCCTTCCAGTTGTTGAGCCTAAAGAAAACGCTTTAGCGACCTGTCTGGACCTTTTCTGCCCAACAAAGGATAGTCTGCTTTTCGCATGTGAAGGCCACTCTCATAATGAGTTGAATGTGCTTGGGGTGATACAATGACTCTTCTGGTCTTACAATAGAGCCATGTGTTTGAGAAATGTGTTTTAGTGCCGCTCAGTCCAGATGAAGCATGTACAATAATTCTCTCTGTCTTCCACGTTGTCTCCGCTTCCTTCTCCCCTCTCTTCCTGGTTTCTTTTTTCATTATTTGGTCTGCAGCTGCTCCATGTCTCCAGATGACATACTGTATGTCTGTGTGTGTGTGTGTGTGAATGTGGTCTATTAAGCTGAATCAGGGGAGGAAGGGCTTCCTGGAAGAGGGACCTGTGTTAGGTCACCTTAAATAAATTATATCTGCCTAATGCAAGCAATTACAGGTGATGCACCAAATGCCTCATATTAGGGTATAATGTTGAAATCATGCCACTAATAAAGGTTCGTTATGAACGTCAATACAGTCATTAGAAAACAAAGTATACTTCTACTGCTTTGATAGCCTTTGAGACGAAAAGTAGCAGCAGGGGTAAAATGGCCTGGAGGTTCTTCTCATGCGATCCAAATCCGATCTTTTTGCCCAAGAGCGACCCTTAGACTAATTTATCATGGTAGCATGAACTGCCCAATTCCAATCTCCCCATCACCACCACCAAAAAGCACAGAGACGCTGGTGACCACTGTTACGTTTTTTTTTTTTTAACAAAGCTTTATTGAACACTTCTAGTGACAATTGCATCCGTTTACAGTACGCTGCATGTGTGACGCCTACTTTCTGCCTCTGTGCATGCGGGTCGCTTTGGGGTTTTGAACCATTCAGACAGAAGTCACATTTAATTAGTACTGTGAACAATGCAAAAAAAAAAATCGGGTTTCAGCACAAAAAAAAAAAAATTGGAATTGAGCAGCAAGACCTTCAATGTCAATGAATCCTTACTGAGTATGTTAAATCGTAAGGTTCATGGCAGTAAAGTTATGGTCTGATTCCTTTCTAAAAATAAGATTGCAGGACAACGTAAATATCTAAAGCTGCATCTAAACAAACCACAGTAGGTCTAGAGCAATGCCCTTAGGTAGGGCAGATAAGACTTGCGAAAGTCAAACACAGCATATCAACAGCGCCAACTCATACCAGCTTGCAGCCATCGAGTTGACCACAACCTGCTCTATATACTAAAATATTGTCGAGTCAAATGTGAGTCCATGTGTCAGACAGATGAAGCTCGGCCCAAAGAACCCTTGGGCTTGGGGCACACTGTTGTCATGCACCAGCTAGGCATTATAGTAACTCCCGTCAAAGTGCGTGATGGAAGAGGCCAGACCGCACGACTCGTTTCTGCAGCAGAGTCACATCAGACAGAGCAGAGTGACTGTAGTGTTAATGCTCTTATAATTTGAGACTGGTGCTGGAGAGGGGTGGGGTACTCATGAAGGATGTGAAAGCTGTCAAAATCCTGGAGGTGAAAAACAACAGGTTTAATCTGCTCAGAGGAACAACTAATTGAACAACTAATTGAACTAAATGTTTGACAAAGCTACTTTGTTGGGTTCTGGTCATTATGCCGCTTTCTTTTTGCTTACTTTTGGGATTGTTTCCTCCCTCTTCTAATTGGGACGTTGTTTGGTACCGACCATGTCTCAATTCATGATTCATACCTTTAGGGACTTTACATATCTGCTCTGACAGCATCTGAGTAAAACTAAATTTCTATAATCAACTCATTGTTTACTGTAGGGAGTTTTATAGGTATGTGACTCCAGTAAATAATCACTACAAACGGGGTTTCAATCATCAGGGAATATAATCACTCATGTCTAATAGAAATCAACTGGTCTCGATGGCGATCTGGACTAATCTGTTGAGCTAGCCTGCGATGTGAAGTCTTCAGAAAATATTAAAGTATAAAATATTTAAAAGTTTTTATTGCCATCATTTATCATCATACTTTATAATTTTTTATTTCCCATGTTATAGGCTATGGTTAATCACACGGTTATGGAATGGTTTGAGCGAGGGTATGAAATGGAGACGGGCAGCCATGAAATGCCAAAGGCTGTGCAACAAAGGTTTGATGGGTGTCACAAAAGTCGATTTTGCTATATTTAGTTACTTAAAGCCTTAATGTTGAATTATTCCCCGGCGATCATCATCATCATCTTTAAGGCAAGCCATTTTTTCACAATTTGAAATTGAATCAAGGATGTGGGATTTGAGTAAAGAAAAAGTGGATATTTAGTTTTCTGTCATGCTAAGGTCCAAGTCTGGCCATCCGGTCCATTCTGCAAAGCGCAGAGCTTCTACAGCAGAACGTGCCTCTTCTCTTTGAACACCGTATATCTCGCGCTGACCCAAACGGCTCCGTTCCTCCAGCGCGGCGTCTGCTCCGGAAATCTCTCCGGATCCTCCTGTCACCGCCAGGCGGGTCGGGATCCCAGGATGAGCCAATTCTGGTGAGCGGAGGCTTTCTGGTTTGCATTAAGCCAGCCGTGCTTCGGCCTAACTGGTCCGGTGTGTGTCCCCCGTGAACCCGCTGCTTTGAATCTCAAATTTCAAGCTCGTCGCGTTTAATTGAGGACGCCCATACGTCATTTGCTTCTTGTAGTATTTTCTGCATAAAGTTAGTCCGGGACCTCCGTCTGCAGGATGACTGACTGGGTTGCAGGATAATATAGAAGCAATGCATTTGAATCAAAAGCAGGACTGGGGGGCGGGTGGTTATGGTTAGCCGTCTTGCTGCAAAGTAACGTTTCTCCTTTCCTCAGTAGAGCTTAGCATCTGGACTGTGTTAAAACAGCGGTCTCAAAGGTTGGAGGGGGGTAGCTGGAGGAGAAAGAGTTGGTAGAGATCCTGTGATACGACAGAAAGAAAGGGGGGGGGGTCTCTCTTGAGGAAGTGGTTAAACTCACGGCAGTAGGGCTGCGGCTGATGGGCAGCGGGGCGCGGGGCAGGGGGTATGGTGCATGAACCAACCAGGGCTTCTCACGCCCGGCGTGAAACGAACATGAAGCGAGAGTTCGTAAATCTGTGGCTCTGAGTGAAATTGCACGGAGGCCACAGATCGGAACGAGGCCGTCTCCGTGCTGCTTGGTCTGTGTCAGTGGTGCGTGCTGTGGGGGTCGTGCCCACCTCCCAGGGACGGCAGAGCAGCAGCAGCAGCAGCCCTCTTTAGGTTGTCGATACACGACTCTGACACATGATATTGGGAGTGGTGGATCAATGCGGAGCGGCCAGATCACCGTGTTGTAATCGATTAGCATGGGGCCGCCGCAGTTATGGTAATTTATTGGGTCGGACAGCTGGCCGGGTTGCGCGTTTGGCTGGGTTTCTGAACATGGGAGGGATACCAGATAGTTTGTTTAACTTTCATATCTTGGCAGAAACTTATGCCGTTTAATAATACATATTCCCCTGCTGCTTCGTTTCTTTACTTTTTTTTCAATTTTTTATTTTTTTATTTTTTTTTGCGGATTACTTGTTGCTGGGGAGATTGCTTTGACCATGAGCGTGGTTGTATTGAATGAATAGACTGATGTCCACAAGTCAAAGGGGATCCCTGTGGCTTCCCTCTCCTTTATGCTCCCCTATAGACGGAGACGGCAGATGCTGCTCGGCTTTTATTGTTCATGGCTGGTCAGCCTGGGAATTGACTTGAAGATGGTGGTGGGGGGAGGTGAGCTATTAGGACCCCCTCTTCTCCCTTCTCTCACAAAGTCTCTGCCTGTGTAACATAGAAGCACTTCAGCTGGTGTCTGTTGGGTGTGTTAATAGTTTTTTTGTTTTTTTTTACGGACGCTTTCGTATTTAAAAAGGCCAGGGATCTAGTGGGAGAATCCTAAACCATTCAGTTTTTTTTTTTTGCTCCTCCTATTGAAGCTCAGCCCTGAGGCTGGTTTGCCACCACTCAGCAGCCCCTCTCCATGGGGGCATGTATGCGTCTTTTGCAGAACAAGAAACCACAGAATAATACATACCGAGACATGCAGACTAAATCTGGCCAATATTTTTTGCTAGGCTCTGCAATTTAGTCAACATTCAGACAACGTTGCCTCATTTGGCAAAGAACCAGCTCTTCTCATCTTTATTAGGTCAGGCACAGAGAGCTGTACTGCTGATGGATAAGTGTCAGCGTTTTTTTACTTTGGATGCGTTTACAGGGGGTTAGACAGGGGGACAAAAAGCCGTATTTGACCGGAACAGGGACTTCATCACCAGATTTACATTCGCTTTGTAGTTGCAGGAAAATAATTTGGAGTTGCATGACATATATGCAAAAAAAAAAGAGAAAAATATTTTTTAAATACAAATCCTTTTATCAAACTGTACATGAAACTGCGTGTAAAAACACATTTTCTTTCCTCTTCCTCTACTTTCACTCATTTAAATGTTTTTCTACCACAGACACACACTTGTTGGGTTGTAGCTTTAGCTTTAGCTTGGCACCCGGGTCTGCACTAGCTGAAGGAAATGTGTTGCGGGTCATTGTCTTTTCCCGGCACGTTAAAACTCTTCAGGGAACTGGAAATAGGAATTAGATTTTGAGACTTGAGAATTAATAAAGTAAGTAAAAAAGCAATAGTTGTCTTTTAGGACAACAATCTATAAAATAGTCTAATGCCTTACAAAAGCAGTTTTAGTTTTTTTTTCCTGGAGTAATTGCCTTGAATCTCCACAACAGAAAGATACTAAAAGTACCTGTTGTTTTGTTTCAGATCTGGTTTTTGTCGTTAGGTTGGATACTAAAGTATGTGTTTTTGTTTTTTGTACATAATTTTTCACAAATATCCGCCCGTAAAAGAAAAAAATCCACCCATCCTCTTTTTGCAAGGGTTCTGTTTTTCTTGATTTTTGAAACCTAAAATACAAAATAAAATAGTGGCTCTTTAAAAAAAGACAAATTTCCTACAGTCCAGACATTTCTCAAAAACTAGAAGTGGACTTTATTTCTTCTTCAAAAGGTCATGGTATTAGAGGCTCTAAACAGGTTTTCTTCATCTGAACCGAGGGCAGCAATCGGTTCCTTGGACTGTAAAGGTAGCAGAACCCTGCCCACGACGGTACATCAAGTCCAGATCAAACGCTGTGGCAGAACCGTAATTGGGTTGTTCAGGTCGATGAACCATCCGTTGTGAATAAATTAATACAATTCTGCAAAATCCCCCCACAGCAGAACCCTATAAGGGGATAAAAGCATCGTTTTTTATCACATGTTTGATGGCAGTTTTTTGCAACCCTTTTAGGTTTTCTGGGTAAATACTTCACATGAAGCCAGGTTGGTTTAAGTAACTTTTTTCTCCCCCCCCATAATACATGAACTCATCATTTGAAAATGGTTTTCTTTTCGTTACCAGTGTGACCAAAACAAAACGGCAACAAGCAGAAATTTCGCAACGCTGTAATTGTCTAGCTCCCGTTTTGGCAAAAATCAAATGATAGAGTTGCCTGGCTCTGATGTCTGAAACGTCACCCGGTGACTGCATGAGGAAAGCAGGAGGAGCCGGTTTACACATCCGTCAGGGATCCTCCTCCTATGCCGTCATGGAGCCTGTGGAGTTGCGTCACTTTTTTCTTTTTTTTCCCCACAGGAGGCTGACGATTCGCATATTTGTTCCCAGACGGTGAGCCCGTTGGTGTGGGAACTAGAGTTGATCAGTCTGATTGATTAAACGAACGGTTTAATCAATCAGACGTCTTTTGACCTTGAGTCACTGTGTGTCACTGGGTCACAGACTTCCTGCCTGATGTTTGAGTCAGCAGCTGGTGTCTCAGCAGTGATGGGCTGCTCCCCTTTTTTCTTCTTCTTTTTTTTAAAGCACACTCTGCATGAGTACGAGCATGTCTGCGTCGGCCTTGAGAGGTCTATTAGGAGGAGAATTTACAGCCCCTAGCACAGAGTGAGAGGGAAACACTCGAACCTCTCATGCATCTGTGATGAAACGACCTAAAACGACTGTCCAAAAAAGGCTAAGAGTTGGTGCTGCTCCGTCTTCTCATGGTGGAAGTATTTGGTGTTTGCTTGAAAACGGGTGACTAATACAGCAGGGATACTTCAGCTCACTTTTGCCACCTAAGCTTGTCCTCCTCCTTTCTGCAGTTATTTTCTCACGGTATTTTTTTGGCCTCATGCTTAAAAGAATTTTGCATACAGTTTTTTTTATTATTCTTATTTGCTGAGGGGTCGTCTGTGTACTTTATTTATCCAGGAAAATAACTAACTGTGTTTAAAACCACCTTTTCAAGAGTGTCCTGGTGAAGTTGGCAGAATAAAACGTACAACAAATCCAAAACCACATACGAAAAAACACATTAAACTTTAGGGGAATTACTGAAGCCAAAGTGTCCTTCTCTGTCCTTTTTAAAATGTTGCCCCAAGGTAACAGGAGATGATAACAGAAAGCGTAAAATTATTTTAATTTAAAATATAAAATTTTAAAGAATTAACGGTTTTGAGAGTTGAAGCACTTATTTTTTTGAATAGTGGCAAAATGAACCAGGTAGGAATAAAGCCCAAAGTACTTGGATTTTGTTAAAATGTTTGCAATTGTAAAAAAAAAAGAAAGGGAAAAAAAAAAGAAAATTGGGTCAGGAGTGTTGTAGCGTTGCACAAGATCACAGCAACATGTGATATCTTTAGTAACCGTTACCATGACAACGGCACTTGCATTATATAAACAAACGTTGCCATTGTTTATTGAAATCACATACACCAGATAGTGAGCTGCTGTTTAGAAATATAATTAGGTTATGTTAATGCGTTGCAAGAATCCGTCCCCTAGTTCACAGCTGGTCGCACTGGGTTGTATTTAGAGGCATCAAAGTAAAGAGGGCTTAGTCCAAAAGTCTGTTGCACCTTTTCTGTTCTTAATAACTATCATTGTTGTTCCTCTTTAGTTTTTGCACTAGTTTGTGTTGGTCTTTCACAAAAAAAAAAAATTGCCAATACCACACATTTAAGGTCTGTGGCTGTAACACGACAACATGGGGAAATCTGAGTGCCTTTGCAAGACCCTGCATATGCATAAAAATGCGGAAAAGCAGTTTGTGCTTCTTTTCACTTCTCAGACGTCTACCCCAAATGTTTGGACGGCAGCAAATAAACCGAGGAGCATTCCTGTGATCAGTGGAAGTAATTTACGCCGAGGCAATTTTCTTGCCTGGATTATAAGGGGTTTAGGCTGGGATGGGGCGGGTGGGTTTCAGTGAGGATAAAGAGCAGGGCCTGCTTTTTAATAGCAAATGTCAGGCGTAAGTAAGAAGCTTGTTGGTTGCCGATTCCCCCTCCTCTGTAAGCAGGTACAGAGCCCACTCAGATGAAGCCCTGTCCTCTTTGTGTCAGCCCCTGGTAAGCAGCTAAAGTGCCAGGCTAAGCCTGCGTAAAGCAGACAACCTCGAGTCTTATCTGTGGAATGCTGGGCACCGCCACAGAGGATCTCCTCTGCAGGGAGGAAGCTCCATTATCTCAAAGCCTCCGTGTCCTCTTACTGTCCCCGGACGCCCCTCCTCTAAATGTTTGCCTATTGCATCTCTCCCCCGCCCTTGTGTGCGTTACGCTCTGTTAAAAGTAGTAGAGTGAGCATTTTGGGAATTAAAGCGATACATTTCAAGCAGACCAACTTTGGCGAGGGAGGACGGGCGGTGATGCCGTCTCATGTGGTCTCTGCAGTTTTGCATGCCTTGGCGTTTTTTATAAGGTTGCATGCTTTTTGGGACTGTGGTCAGCTCGCCTGGCAAACGCATAAGCTCATGAGTCTCAGGTTGCCTGTTTTTTCCTTTTTCCCCCCTTGAAATGTTCCAGAGTAACGTTTGTATTTGCTTTATTCCTGCTTAGCAGCGACCTGGAGGCTCGTTTCATTACAAGCAGAATCCTGAACAACGCTTTTTCGTCTCAGATTTAAAAACATGTCATTGTTCCTAAAACGGTGGTAAAGGTTAAATTAGGTCAGAGCTGCTACATCAGAGTGCCCAACTAGTTTGTTGAGTAGCTGCACAGTGTGGTCGGGCTCTGAGATCTTGCGTGATTATTGTTCACATGACTGACAGGAAGAGCCAGAGCTTTATCTTTGTCACCATTACACAGCCAGATATTAAACACGAGATATCCTCAACAATGCTTCACAATACATCAGTCCGAGCAACATTTGGTCCAACCGATCTTTTCAAATGTCGAAATTCAGAATTTGATTTCATAACACTTGACGGCCCCTGAGAGGGTCACTGCGTTCGCAGAGCGTTATATTTTCATTTTTGTATTCGCCTGCTATATTTCTGTTGGCAGTTCTGAGAAAGTGAACACTGGTTATACAGCTAAGATAAGCTGTGGTCTCAATGCCTTTTAGGACCTGATTCGGTATCAGTTTACTTTACCCGCCATGCAGCGATTCACACCAGGTTCTTGTTTCCCTGAGGAGGGGGGGGGGGGGGGGGGCTCACTGTGCCAGGACGGACTACACGAAGCATTGTTGGACAAACCTTACCCTGCTGCTGTCCGTGTCGGTAGGTCCCCCTTCTTTGACTAGGAACATTGGTAGCAATCCAACCTGGTTTGGCCCCTGAATCCTGCAGCATTGTGTTCCTTGGCTTGACTTGATCGTAACGGCGGGCTTCTGCTCTGCGTTGATGACTTTAAAACCATCTTCAGGCCTCTCGGGTGTAGTAACCACAGCAACTGACAGGTCGGAAATTTGACTGTGGGCTGATGTCATACGAGCACGAACACGCCTGATTGATGTGTAGCGTTTTCTGCTAATATAACCTGTGTTCTGTAAAGGCTGCAGAAATATTTGGAGAGATATGTTGATAGGAGAGTTAAATGTTTGCAATCGTGGTTTTCGGGGGGGTTTTCTCTCAAAAAAAGTATTTCCCTGATCAGTTAAAGGGCGTTGTCCCATGTTTTACAATTCAAATATGGTAGTTGAAACCGTAATAAAACGAGTTTCTTAGCTGACAATTTCCATTCAGTTTATTTAATTGTCATATTACCACAAATGTCATCTTAAGGCACTTTACAAGACCAATGGGTCGTGTTCCTATCCACTTCCATAGGTCCAAATTCAGCCCAAACAGTCCGATCGTACAGCTGAATTCAGATTTCATTATATTAATTGATTGTGCTATACCTTTGTGTATTGCACCTTTCAGCAATAAGACGATTCAAAGGGCTTTGCACGATGAAAACACATTAAAAAGTACATTCCCGGTTGCTGTAAAATATTGAATTAGCCTTTCAGTTTAGCGGCAAGTCATATGCTGCAAATCAGATGGCAGCGTCAGCGTCGTAGGCCAGCTGCTGTCTGCGGCAAGACTGTTGCAGTGCTTAAAAATCAAAAATCGTTTGTCTCGTCTTTCGCTCTATTATTTGTTTCTGCTGGCTATTGAAAACCGAGATACCTGCCTGCGACTCTCAGCAGTCTCATACATCAAACTCTTTAATCAGGCCTTTTGCTGGAATAATTAACACACCCAAGATCAAGTCATGCCTGCCGTAACGCTCCTCGGTGTGGAAGTTGTTGCTGTGAATATCAGCTCTAAGGCTGCGTCCTGTGCCCCCACACTGCTGTGCCATTTCAGCTTTCAGCTTTAACAATAAGTTGAAATGACGTTCATAATGTCAGAGTTGTGTTTTTCTGAAAGATAAATAGAACGCTCCTTGGTGTGGGGAGAGATTTATGATTATCCTGATAAAAAGACTTTGTCATCACCGTGCCTATTAGTGGCTGGTGTTTCTGTTTGTTTCCTAGAATGAAGCCAGATTTCTGCTTCAGTCATTCATAAGTTTGTGGCCAGTTTCCTCAAAACAGTTTTCTTGCATTTACGGATGGTGACGTGCGAATGGCTGAGTTTTATGCATTTTTTAAAAAGCACTAATGTAGATTACTGGTATGGTTTCTCTTTATTAAACTTTAGAACATTTAAAGAAATTGTTTTTTACCTTGGTAACAGCCTCACTTCAGGAAGATAAGAATTCTGTGGCAGAGACGGTGAAGTTATTGGGTCATCTGTGAACCCAGGGCTGAGTTTTTGTCGTGCAGAGGGATCTTTATCTCGTCAACAACGACTACAGCCATACTTTTACAGGTTTCTTGTTTGCAAGAGCGATGGCGTGCTGTCATTACAACATTTGTGGTTTTCACCCGAGCGGCGGTGTCGTCATCACGGGGCGGAAGGGTTGAATTTCTGTGCAGCTGCAACCTATGGTTAGGTTTTAGGAGCAGAACCATCTACAACGGATCTGAACACCAGAAGACCTAAAGGCGCCGGCAGTATGCCCGTTTACCTGGTAAAATAGAAATATGTTGCAATTTTGATTTAGTCTGCCCTAAAAAGCGAATGCAAAGAACCTGAAAAGGGTCTACATTTCCTGTCTTTTAACCAAAGTATTTTTAGGATTAATGTCTTTCCTGAATTAAAAGGCCATCAGTTGTGTTAAAATCATTTAATTATCATTATTTAACATATTTTTTTATGTAATAACCGATTCGTCATGTCAGAGCATTTCTTTAATCTAATGTATTTTTATTTTTATGGCCAGTAGGGGAGTCTTGTGCTTCTAATACCGCGGATGTGTTTTCCATGCAAGCTTAGATTTGTTTAGGAAAGTTTCGTATGGTTTGTTTCATTTTAAAACACTCCGAGTGGAAACGGCTTTCTATGATCAAAAAATCTGATCATGAGTGGTTGACTACAGTAGTGACGATATAGAAGAATTTAAAAACGCAATTAATATTTTAACTATAAATCTAGAACTGCTGTAAAAACAAGTACTGCTCTGAAAAGTAAACATGTCTATTAATCAAACAGGGTTCTTAATATTTAATAGTACAGCTGTGCTCCTAACAGTACAAAATATGTATTTTAAAACACAGAAATCCCTTCCTGTTTTAGGTCCAAAAAAAAAAAAAAAACAATGACAAAAACCTCTAAATCTTCTCAAAAGCTCATCAAAATCTTTGGTTTTGGGGGGGCCCTGTTAGTCAGGGGCCCTTGGAGTTGTCCTACATTTCCCCCCCTATACAGCGCCCCTGTTTAGATTAGCAAAGTTATTTCTCCTGGCGCTACATCTTAGAATGTTGAGATATTTAGTCTTTGTTTTATTGTCTTTTAGTTCAGAGGTTTTCATGCATGAGATCCTTGGTGTTTGCAAGAAATTCACCACGCCGAGAAAAGCAAACCGTGTGAAACACAAGTAGTTCCCAAATGTGATGTGCCGAAACAGAGTTATAAAAGTGCTCATGTGTTAGAAACAGATGTTCAGCAAAGAGATTAAAGATAAAAGCAAGAGAGTCTGGAGCAACAGGCCGCAATTCACACAGGGACAACAGGAAGTGACACAATACGCCTTAACCGCAAACAGGAAGTGACGCCAACCAATCGGTTCCTCCTGTATGTCTTGGACTGCTGTCCATGCAGAAGACAGATGGTCCACCTTTAACTTCTCTGGCTGTCAATAGTTCACATCACATAATGATTTTTCCTCATGAAGCCGTCTTTTTTTTTGCATCGTTTGTCCTGAAACAAAACACCCAGATGACACGATGCTGCCACCACCGTACTCCACTGCTGGGACGTTGCTCTGAGGCTTTCACGCTTCTCCCTTTCTATTGTGGCCCTTCAATTTTTTGCTTCATCAGACACACAGGAGAAACTAAAACAATGATCTATTTCCCTGGGTTGGTTTAGGGGTTAAAGGCCTCTTCCTCGCTGAGACCCGCTCCACCGTGGATGACGGTAGTTTCTTCCTAGCGTCAGCCAGCATCTTCATAAACTCTTGTGCTTTTCTTCTCTGGTTGATTTGCTCGTCCTGCTTTGAGACTGCTTCATCTTCTACCTGAACCACACAGCGGCTGGACAATTCCTGTGCTCTCTATTCAGCCGAGTCACTGTTTGAACTAGAGCTGCACATGATTGCGGGTTCGTTGCATGCTGGGATGCAGTATTTGGTGGGATATTACATTTACTGCGCAACGCCGTCAAATTAAGCATCCCAGTAATATGTGTGGCTGGTTTGATTAGACCTTCGCTGCCCTCGGCGTCCGTACTTTGTGTTTACCTTTAGTGGCCAAGATGCTAGAGCTCAGAAAAGTACTATCGTCCTTTCAATTATTTAACAAAAGTATTTCAGTATTATTTATATCGTGCAACCGTAGTTTAAACATATGAACTTGGTGCCTTCAGGCGTCAAATTGTGACCGGTCCTCCCTCTCGCCTTTAGGTGCTGTGTGGTGAGACCGAGGCGGCGGACGTGCGGCATGCTGAGGCCACTCCCCCTGGCTCAGGATGAGTGTCAGAGATGGCGCTGCCACCATGGCAACAAACGCGGGTGGGGGAGGGGGAGGGGGCTGTAACGACCCCGATGACCGCATGTACCTGCTTCAGATCTACCCGCGGCTCGCTGCCAAGTCCTCCACCTGCTGCAAGCTCAGGTGGGTACCCCACGATTTGGCGGAGACGTCATGTTTATCGTGCCAGAATATTTCAAATGAATTCAAATTCAGTTGGAGCAGGTTTTTGTTGAAGAAAAAAAAAAAATTTCTTTTTGTCGGCCTTCAGAGTGCAGAAGAATGTAACGACCGCCTCTGTGATCTCGGATGCTGCTGCGGCGCTGGGGCTGGACCCCGGCCGTCTCTATGTGCTGGCGGAGGTGAAGGAAAGCGGCGGGGAGGAGTGGATACTGGAGGCCGGAGACCTGCCCGTGCAGAGGGTTCTGCTTTGGCCCCGAAAAGCCCAGGAGGAGCACCCCCAGAGCTGCGGCTTTTACTTCCTGCTACAGGTGAAACTCTCAGCTCTGGCTTTAGGTCATCGTCGCGCTGGTTGAGAGTCCAGTGTGAGAAGAGCTGCCAGTGTTTGGTTATTGCATGCCGCTTCCTGCTGCTTTCTTCCTCTTTGTTGGCGACAAGTAGCCAAACTTAGGCAATAGATTACGCATCAGTAGTAGGAAATATAGAAAGACAAACTTACTCGGCCCAGATATATTTTCACAAATTCTATCTGCATCCTTTGAGAATTTTGCTAATATCTCCAAGTTTGTTTTTCTGCTTTATCGTCCAGGAGAGGAACAACGATGGCTCCATCCATTATGTCCACCTGCCGCCTTTGTCCAAGGAGCAAGAGGTACAGCAGCTCGCAGCGAGGGGCTTCCTCCCCCCTCCCCAGGATGACTTTGCGGACCTCTGCAACCTCCCCGTCCTCAGTGAGGGCAGCATACTGAACAACCTACGCACACGCTTCTACAAGAGGAAAATCTACACCTATGCAGGCAGCATCCTCATCGCCATCAACCCGTTCAAGTTCCTGCCCATCTACAACCCCAAATACGTCAAGATGTACGAGAACCACCAGCTGGGCAAACTGGAGCCTCATATTTTCGCCATTGCAGACGTGGCCTACTACGCCATGCTCAGGAAGAGGGTCAACCAGTGCATCGTCATCTCCGGGGAGAGCGGCTCGGGCAAGACCCAAAGCACCAACTTCCTGATCCACTGCCTGACCGCGCTCAGCCAGAAGGGCTACGCCAGCGGGGTGGAGAGGACCATCCTGGGAGCCGGACCGGTCCTGGAGGTAGGATGGAAGCGCGCGTCGCAGCGGGCGTGCAGAGGGGGGGGTCAAAGTGCGGCGGCGTGATCCAGTTGGAGGAATGGATGCGTGCTTGTTTAGAAGAGCCAAACACTGAACAGCCTTTTTAGTTGCACTGCTTTTGATGCAAGTCCTGCAGCACTTTATAGATACCATGCCTTCCAAGTTATTAATTCCCCTCGAACCTTTTCACATTTACAGGTTACAAGCCGGATTTGTTTTTTATTAGCTTGTTATATCATGGACCGACAGAAATGGGTGAATAATTTTAATGTTTTTCATATAAAAAGTGGGAAAAATGTTGACAAGCCAATCAACTGCCCAGCTTTAGCGTCCCTCCCACAGAGTCCCCGCAGCATCATGCTGCCACCACCGTGTTTCACATTAGGCTGGTGCCTTCGGGGTGAGGCACTGCGTTCCCTGGAGAGGCTGCAAGTTCCCTTGTTTGAATCCCACAGACTGCCTCTTTGGGCCCCTGAGCAAGACCCTTAGCCCCAGAATGCTCCCTGGGTTGCCTCACAGTGGCAGCCCACTGCTCCCTGTGGGATGAGTAAAATACCGACGACACATTTCATTGGAATGTGCAAAATTGCAATGACAAGTAAAAGATTAGTGATATTAATATTGAATATCATTTAATTTTCTTGCCCATTTTATGCAAACCAGATTTGCTGACAGGTTTTTCCTCCCTGCAGCTCCTCCAGAGTTACCATTGAGCCCTTGGCAGCATCTCTGATTAGAGCTCCCCTCCACCTTGCCTCTTTGTTTGGGCCGGGCGGCCATGTTGTGGAAGCTCTGCAGCTGCACCCTTTAACACAGAGAACTTTGCCGAGCCACGCACTTGCACCGGGACTTTACACAATTATGTGTAACTTTGCCTTGGTCTGTCACATAAAATCCCAACGAAACACACTGACGCTCGTAGTTTCTACGTGACAAAATGTGAACAGGTTCAAGAGGTACTGATACTTCTGCAACACGCTTTAGTCACACGCTGGTTTTACTCTTACTTCTTGTCAGGACTCAAATGTTTAGCTGTTCTGATGAGGTTATATCCAGTACTGGGGAGTGCTTCCTCAAAAGTTATTCGCGTTAGCGCTCAAAATCCTGTATGTAGCAAGCCATATTTGGAGGTTATTGGCTAAAGTTACGAATGATGAAAGTGTTAAAAACATAAACAAAGAGGCTGCCGTCTAAACAAAAAAAAGAAGAAACGGCGTGAGAGGAGGAAGTGGCTTTATTAACCCTCCATGCGGCCTTGTGCCGCTAAAACAAAGCCGTTCACTGGCGTCTTCGTTTTTTGTCTCGCTTTGAGGCAACGCTGAAGGTTTTTATTGCGTTTTCCATGTCGGCTGCAAACGTAGCTCACAGGCAGCGGCGTCTAATTGTTTTAGTCAGGGGACCGCATCTCTCCCTGATTCTCTTCCACGACAATTTAGCTCCAGCGGCCTCGCTCTGTGTCATCGCTGACGGGGCACGAGCGAACAAAAACTGAGACGGTGAAAGGTGTTAAAGAAACGGATCTATTATACAAGGAAAGCGTAGGAAAAAAAAATCTAAATGTTCTTTAAAGAATATGCTTAAACAACCTGTGTGCTGTTGTAACACAGCTGGGTTTTAATATCCTCAAAAGGCTACACGGGACCTCAGAGGGGTTTGTTTTAGTCGACTTTTTTTCTCTTTTTCTAGAGAAAAAAAACACCTCTTTTTATCGGGGGGCTCTGGCTGATCCGTATTCTTGAATTTAAATATCTGACGATATTTAAATAGCCATCATGGTGGCTGCAACAGGGAAGATGAAACGGACCCGTCCTCTGGGTTTGGATGGCTCCTCATGATGGGGTCGTATGGTTCTGCTCAGCAGAATGCATAAAGCACGGCCTGACATGTTGTCACCAACCAGGAGATGCTGGTTTGATTACTTATCCATTTGATGTGAGTTTATTGAGAAGGTAGGCAGGGTTGTGAGTGTGCGTCCATTGTTGTCCTACAAAAAGTTCCTCCTCCTCCGTCCTTCATAACTGTCTCGCTGTCAGAGTTTCTGGAAGCCGTGTGTGGAGGAGGGTTCGGATTCACGGGATCCGTCTGACGCGCGGTCTGCCGACTGCATCGACGTCGGAGCCTCTGGGGGCTTTCAGACAGGAAGCGGCGTACCGGCGCACAGTTCACAGCTGCGACCAGTTGTTTTTTTTTTTATTCACGCGGAGGAGGAAGCAGAAGCTAGACAAGGAGACGCATCGGAGCAGCGGCAGCTTCTGTGATTACCGCAGACCGAGCGGAGAGCAGCGCGGCCGCCCGCTGTTGTTGTTTTAGGAGAGTCGCGGCCAGACTCTAGGAAAAAAGCAAAAAGATGAGATAGATCGGTGCTCAATCAGATGCCTTTAGCAAGTAGAAATCATTTAGCTTGTTTATAAGGCTGTTAATAAACAGGAAAGGTGTAGCCATTATAGGAGGCGGGTATCAAGAGCAGCGATGATGATAACGGAGGCAGGTTTTCTCCCTTTATGCTCACATCTGATGATGGAGTGTGCTAAGGAACATGGGGGTTAACTCATATTGTCATGGCAATGTTTTCCCCAACATTGTCCTCCTTCTGTTTGATATGCAGCAGAACTTGCAAGTGAACAACCTTCATATTTGCTAATTGCTTTCATCCCTGTTGCCTACTCAGAACGGACAAAAACATCTTGTGCTTGCCTTCCCACGTGTTGGAGCTGCTTTCTGTCCGGGAATCTCGTTTTTTTGATCTTTAAACAAATGAAGATTCGAAATGATATCTAAAAAAAAAAAAAACAAAACAAAAAAAAAAAACCCTGAATCGCTTTTGGACTGAAAGCTGAAATCCCAGCGCTTGGGCTCAGTTTGATTGGCTCTCCAGTTTCGGGGGAATTAATAACTCCGACCGCTGATCTGGAAGTAAATCTGCTCCACATACTTCTCAGTTTTATTTCACAATAATGTGACCAAAAATAGACCCTTAGTCAGAAAAGCCTGATGTGGAATGCAGCTCACAGAAAAGCAAAAAAAAACAAAAAACCCCGTGCTTTGTGAATGGGAGTTTACAGAACCTCGATATAGTTGGAAACTGCAAGCGTTTACCACAGGCTGCCGAGCTTTGAAGGTCATCCTAAGAAGAAAGAGTAATGTGGCACAGTCAGAAGCAGTCACTTTGCTGCCCTCCGTCTCTTGTAGAGGCCGCTGCCTCTGCTCCTTACGGATTCATGCAAATGAGTGCAGCTTCCGTCCCTTGATGCGCGTCAGCCTGTCAGTCTCTGGTTCCGGATGTCAGGGATGAGACGGGGGAGCCGCTGGACTGTTTCTTTTTTCGCCTCCATCAGCACAGTTTCTGTCCCTCTGGCAGAGCGGTTGCCGCTCCGCTGCTCCGTGCGTGCGCCCGGTGCAAAGCTGCGGCCGCTGGGCCCGGGCCGAGGGATGGGCTGGGCCGTCTGGTCACCGGGGGAAGTACAGAGCCGATTGCGACTGGAAACGGTGATCATTGCTGTGCCTGTTGAGCGGCTTTGCACTTCCTGCTGACCTCCTCCTGATTCACATTTTCTTGGAACAGTCAATACTTTGTCAATGACGGTTTTAGGAACTCCATCTTAAACCAAGCCAAGGAAACATCTTGATGTGACAAGGAGTCTGTGCATCGGGGCGTATGAGATGGATTACGTGGAGCAACTGTTCCACAACAAGTTGCATCCGTTTAGTTTAGCATCACGTGAAAATGTAACCTTTTCTGGATCTTCCCAGTCCAGTTTAGCCAAGAGTTTGCAGAGCCTTGCACTTGTATACCATGGGACTTTCTTTTTCTTATTTTCTTCATTTTGTTCGATAAAGTATTGAGTCCGTTTGCAGAATAAAAACGCACAGCACAGCGTTTGGCTTTTTTATTAGTAAAACCTCCTGTTAGTCAAATCCCAGAGAAATACTCTGAAGTTTATGCTTGCAACGCACCGAAAACAAACATTCAACGGAGCATAAAGACCTTTGCAGGGCACATTCATGCATTCATTTTAGGAATAATTACAAAAGAGGTGTAATTTGTGTTTCTGGGTTTCATCCGATGCCTTTTTTTGTGTGCAGGGAGTTGGTTCAGATGACTTTAATCGAAACATTGCGCCGTACGCCTGCCAGCCTGTCAGCGCTCCTTCAGCCGTAGTGGAGGTCTTACAGCCCGGGTCTCATTTTAAGTAGATCAGATCACCGTTTGTGGAGCTGGGTTCTGACGCTGCGCTGTGGTGCCGCCAGATTGGATGTCCTCCACCTGGGACCACTCGGGGGGGAATCTGCCATCCGGCTTTAGCTCGTTTCTGCTGCTCCGTAAATTCTCCAGGTCTGTCTGGAATTCGTTGTAGAGAAGAGATCGCTGTCACCACCTTCTGAGGGCAGAGCAGCCCATCAGGTCACCAACAGCTTTTCCCGTAAACCGGTTCAGCCGGTCGAGCCGCTGTTACGTAATTACTCCCTGCATTCAGTCTTGGGAGCCTTTCTTACTCTCGTTGTCGGCCCAGAAGTGCCTCTGTTTCAGCATGTTGGCGTCTATGTGGGATGACGTTAGAAATATGTGCGAGTGGAGCGGCTGAGGGGATTTTCTTTCCTGCTTTTTGATGAGCGTTTCTGACACAGCTGTAACAAAAATACACCTAGGTGGGGAAACGGCAAACCCACAGATACCCTAAAATAATGAGCTGTACTTTCAGGGAGTAAAAGTGAAAACTAAAGGTGGCTTTTATTTTGGGGGGGGGGGGGGGGTTAACCACTATGCTGAGCAGTTTTTATTGAGACCTTTAAGCTCTTTCCTCTGGAACGTTATCCGTCCGTCCATCGTCTACAACGCAGAGACGAACAGCAACACACACCCACAGATAAATAAAGACAATTTAGAGAGACTATGTAACCTAACAGTCGTGTTTTTTGGGCAGTGGGAGGAAGCCGGAGTACCCGGAGAGAACCCACACATGCACAGGGAGAACATCCCCTATTCTTCATTTTCATTTGTATTCAAAACTATCCCTGTAAAAGCACCTGCAGCATGTTTATTGCTTGTTTTTGTGGCATGATCCTTGGAGGAGGTGTGAATCTGAACTAGCGAGTCAGACCTTACCGTAAACTGTATCAGCCGTTAAAGCTTGATGGGCGCATCTCTGTCCTAAACGTTTGTTCCATACGTTTTCTATCTCTATCAAGTGTTTTCTTCAGCGCAAATACTCATCAGCTGGGGTTTGCAGGCTTGTTTCCTTAGTTTTAACCTTTTTTTTTTTTTTTTAAAGCAGTTTGTGTTAAATTTAACTGTGTGAAATAAGCTCCGTTAAAAAAAAAAAAAAAAAAAAGAGAGAGATTGACAAATAGTGCCGCTAATGGATTTACAGTAACGTCTAAAATAGGAATGAAGTCTTACTTGGCCTTCAGCAAGTTCGCATGCTTGTTCCTTCCTCATAGACGTGAAAGTGAGCGATGCCAGGCCCTGCTCAATAATGTTAAGTAATTAGATTGTGTTAAGGAGGAAGCAGCCAATAAAAAGTGTCTGATTTAACTAGGGGTAATAGTTACCAACAATACAGGTAACGAGCGATAAACCCGAAGCGAAGCAAGGCGTGAAAACATTGCTGCTATCTCTCTGGGGAGCGCTCAGAGAGGCCCGTACAGTAGCCTTGTAACTTAGGTCTGCTCTCCCAGTAAAGTAAACATTCCTGTTCAAAGTCCCAAAGGGCAGAGCGGGCTTTTGTTTGCAGGTTCCAAGCAGCGTTCACGTTGCATCACTCGGCAGGTTCTTTCAGCATCTATTTGTGGTGCTGTGACCGCACCACAAGCTGGGGTTTGATGTGGCGCTCATCCTGCCATGGGTGGGGCAGCTTTAAATGACTCCAGTCTGGTAAAACGCCGCACCGCAAGTTGGCCTTCAGCTCCCCGTCACGGCTGCTAAAACTCTCCACCTTCAGCACGGGTCGGTCGTTTGTGCCTCGACTTGTAACTTTAATCTCCGGAGCGAGCGTTCACCTGTCACCCGGACAACGCGTGAATACACGAAGTTCTGCGGACCACCCGAACGTTTCCTGGTTCAGTGTTGAAGAAAGTCGGTACCAGCAGGAATACACGGATGCTTTACACAAACCAACCCACATTTAAACACAAACACACGTAAAATAAAGTGATGGAGCACAATAGTAAAGTCCTTTGTTATTCATATCAATCTGTTTTATCAGAATTGGCTTTGATCTCCAGATTTGTGACACAAACAAGGAACTTGACTTGTTTGTGTCACAAACAAGTCTCTGATAGCAAAATTCCAAAGTAACAAGTTTTATGCTAAATATAGTTAGATAAATTATTCAATAACCTAGAATTTTATTGAAAAGCCAATTTATTTCAGTATCTGAATTTGCTATGGGAAGCACATTATATAGATTAACACAGACTGGTGATGTCTTAAAGCCTTTATTTCAGTTAATTGATTATTTTTCCCCCCACCTCCTGCTAATAAAAACAGCATTTACAATTAGAATATTACATCAAACCAATACAAAAAGCATCATTTTTCATGCAGGAATGGGGGCTTTTTTTTGCAAATCATATTCTAATCAAATATATACATATTACAATCCTTTGTTTGCTACATGTTTCTATATACTTTTGTTTCATAGTTTTATGTATCTGTATTTTAGAAATAATACAGATATATAATAAGAATAATAAGATAATAACAATAGGCTGGTGGTGTGTCTGTGTGTGCATAAAGGGGAAGTCATAAAATATTATCAGCTAGAACTATATCTAAATTCATAATCTGACTACATTTACGGTAAAAGTAAATATATGCGTCATTAAATGCACACTAGATTGGTAGTAGGAAAGCATATCAAATAGGGGGAATTAAAATAAAACAAACAAATTAATTATAGAAATATAATACAAAGAAACAAAACAACTTCCTTCCTCTTCAAAGCTCAGAAGTGATGTCTCTCTCTCAGGCCACCTTCCTGTCAGCCTACTTTCATTAAACGCCTCTAGAACCACAAAAATGACAAATTAAAAGAAAAAAAAAACTGCTGAACACAAATCCGACATAGTTAGAAAATTAGGAACTGGATTAAATGATGAATTAAAAAGGTGTTTTAAGTGAACCTTTTGAAATTTTCTAAATATTGACTTTTTTTCAAGAATTTCTTTTACTGATTCAACAGGAAATGGGAATAGATTTATATATTTTATTTTTTAAATGCATATAAACACCTTTAAGAGAAAAAAACAACAACCCAAACTTACTTTTTGACTGATGCACATTTTACACTATAGATATTACCAGACAAGCAGCACATGTGAGGCGTAAATCCTAGCGTTATTCAAGATGTTTTTGTGCTGGCTAAATGTCGAGCAGAAGCTGAATAGTTTACCCTGCAAATATTTGTGTTTGATGTAAAGATAAGTCAGTAATATGTCAGTAACGATTAATAATTACTTTATGTCTGCCTGGGGTGCATTTTATAAGTGCTTAAAGAAAATAAGATAATGTTTCTTAAAACCTATTTTAATGATTGTTTTTCACTTACTGCTAGGATTTAAGATCAACATTTGAATGTCAACCATTGCATCTTGAAGCAATTAGATTTTTTTTCTCTCTCTCTCTCTCTCTCTCTCCTAACCACAATTACCACTACTTTATCTCCACCAGGCTGGCCTTCAACACAGCTGCTGGAAGCTGTTGGGTATTAAACAATTTCCCAATGTAAAAATATGCGCATCCCTTTCTTTAAAAAACAAAACAAAAAACAAATGCAGAACTACAGAAATAAAGAAAGAAGTTCTTTGGTCAGTTTTCCGACAGCTCTAACTAGGGACAGGTACTATGGAGATATTAGACCGTGAAGAAGGGGAACCTGTTGACAAACGGCCAAAGCAGCAGCTTAGACACAAACTCAAGAGGTCAGGTCCCCGCGTCGCCCGTTTATTGTTGTCTTGTGTAATCTGGAGTGAGAGGCTTTCTTTGTCAGAGAGTTCGAGAGCAGAGGGTTTGCAGGTGTTTATCTTTTCGTCTGACGTGCAACAACAACACCACTCGGTTGCACTTCTTTAAGCAGTCACCGTTGAAGAGCGGCGTCGATAGTAACGCCACCGGCGTGGTGCTTGCATGACGAGCTCATGGTTAGTTTGAGAGGAGAGGAGCTGCGGGGGGTCATAAAGCGATGACCCGGCGAGAAGCGGCGCCGAGGAGGAACTGTGTAGCGACGCGGTCGCTTTCAGCCTCTGCCAGCAGCATGTGATCTCACCAAAGGCTCCTTCAGCCCGATGACAAACGCTGATTATTTTGTCACAGAGCGTTATGAGAGTCTAGCCCCGGTTAGTATCAGAGATTACGCGCTCGGTCTCCCACGTCCGGTCCAACCTGAAATTCACAAACACCCGCCCGAGGTCGGAGGTCGGAGGTTCGGCGGCGTCTGCCTCGCCGCCGAAACGCTCGGGTGGTTTGAGCGTGCTGTCCCCAGTGGACGTGGGGGTGCGCGCTGTGGCAGTGGGATTATTTACAGCTCTTTGTGAGCGTAGCCATCCTGCAGGGAGGTGTCGGTGTCAGGGCCCTGGCAGCTCCCTGTGGAAACATTTAACCGAAACTCCTCGGCTGGAGGCGCCTCCTCAAACGTTTCAGAGCTGTCCTAGTGAGCTCTGTGCAGTCATTTTTTTTTCTTGCCTTTTGGTTGCATTTATTCATGAATAGGAAACACGTGGCTGCTGTCGAATCCTTAAAAGTAGCGTCTGAGGAGTGACCACACAGCTGCCTCCATGACCTTTTAATCTGTCGCACATCTCATGACTGGATTAGTCTCTTTTTTTTTTTTTTTTTTTTTTTGTGGGATCGTTTGTGAGCGTAGGATTCAAGCGCTCGCTCTGCCTCTGTTGCTTGCTGGGACAGACGGCTCAAGCCGTGCTGTTGGAGAGGCACGCCCCTTGTCGGGTTTTTGTTGAGAAAAAGCGTGTGCACGCGCGAGTCTTTGTGATAAATGGGGATGTGAGACTTCATACTGGTGGGTCCGGTTGCATAAGTGGAAATGTACCGGGGAACAGTGCTACAAGAGAAGCGAGCTCGCCACAGGGGCACCTCGAGTTAAAGCAGCACATGCCCTCTTTTCTTCCCCTCTCTTCCTTAACGTCCCTCCTTTTTCTTCCTAACCCCCCCCCCCCTTTCTTAAGACCGTCTCGATTTTCCACGGCCGCAATCTGGCAAGCCGTCGGTGGCCTTCCTCATACCTGCCGAGCGTTCCAGCCAATCAGCTGGAAAGATTGCAACACGCTCGTGGGCATGTTTGAATACGAACGAGGCAGCGAGATGCTTAGAATTCCCTCCGTGGCGCAGCGGTGCAGGCCGCGCGGAGATTTCCCAGGGTTCCTCTGCTGCTGGGCTGCAAGGTCTGCAGAAGGTGGGGGTTTTTGGGGGGGAGGGCGCGGGTAGGAGAAAAAAAAACTGGCCACAGTGGGCAGCATGGAGATTGTGGGACAGGGTCAATGCTTTGTGAGCACAGGAAGCGAAACTGGACTTGGTTCGTCCCTCGCATTCAGAGCCCTTGAACTTTTTTCACATTTTTTTGGTCCACTGCGACCACAAACTTCAACGTATTTTATGTGCCAGACCAGGGCTTGGCAACTTTTACCATCACAAGAGGAATTTTGGCCCTCAGATCCAGCTGAATTAGAAAAAAGGAAAAAAAAAATTTGGAGCTACTAAATCTAGGTCACTGTGTTTTTTTTTTTGTTTTTTTAAAGTAAGAATCCACTATAGGCAAATTGTTTTGATTTTGAAGTCAAGAGCTGACATTTTATTTCAATGATGAGGTTTTAAAATACAGTTAGGGACATCAAAATTAAATTTAAAAAACATGATGTCTCTGTATTTTTGTTGAGTACGACATTGATTAAAATTACCCTGCATCTTTCTCAGTACCCGTTTCCCTGAGCCCCCCATGACCACGATGCACCCTGTGATCAGCTTCAGCTTCAGCATCTCAGGTCTACATGGGGTGCTGGCAGAAAAATGCACTGAAAGTCCGTCCAACTGGACAAACACATTATTGGCTTGCAAGATTTGACTTAATGGCCCTTGAAATATTTTGGCCTCGCAATTATTGCATCCAAGCAGTCCTATAGGATCGCGATATAGGACTCATTATTTTGAAATTTATCGATATATGTTGTTCTGGCCTAATTTTTACTGAAAAACGTTGCTCGGTCGTTGATTTTTCGTGATCAAAGTTGTAACGAGCCAATGTGGAGCTGCATTGTTGCAGATCCCTGTGCAAGACCAATAGAAAGTAGCACATAATTATGAAGTGAAAAAGGCAAAGGATGCCTAGTTGGCAAACATTTCTTTTTTGCAAATAAATTTCCGAAAAGCTTGACGCTGGGACGTCTTCAGCCCCCTTTCACCGTGACGGCGTCACATAAAATCCAGTGCCGCTTTCAGAAAGTCGTCTAATTTGTAAAGCTTTCAAGTTTCTGAGAAGTTAAAGAGATGTGAAATGCTTTTGCGAGGGTTGCGCCTACAGATTTGTCTTAGATAATCCTGGTTTGACTCAAGCGAACGCGCCTCAGGCTGCAGAGGATCACTTTTACCGTGCATGAACAAGCTACGATAATGGCCTTCCACGTCCCTCAAGTCTCAAGCTATAATAAAGCGACATCTTGCTTTGATGATTTTATCACACACCCCCCCCCCCCCCCAAAAAAAAAAAATGGCTTTTTGCAGAGTTTAAAAAGAGGAAGGATGGAGGGTGGGTGGAAATGGAAGAGCAGAAAAGAAACTATGATTTCCCCTCAATACTCTGACCAGCGCCAGTGCAACTGCATCAAATTTACCCTGCATGTTGCTTTGGAAAATACAATGTTACTCCTATTTAGCATTCACTGAGTCAACTTCCCCTGCAGTGGCCTTTAGTGGTGTGTGTGTGTGTGTGTGTTACCATGTGAACATGCGCATCATGAAGGAAAGAGTTGTTCTGTTACCGCACCAGTGGTAATCTGTTCCCCTCAGCGAGGCCAGATCGCTGCTCCCTCTGCGCCTCCAGACGGGCCAGAAACCCCTGCAGCCCTCGGAGCTAAACAATCCGGCCCGTGCTTCTGCGCTCAGAGTCTGAACATGCCGCACAGGCCCCCCCCCCCCCCCCTGACTCATTCGTCACCGCCGACCTTCTGTGCTCACCCACCTGCGACAGACGCACGCAGATAACAGCAGCGGGAGAAAGAGATGAATGAGCAAAGTGTGAGCAGAGGGCAGGGGAGGAGTTGCTGACGCTGCCGCTGCAGCCCCATCGCGTCGAGCAGCCGGGCCTCTGTGTTGTCACGGAGGCCTGTTGCTGTTGATGAAATAAAGTTTGCTGATAGGGACGCGTGTTCGACTAAGAAGCGCTGCTGCACTTTAGATTCAGTTGCAGCGCTTCCATATATGGCCTGCAAGTGAAGACGGTCGAGAGATGAAGCTCGGCGATGAAACGTCCCGGGGGGAGACTAATGGGGAATCAACAGCGGCTCTCAGAAGTTAAAATGTCAGGTATTTGTGGTGTTAAAAAACAAAAAAAAAACGGGAGGCCGTGATCAACATGTTTCACATACTGCCAGGTCAACTGAATAAACAAGTCTGGAAAAGCAAAGCTTTGTTGAAGCGCTTTTTGATTGAATTTGAGCCCTCGTGCTTGTTGAGTCCCTGAGCATCTCAGATGATTGTGTCCTGCCTGTTAAAAGTCGCCAGCTCCGTCCGCAGCTTCCTAGCAGACGAAGGTTTTGGGGTCAAAAACCCGCCTGGTGTTTAGAGCTCGTCGTATTTTCCCTCCGCCTCGGCCGAAACCTCAGTTCCTTCTGAAAGGAGGAACCGCTGCTCCTGATGCCGCCTCCACCGTGTTTCGGCGTTTGGGCGTGGCCTGTTCTTTGGTCATAAACCGCGTCGTTCTTGCGTCAAAACCTACCTTTTGAAATGCTAAGACCAAAGTCCGGGTTTAGGCTTCACCAGACCCACGCATACTCTTCCAGTGGGTTCTGGGAGGTTTCAGGCTTGGATGTTTATTTGAAACAAAAGGCAGACGCATTGGGAACACAGGACATAGGTGTTGCGTTTAAAACACCACCTGCATTTGGCTTCTCGGCCGGTCCTCTGAGAAGACTGCAAAAACAGACTAAACTAAACTAAAAATAAGTAAAAAATTTCTTGAAATGAGTGCATTTGTACTTTATTTGAGCAGGTAAATAAGATAACCTGCCAATAGAATACAATTTTTGCACTTAAAATAGGAAGAACTCATCTCCATCAGCTTATTTCAAGCGCATTATATCTAATTATCTTGTTTTAGGGGTAAAATTACTCTTTCCATTGGCTGATAATCTTATTTACCTGCTCAAATCAAGGACAAATACACTTATTTCAAGACAATTTGACTTCATTTTAGTTCTGTTTTTGCAGTGACGCGTCTGTGTTGTTGTTTTTTAAAGCAGTGCTGGAGAAACATGCATTTTTTCGTGGCGTCACCGCTGCTCCGTATCTTCTCCGGCTGTTGATGACTGTGTCTTGGTGTTTAATGTACCGCTTTTTTTTTCGGTGCCCTGTTTCTGATCACAACCCTTTGTACAACGAGATCATTTTGATCCTCTCTAACCTTTCTGCAGGCTACCAAAGGATGCAAATGTCAGGAAAATGAGACGAGTTCGTCTGGATATGCTGTTTGTGAATTAAAAAAAAAAAAAAAACTGCACTGCTTGATGGCTTTACTCAATTAGCTTTGGTCTCCCGTCTTCTCTCTTTTCTCCAGGCCTTTGGTAACGCTAAGACGGCCCACAACAACAACTCCAGTCGCTTCGGTAAATTCATCCAGGTGAATTATCTGGAGAGCGGGGTAGTCCGAGGGTAAGTAATCAACAACATCTGAAATAGGCCTGTCTGTGTGTGCGCCCCCCCCCCCCCCCCCCATCTGGAGTTCCCTGCAGCCAAATGTCTTCCTCTTTCCTTGTTTATGGGTGGTCATGTGGTGCTCAGCGTGCATGTGGGATTGAAACTTGGAGCCATTAGCGTGCTCTTCCTTTTTCTTTACAGTCAAATTCTGGTTAAGCGCTGCATCAAAGTCTAGTCCGCTGGCTCACTTCCTTATTTCCTTACCAGGACCGGGGAGGACAGCCACTAAAAACGAGCTTTGAGTGTGATTTTCTACAGACGCACATCAGCGCTAATCAAAGCCTGTGGTGGCAGCTGCTCAGCGCTAAAATAAGTGGGCATCCCCGGCCTCGGTATCCCCCTGTGACACCTGGTTCCCCCGTTCTCTTTCAGATTGTTCCCCCCCTCAGGAAGGCCTGCAGCTCAGACGGCAGCGTGTATTTTTATAGGCCGGGGCTTTTCTTGGCTTCAGACTGAATCTTCTGGGACGATGAAATGCACATTATGGTCATGTCAGAGACAGCAGATGTAGTTAACAGCTGCTGTCTGTGCTTGTGTGGCTCTGTCTGTGACTCTTACTCGCAATAAAGAGACGGAAAGCTACATTAGCGCAGACCCACAGGGCCGGCAGCGCTCCGCTCAGTAGACTTTACTGCCTTTCTGATTTCTGAATATCCGTCTCCAGTGCGGCAGGCGCTCAGCTAGTTAAAGCAGAAGATTTAAAACTGCGCCAGAAATCAGAGGAGATGGCCGTCGTGCATCAAACTACCACTCCCATGATTTCCACTGTGAACCGTGGTGGTGGTGGTACCATGCGCTGGGACCTGGATATAAACGCGCACCATAGTACTTCTTTCTGAAACATTTCGAAAACCTTTTCGTTCCACATACTTGGTGTTGGTCCACCACATAAAACCCAAATAAGACGAAACATCAAGGCTGGTGTTGTAAGGCAAGGAAAACCAGTCAGAAACTGACATCCAGAAAATAAAGTCTGTGTGTTTGGGGTAAAATGACGGCTGACGACTTAAAATCCCGGTCCTAGTCATCCACTAACTGTGCCTCATGTGTGAGGACATTGTCACACCAAGAGAGAAAATAATTACTGGAGGTGAACACTAAAGCCTCTTTGCTTTTGGTGTGAAAAGTTTGCTGTTTTCGCCTTCATTCTCGGCCTGCGTTTCTACCCCGTGGTCTTGGAGAAAAATGCCGATGGAGATGTAAATAAATTACAGGGAACCATCTGGACACACTGACATTGTCAGGTGTATCAAGGAGGAATTTAAATGGTATTTCTTTCCTCGTCGGGTTTAGTAACAGGCCTTGATAAAGCAGACTTTTGTCAGGCTCTAACCGGCTTCAGAGGTATTTGCGAGGGCAGCTTAATCTGAATTCCTGTCTGGGAACATTTTCTCCCAAAAAAAAAAGAAAAAGTTTGATAATTCATCTTTTAGCTTGTAATAATAATAATGTCATCCTCGTGCTGAAAAGAGCTCTGCTGTTGTGTCTGAAGCCGTGAAACTCGCAGCCGCCCACCAGCACAGCGGTGATTAGAAATAAGCTGTTAGAAATAAATGTTCGATGTGTTAACTTGTGGCGTTGTCTATATTTAAGGCTGCATTTTTCGGTGGAAGGACGCGACCAAGCTTCTCACAGCAGAGCTCTATTCCTGGTCTGTCACAAGGACTGGCGTCAGCGTTGTTTTTGCTCGGGTATAGAGAAAACAAGTTGGACATATAAAACCTGATTTAGAGGACTTTATGGCCTCGGGTTGGTTGGTTTGTTAAATGCCACCGCTTTTAAATCAACAGACCTCCTGACGGCGTCCGTATGGCGTTTTAATGTTTTCGGTGTACGCTGCGTGACAGTTCATCGTGAGCTTCGGCGTGTTTCTTTATGAGGAAAACACTTGGATGCGCGCCGGTCTGATCGTTCAAACCGTCATTCATCGATACAAGCTGACACACACACACAAACCAAGCTCAAAGATCTTTATCGCTCAGTTACCTGCTGTATCCTCATTCATTCTTTTTCTTTCTTTTTTTTTTTTTTTTTTTTTGTATTTCCTCTTCCTCACGCCGTCTCGCAGGGCTGTGGTGGAGAAGTACCTCCTGGAAAAGTCTCGCCTGGTCTCCAGAGAAAAGAACGAGAGGTAAGGACAGACGCGGGGGTGGTCTGGACCCTTCACCTGCCGCCGCGCTTCATCAGGATCATCTGGATGAACGAGACGTTTTCCCCATGAGGGTTAAATATGGAGTTCAGATGGACTCTTCAGATATTCATCTGCGGAAACACTTGCACACCCACACGCTCTCGTATTGCGGTGCTGAATGTGCATTTACCGACCAAATGCTGATTTTACACACACGCACCCCTATTGACACACCTGGCAATGACGTCTAAAAAGCCTTGAACTAAATTAATTTGTTGCTGCCGTTGCTCAAACCAACACCAAAAAAAAAGGGAGATGAATCTGATCTTTTGGCACAATTTTCCAAGGTAGCAGTCAGGACCTCGCATGTGGCAAATCCTGAAGGTCCTGATCTGCAGAAATTAAACGAAATGATAAGGGGTAAAGCAGATTTACGTGATAACTAATTCAACTTTATTTATGTAGTACTTTTCCTACAAGCTGCAACGCAAACACAGCAGATACAATTGCACACACCTGGAGAGGAGAGGGTGCTACCTTTCCTGTGTGTGAAGGATAAAACAGATTTATAAAGCACATTTCCAGCAGCTCATGCTGCGTTACAAGCAAAATCAGCCAAAATGTGGCAAAAAGGATGACAGTGAAGCCGTTAAGATGAAAGAGAATCAAAAGACAATATAAAAGACACGCGTTTGTGATGTTAAAACCAGATGAAGTCTAAAAATAAACAATAAAAGTAAAATATATTTATGGATCATTGACTCAGAATGATGAACAATATTAACTTTGCTTGAAGAGAAAAGACTATGTAGTTAAAAGCAGCATTCTGGCTGTCAGTGCTTTCATTATAAACCTGCATAATTGATTTACTAGTATACTCAAGTCATGGTCGGCCTCCCGACTCTCTTCCACTGATTCTGTGGGTCAGAAGCTGGAACATTGGGCAGGAACCAGATCGCCCAGAGTCCGGGGTCTCCTTAAACATTTAATAGCAACCGATTTTCACTTTAATGGTTGATTGTTATTAAAAATGTCTCAGGAATTTCAAAGAGTTCATGAGGCTGTGCTAAAATGGGGGGGAAATTTTCCTGGGATGCCTCCCAAACAAGTAGGTGGCAGGTAGGCAAGGCATTTATAAAGCCCTTTTCAGTAACAAGACCATTCAAAGTGCTGTACATGAAAGAAAAACATTAGAGGGAAATATTTCATAGGAAAATTTACAGTAACAAAGGAATAAGCTAAAGAAACACACAGAAAGCACAGGTAGGTGATGTGTGATGCTTGTTTTGAGGAGTTGGTGACGGCAATAGTTCACTCTGTGCTCCAGTTTCCAACAATAACCCTTCCATTTATTTATTTTTTATTAGTCTTGCTTGTAGCAGGTGGCTAATATTGATGTGTCTGTGCCTCATTATATATAAACCATGGTTTACTAATCAGAAGTTTCTAGAAAAAAAACCCCTGAAGAACAAATGTAAAAAAAAAAGTTCATTTACATTAACTTTATAGAAATGGAAAGTTTAGCCGAGGTGATTATGTTAATAAAACCAACTATATCCTAACATAGTTTTCAATGTGAGGTTATGCTAGTAGTCCAATAAATGATGAATTTAAGTGTTTTCACTCTTAACGCAGCATGAATAGATAATGATAATATTATTACTACCAATTATGTGGTTTTGTCAAATAATCAGCTGCCTGAGTGGTATGTCAGCTGTAAACAGACATAAAAAAAAATAATAGGTGGTGACATGATGACTACACGGGCTACGCTTCTCAGAGACAGGCTCACTTGTTATGTCACTCTGCATACCATCCACGCTGCTCTTAGTCACACCAGACTACTATCTGATGCTCTCTGTGAGTAATGAGCAACTATTCAGTCTGTGCAAATACACCTCAATCTGAAGTGTATATATATATATATCACCCTGTTTGTTCTGTTTTTACTCGAGACAAGTTTACAATAATGTTCTAGTAAGTCTTTACAAGCCTAAAATCTACAGATTTTTGGAAAAGGGCTCCGTTGTTTTTGCCCAAATGGAAAAAAAAAAAGCTGTGAAATGTCCTTTTACCACCTTGTTTTTTCACGTGATTGATTACACGTACAGATAAACAGGCCTTATTATTATTATTATTATTATTATTACTATTCAAGCGGTTGTATAATTATGTTATAAAATATAGTTTGGTATGAAAACTCCAGAATAACATCTAGAGTTTTGTGTGTGTAAAAGTCTAGGATTTTGAAATGAAGGATGTTCAGGACCCCTGAAGTGAAGAAAGAACCTGAAGCATCACTGCTGAAAGCGAGACCATTCACGCACTTATTATTTCCAGTAACTTAAAGTCCCTTCCTAGATGAACAGGTTTGAATATCCAGCTAGTCCTGCAGCTAACTAGGGCAAACGCCTCCTAGAAAAGAGCAGCAGTTTCTTTTGAGTAGGCGGGGCATTACTCATTCATAGGCTTCCTGTTTGAATCTTCTCCAACTAGTTTTGGAAAATCTTTACGCCCTCCTCTGACAGGTCTCTCTACGTAACCCTCCGCCTCCTCACCGTCTGCTCACAGGTTCAGCTAATCTCCTCTCCCACAGTCGCTGATGACTGAATATCCTGCCCGTCTAGTCAGGGAGAGGGAGCCCGCCGCGTATGATGTTATTGTTTTTTCACGATAAGCGCGGAAACTCATTAATCCCGTGTGCCTTTACAGCAAAGCCCGTGTCGCCTGTTTACCTCTCGGCTGATTGCGCAAGTGGAAAACTGATAGGAGCATCAACGAGACGTGGCCTCCCATATATTACCGTTTTACAATGTGTTTGAATTTTGGTTTACTGGCAAAACCGTCTCTATGCGTAGCCATAAATATGAGGCTCCTAGCAATCAGACGATAACGGCATAATTGGAAATCTCAGCCAGAATCTTTATTAAGCAGCCAGATTTGTTTGAAGTAAAGGAGACTTTTAGTTTTCTGCCAGTAAAGGACTTTCTAAATATATTATCTGTAAAGTAGGAATCATGTATTTTTATTCATTTATCTATTTTCCTCCAGGAACTACCACGTGTTTTACTACCTGCTGCTGGGCGCCTCGGAGGAGGAAAGAACGGAGTTTAAACTGCTGCCGCCTGAAGAGTACTTCTACCTCAAGCAGGTGCAAAACGCTCTAAAGTTCATTTCATTTGGTTTTTTTCTCCACTTCTGTCCAATAAACTCGGCTTTAAGCGTCTTAATGAGCTACAAGCTGATGGTGTTTGTGATTCGGCCTCTGAAATGGACTTTGAATGGGTCTGCCGCTGGCGAAAGCTGCCAAGCGTCTGAATGAGCTGTTGTGTACACCCTGAGCTCGCTCCACACATGTGCTTTGCATGTTAATAAGGCCGTCTTTGTTGGGATTCCCCTCCTTCCTCGGCCCTCTGTTCACTGATCCCTTTCCTCACCAGGTTGGCCTTTTCAGGTTTTGTGGTCTCGGCTTTTTTTTTTTTTTTTTTTTTTTTTTTTTTTTGTTGTTCCTCCCAACCAACCGGTCCCTCCTTTTTTATTTCTTTGCAGGAAAACTTCAAGATAGAAGATGAGGAAGATTTGGGTCATGATTTTGAGAGGCTGCAGCAGGCGATGCAGATGGTCGGCTTCCTTGCGGCCACAAAGAAACAGTGAGTTAAGCAGGGAGCGGTTTAGGTCTCCCACGGTCTGCACAAGCATGAGATGGGATTTGAGTTATTCCCAGGTCTGGATTTAAAATAAAACAAAATAGAGCACCATAAAGTGTTTTGATTTCCAGATTTTGTTCCCGATCCCTTTGTCTGAAAATCATAGCCTTCTTCCATCTGTATATTAGCCCACCCATCCCTCGGTTTGTTCATCTATCCGTTTGTCCTTCCCTGCCTCCATATTTAGATCCTGACGACAGAAGAAATATCCCCCATAAATTCACAGTTAACTGTTGTATTTATACTTCAAAACAGACTGAAAGCTCTGAAAACTGCAGACTTGAACGATGAAAAATGTTGGAACGGGCAAACCTCGTCTTGAAAAAGATATATTTATTTTATTTATTTATTTATTTATTTTTAACAAGGCCTGTTTTCTTTCAAGTTTGTTTAAAAGTCCGCGCTGTAATCGTCCTGCAGCGAGCTGCATCCAATTCTCTGAATTAAAGTTTTCTTTTTATTGAGTCACATGACCTGAGAGCTAAAAAAAACCTTCTTGTGGAAGATGTCCTCCGCTACCAGATGGGCGGCCTAATGGAGCGGTTTAATGGAGACAGCGTGTCGTTCGAACTCCTGCACAAAGCCTCCATTCACTGACCTCAAACAGATTTTTAGGGCGATGAGCGGCCGTAACATCCGTCATGTGACCCAGTAGTTTTCAGCCTGCGTCTCAATTGTCTTGCAGGATCTTTACCGTGCTCTCCGCCATCCTGTATCTCGGCAACGTGACGTACAGAAAGAAGGCGTCGGGCCGGGACGAAGGGTTGGATGTCGGCCCACCTGAAGTCCTGGCTACCCTCTCAGACCTGCTGAAGGTAACCTGGGGGATTTTAGGGTGGAGTCGCACCCTAACGCTGTATGTTTGTGCTCAACTACACCACCAGTCAAATGTTTGGACTCACCTTTGTCATTCGCTGGCTTTTCCTTATTTTTATGACTTCCTATATTATTGAAACATAGTGAAGACGTCAAAACTATGAAAGAATTATATATCAAAAGAATTATATATCAAACAGAAAATGGTGAAATAACTCAAAACATCTTGTATATTTTAGCTTTTTCTAAACACCCCCTCGTTGTTTTGATTACTGCTGAGGTCGGTCTTGGCCTTCGTGAGGTCAGTCACCTGAAATGGGTTTCCGACTGTTTTGAAGGAGTTCCCAGAGGTAGTAATAAAAATAAAGACCGTAAGCGTAATTGGCAGAAAGATCTCTGACGGTATCCGTAGACCGTTTGAGTTGGTTGAGAACTGCGAAAGGAAAAGGAAAAGTTTCATTGATTGCTGGAATTCTTGAAAACAGCAGAAACCCCAGACCAAAAATCCCCGTTTGTATTAAAATCCTTTGTTACATCAGCGTCTGGATAAACCTGTGTATATCATCATATTTTGACAAATGACACATCTTCTTTAAATTAGTGTGACCCCCCGCGTTTGTAAGTCACCTTTATTCTATCCGTGTGTCCCTCTCAGGTCAAAGAGGAGCTGCTGGTCGAGGCGCTGACCAAGAGGAAAACGGTGACTGTCAACGACAAGCTGATCCTCCCCTACAGCCACTCTGAGGTAGACGTCAACCAAATAAAAGCGATCCGGCTAATTCCCTTCATCTTTGCCGCTAAGACACTCGAGGCAAACCTGTTTCTCTCACCCCGGAACCCTGAAGTCTGATAAAAGTCACACGAAGTGCGTTGTTTCTGCTTTCAGGCGATCACAGCCAGAGACTCCATGGCCAAGTCTCTGTACGGCGCCTTGTTTGACTGGATAGTGCTGCGCATCAACCACGCGCTGCTCAACAAGAAAGACATGGAGGAATCTGTGCCCGTAAGAAAGCCGCCAAAATAACCCCGCGCTAACCGAGTTACACCAGCTTACCATCCAGCTACAGGTGATAACTGATACTTTAACGTTGCCTTTCCAGTTCTTGTCCATTGGGGTCCTGGACATTTTTGGCTTCGAGGACTTTCAGACCAACAGCTTTGAGCAGTTCTGCATCAACTACGCCAACGAGCAGCTGCAGTATTACTTTAACAATCACATTTTCAACCTGGAGCAGGTGAGCGGTACCGACTCCTCACGCCTTCTAACGAGGGATAGGTCGTCACGGTGGAGCAGGTTTATTATAGTGGTGTTCTCATAGCAATAAGTGAATTTTAGCTCCGCAAAAACACAGTTTGGCGAATGCAAAGGGAGAAAAAAAAAAAGTATAAATCTGTCGTAGCATGTTTGCTTAGTGTTTCGAGGCTTTTTAGAAAACATTTGACACGGGTTGACCCAGATGGTCTTTCCTGCCTCGTTCAGGATGAGTACAACTCAGAGGGCATCACCTGGCACAACATCGACTACACAGACAACGTGGGCTGCATCCATCTCATCAGCAAGAAGCCCACGGGCCTGCTGTACCTCCTGGACGAGGAGAGCAAGTAAGAGCAGCCGAAGCCCCGCGCGTCACAACGCAAGGTTTGGACGGAGTGGCTATTCCGCCTCTCACCTCTTCTCCCCTCCCTGCGCCTGTCTTCCAGCTTTCCACACGCAACAGATCAGACCTTGTTGGCCAAATTCAAGCAGCAGCACCATGGGAACAAGTACTTCATACCCACGCCGGTCATGGAGCCCGCCTTCGTCATTCAGCACTTCGCAGGGAAGGTCAAATATCACATCAAGGTACGACGGCCGCTGCTTTATCCGGATTCCGACACGAGTGTTTCGGCTTGTGACGTCCTCCGTATCTGTGACCTCACCAGGATTTCCGGGAGAAGAACACGGACCACATGCGTCCAGACATCGTGGCGCTGTTGCGAAGCAGCGACCGAGCTTTCGTGCGGCAGCTCATCGGCATGGACCCGGTGGCCATGTTTCGGTGGGGCATCCTGAGGGCCACCATCAGGGGCCTCGCTGCTTTCAACGAGGCGGGTCGCTCCTGGGCTGCCAAGACAGCAGGTAGACCTTCCTCTGATCGGTCATTAAAGGGATAGTTCAGCTTTTTTTTTTTTTTTTTTTAAATGGGGTTGTGTCGGGAGTTTGCCGGGTTAATTCCCGACCAAATGTGAGACTTGGAGAAATTCTGAAATCTACCGTCTTTGACGCTGTTTCACAAATGTAGAAAAGATGCATCTTAAAGAAAGGTGAATTAGGACCCCCAGTGACAGCCTGTGTGTTTTTCTAACAACTTTGGACATACGGATATTTAATATTGATTGTAACAATACTGAAATATTAAAGTAATATAAATAAACAGAAAAAAAAGAATAAAGGACTTATCACAATTGTCTGTAAAATATTTAAACAAAAATGCTATTTCTGGCACATTTATTCCAACTTCCACTGACCAGAAAATAATTTACTGCCAACATGCCCAAGTCTGTTCCTCCGACTAAGTTGCTCCTTAGCAAAATGCTAAAAGAAGTCTGTAAAAAAACTAAAATGTCTCCTAGAGATGTTCAGCTCGTGCTGATATGAAGCTGCATGCCTGTGCAGTCAGATTTTGTTCAAGTTTAGCTTTATTGCAAGATGTGCAAGAAGGTCCCTTTTTGATGAAGCAGATTAGCCCAAAATTGAATTATTTGGACACCAGAACTGGGGAAAACTTTGAAATAAACCAAATACCGCATTCTAGGAAAAGCACCTCATTTCTAACTGTGAAGGTGTTGGTTTAGGGATGCTTTGCAGCATCAGCACCTGGCCAGCTCACCACAGAAACATTAGAGATAAATCCTAACTAAACCAGAAACAGAACTGGACCCTGTTTCATGACCCAAAATGTACCGTAAGTCCACCAAGGACTGGCAGAGAGTAAAATGACTGCATAAAGGAGCGTTAGGGGAGCTGTTGGAGCATAAAGAGGCTTTTTCCTTTGCGTAAAGAGTAAAACATTTTTAGGAAGTTCAATGAAATATTTCTGTTTTCCAGAGATAAGAAATGAGAAAAGGATTTCATATGTGAGCATTTTCAATTTGAGTTGCTTTAAAATGTTAAAATCAGCCAAAATATGAGTTAGCTTGAGCTTCCTTGCAGCGCCACAATCCTATAAACTGACAACAATGTGACATTTTCTATTACAGGTTAGGGGACCATTATTGTTGATGACTCGACAGAACCTCACTTTAACAAACCCCATTCAAAAACTATCCCTTTAAGAATAATTTCTGTGTTTTTTCCTCATGTAGAAAGATGGAAACGCTAATGTCATGCAGATGCGTTTGCGCCGCAGCTTCAGCACACAGCAGATGTCCCACTCTGTAATTAGCTTTAAGGTCAGCCTGAAAAGTAAAGGCTGCCCACAAACGTCTGAGATTTTCTCTGAAATTCTGAATCCTCCTGCACATTTGCAGTCTTTTGATGTGTTCGAAAGCAGCGCAACCAGTCTAACCTATTAGACTGGCTCAAAATGGCGAGCAGCAAATCGGCTTCCAGTGACACCGGCTTATTGTTGCTCACTGCCGTTTGATCTGACTTTTGTAGGTGTTGTCCGTCCAGCGTCCAGAACGCCCCTAGGAGAGCTCCAGCGCTCCAATGCCCCGATAGAAAGAATGTACAAGTGAGTAACGCGCATCGACTGTGGGAAGACATTTGCTCTCACTTTGTGCTTCTGACTGACTTTGTTCTTTCCAGAGTGACTCTGTCTGTTGTGGGGCCTACTGACACGGTGGTTTTGCTCTTTGTGGTTAAGAACTTTTTTTTGTTTCAATGAGATTATGTCACATCAACGAAATGTTCACTTCTCATGCTACATGGAAATGTTTGACCTGTTGTTTTACGGGCCTCCACTTTAATCCTGTAGTGCTGAGTGAGATGAGGGGGGACATTTGGAAAACCTCCTCCAGCTCATCTCAGTCGCGCGTTATCCTGCCCACCTCTTGGTGACCCCGGTGTTTGCGGTTCTCTGCTCTTCCTCTTCCCTCCACAGACGAGCTTCTATGCTCGATTTCTACTTTGATCACTCAGAGGAGCGCCCTCTAGAGGCCTTCGAAGACATCTTTGCTAGCTTTGAGAAGAAGAAGTAAGTGAATTTGGTGGAAAGCAGAGAAGAATGAGGACAGGAGGCCAAGCAGGAAGGAATTAGCTGTGTTTTTTATTTTATTTTTGGTTTGTTCTGCCTTCTGAGTTTGCTCTCATTAAGCTATGTTTAGGTCTGACTTGGTCTAACGTTTGTTTTTAAAGAAATAGCGGGGTTTTCTTTCTCTCTCCAAAATATTTTAAACATTTCTGCTCCTTTAAATTTGAAACCCTACAGACTGAGGAAGTTAGTAAGATAGCCTTTATTGATCTCACAATGGAGAAATTCACTCGTCACATCGGCTCATACAAGAAGGTGCAGAGTAGGAAAGGTGCATTCAGTTATATACAGTGGATCTTCATATATACAATGAATCAAGAGAATACCAAAAAAAATACAAAAAAGGAAATAGGAATGGGCATATGATGTCTCATTTACATTCTTGGTGGTCTATATATATATATATATATATATTATATATATATATATATATATATATATATATATATATATATATATATATATATATATATATAAACATATCTATGCGCCTACATACATACGTACCTACGCGTATATATGTGCATATACATTGTATACATTTGTACATACATACATACATACATGTGTACTGACTTATGTTCAGGTGTTGATGGCAGCAGAAGTCACTATATCAGGATTATTGCACAGGTTGTAGGACAGTGTATTAAATAGATTATTGCACATTAGTTCAGCTGTATAAAGCTTCAAAATTGAATTTTAAAAAGCTACGCTTTTCACTTACATTTCCAGTCTTCCCTAGTCTCCTTCCCTATTTATTTATTTATTTATTTATTTATTTTGTACTTTCCGAAATCCCTCCTCAAATCGTATCATTTGCACGTTTGTTATTCTGGCTGCAGAGCACAGAGAAGTGTTTGCGCAGGCTTTCACCGAGTACCCACTCAGATTACGTCCTTTTAGCCGTGAAGCCTTAAAAGCACACAGTCCTTCAAACACGTGCAGAGAGGCCTGGCCAAATACGCAAACACAATTGTGAGAGCTTTCTCAGGAGCAAACCAAACCACGAACACCAGTTTTGGATTTATTAAATTAAGGGAGAATTAAACACGAAGGGCTCTTTCCTTCCCTGCCTGACCTCTGTGTTCATGGTCAGACTAAGAAAAGCACTGCATGGACTGTCTTTGGGACGCGGGAAAAGTCTCAGTATTAACCTCACCAGCTGCAGTTAAGGGACTGCTCATCACCGCCCGTAACAACAAAACAGTGACGGCCACAGCATGGAAACAGACGGCCAGCAAACAGCGCCGATCATCAGCTCAGCTCCGCATGTTAACCCCCCCCCCCCCCACAGTGACAGGGATACACAGATGTGTAAAAAAACATTAAATAAATTCATCTTTCAGCGCTTTAGCATCTAATCCAACATTTAACTTGAGTACATTTGTTCATTGGAAGGGCGAGGGGGAAGTGCCACGTTGATAAAACAGCTTTTAAGGACATCCGTGGTGGCACAGACGTTTGGGTCTTTGCTGTCGTTACTTTGTTCCACTGGGTTGGGTGGCTTTATCGAATCATTTCATTGTTATCGTGAAAAGTTTCTTGTCTTGATAAAGATAATTTGGTTTATATTGACGAATTCCAATTAATGATGTCTGAAACCCCCCAAAAGCTGCCGGCATTGTCAGGATTTTTTATTTTTGCCGTTTTCTCTACGGGTGGTTTCTTGAAAGAGCATCAATGAATATCAATACGTTCAAATATACAATTAAATGCAGTTACTGTGTGCGGTTTAATGATAATAATCTCAGCAGCACAATCTATAGTGATAAAATTTTAAGTCCATGTCGCCCGCCCCTAGCTCTGGGTCTTTTATAACATTTTACAAGGTTGGAGCATACAGAGCGATCGTTTTTTACACACTCTCGGTACACCCCTCAGGTTTTCTGTTGGATTTACACCTGCGGACATTCTGGCCACGGAGGAGAGTGGATTTTGTGTCTGGGGAGCCATTTCTGTGTGGCATGATCTAGCTTAAAAAGAAATCAGTCTCTGCCTCGGACTATTTTTATACCCCAGGGGAAACAAAACGTCTCGGAAGTTCCTACAAATTTAAACTATAAGTAACGTAGTTAAATTTATTTTAAAGGGATTGTAACAGGTGCCGACATAAAGAGAGTTTATCTGAGTCGTGCCTTAATTTTCAGCCATTTTTGGTACTCGCTGAATGAATGTGCTCAAATTAAAGGTTGGATTTTTCCACATATTTCATTATGAGGTTATGCTACTGCGGCGAAACATAACCTGATTCTAAGGCTTTTTACACATCTTTTAGCAGGCGTGCCAACAAATATGTCTGTGTCTGTGTGTATATATATATATATGTGCGTGTGTGGGAACATTGCTGTTTGTGTTTGTGTGCGGGTCTCTCTCTGCTCCTATAAAGGACATTACAGCATGGTTGGGTGGTCTAGTGTGTCTTGTGGTTTCCTGGTCGGCGGGAGAACGTATTCTGCTTCACAGATGAGCAGCGTGTGAACCCCGTGTGCTTCTCTTGGTAGCCGACCACCTCTACCTTGCTGTGTGTTTTTTGTCTTGGGTAACCGTTTTTTGGTATGTTTCCATTGGAGGTGTCCTAACAGTGGTGTTTCTTTCCTACTGTCTTTTCCTTTTATTCTCTCTCTCTCTCTCTGTCCATCTTTTCTGTTGTTTCTCCCCCTGTTTTCCTCTCCCCGCTCCCTTCTCCTCCTTTCCTGCTGTTTCTTCCCCCCCCCCCCCCCCCCCCCCCTTGTGTGTGTGTGTGTGTGTGTGTCTGGTGTGCGATCAGAGAAATGCATTCAGAGATCATCAGCTCCATAAAGAACTTGCAGCTGGACGGAGAGGACCCTCGCAAGCTGTTGCAATCCTGGGGTCGCCTCCGCTTCCCACGTCACGTCCTCCAGTGAGTCTGCAGACAGAGCCGGCATCGGCTCTTCTCCAGAGCGGTCCGGTCCCGATTTGGCTCAGACAGAACACGCTCCCATTCACGTTGTCAGCCGCTCTAACATCTGTAGCAGAACGCTGAGGCGTCCTGAAACGCACTGCTGCTTCTGTGTCACGCTTCGTAGGATTAGCTTTTCTTTGAGTCTGCCAGTTTGAAAAGCTGTTTTTCTTGAGGACTGAGCTCAAAAACGCAGGGAAGGCTTTCACTGCAGCATGGAGGCCAACGGAAGCTTTTCAGCACGGTACAACTTCAGACGGAGCGTAATGATAATTTAAACCGCTTGAACCTTTTCGCATTTGCAGTTCACAGCAGTTTATAATCCAGTCAAAAGAAAAGAACAGGAGATCGGCTCAAAATGGCGCCGTGCGTTTGGGCTGTGCGCACACCAGTTGTTTACACCTGGAGACGGACGAGACCTTTTTGTCCGTTCCTCGTTGTAAATCAGCTCAAACTCACCCGGATTGGTTGTGTTGAAACCGTGAACACCAGTTTTAAGTCCTGCCACAGATTCTCCGTTTCATTTAGGTCTGGACTTCGACTAGGCTGTTTCTAAAACATGAAAACGCTTTCCTCCAAACCATTCGAGGTGTTTAAGGTTGCTAAAGGTGCTGGAAGGTGAGCATCCACCATAGTCACATGGCTTGGGGAGCCTCTAACAGGTCTTCCTCCAGGATTCCCCCATCAGCTCTGACTGGCCACCCCATTCCCACAGAAGTACAGAATCCCTTCAGCATGAAGCTCAATTTGAGGTTCAGTTTTTGGTCCCATCTTCCCAGAGCACCTTCTGCAGCATGTTTGCTTTGTCCCCTCCGCAGGTTGTGGCAAACTTATATCAGACTTACAACGGCTCTCTTCCATAAAGCCCAGATTTGTCATGTGTACAACTAAAAGTTGTCCTGCCAGACTTTGGATTTCTGCAGCTACTACGTAGGACATTTCTGAAGGATATTGGTTATGGTGGCATTTAGTTTGGTGTATCAGATAGAAGTGGAGGTGAATGCAAACAGATGCTAAACTTTAAAGCTTTTTATTTGTAAAAAATGTTATGTCACATAATATCCCAATAAAATGCTGAAGTTCAGAGGGTGTTTTACATAGCGCTGAAACCTGGAGAGCGTGTCTGTCCTTGTGTGGGCTGATTAGAGTCATAGTCCATCTCGTTGTAGCAAGCTTCTTCAGCTTTGACCTTCTTTCTCTGTCACCGTCAAACATCTTTGTCATTCATCCCATCTAGGAGCGAAGCCTTCATTCCCACTCTCACTGACCGTGCATGAAGACGTCACCCGGCCTTACTAACCTCCATCTGCTTGTCTGTCCCATCTTTAAACCTCGGGCACTTTATCTCTGAGCTCACTCCGCGTCTTCTTTCTCCTCTGTTGACAGGAAAACCAAGAGTGTTAAGCAGAAGCAGGTCATCCCCAAGGTATACCTGAGTACATTAAGCCCTCATGCTGTACCTTTTCATTTAAAAGTTGGGGTTATTATTACATTTATTACCGCAATGCCAATCGGCTGTTGTTGTTTTTTGGACTCTGCAGAATTTGCTGGATTCGCACTCTCTGAAGTTCATCGTGAGTCTGACGCTGCACGATCGTACTACGAAGTCTCTGCTCCACCTGCACAAGAAGAAGAAGCCGCCCAGCATCAGTGCTCAGTTCCAGGTAATCACTGCTGCCGTGTCCGTGCACGCATGTGTTTTCTTAAATCTACGGCAAAAAAAGACCAAACTTCTTGTCTTTGTTTTCCTCAGAACTCTCTGAACAAACTCTTAGAAACTCTGAACAAAGCCGAGCCTTTCTTCATTCGCTGCATCCGCTCCAATGCTGAGAAGGTAGGTCGCAAACGCAGGATCGTTTTCTCCTGAAGTGTGACGCTGTCGCCCCGCTCTGCTTTTCATGTAATCGTTTGTTGCTCATGAGCAGAAGGAGATGTGTCTGGACGAGGCGCTGGTGCTTCAGCAGCTGCATTACACAGGGATGCTGGAAACTGTTCGCATCCGAAGGTCCGGCTACCCGGCCAAGTATACGTTCCAGGTAAGACAGATCTGCCCGTCTCCATCAGTGAGACATCCATCCATCCATTTTCCAACACGCTTATCCCTATCGGGGTCACAGGGGTGCTGGTGCCTGTCTCCAGCTGTCAATGGGCGAGAGGCGGGATACACCCTGGACATGTCGCCAGTCTATCGCAGGACAATGAAACAATTTAGTCTAAAGGCACGAATAAATGAAAACATAAAGATTCATCTGAAATTCTAACATGTAATGCTTGTCACAATGTTCTGGGTACCTAATGGGGCTCAAAAGGGCACGTGATTATGCAGTGCATTGTGGGATGCGATTGCAATTTTTCCGGGCCGATGGCTTATGTTCACGTTGCTGATTCGGATGTCGTGCTGTGAGAGATGGAGACACAAAGTGGTTGGAAAACTGATTAATGAGAAAGGCGAAGGATTGTACTGAGGCCAGCTAGACCCGGTTCTGAAGGTTAACCATCTCGAAAAAATCTGTAGGATTGGTGGGATTGATCCAAATGAGCGTGATAAATGGACAAAGGATTTACATCCACCACCATTCTCAGAAGCCCAGCTTGCTCTCTGTCTCGTCAGTGGAGAATTCAGGCATGTAACGTCTTTAAGGGCTCATGGACAAAGCAACTTGGGGTGGGTCCAGGATCTCCGAATTTTTCGTCTTAATTATAAAATACCACCGATAATCTCCAAATAGTGAGGACAATATTATCTAATGTCTAAATGAATCTCCTGTGTGTGGAGGAAACCAGCTCCATTGGCTCGGCTAGCGGCAGCAGTCTTCTAGAGGCTGTGTGTAAAACACCATTTCAAGCTTCGATTCAAACGTACCAGCCTGAAAATACCGTGAACACACACGCGTAACGGGATATGGTCTCTTTTGTGAGGTACGGTCATCTCACGGCTGCAGTCCAGAGTCCATTCGCTGTTTATTTCTTAGTTGAGAGATCCGAACTTTGATTCCATGTTGGTAAACTGAAAAATCTCAATCCATCGTTCTTTTCCCCAAAGCGATAGCGTGAACCAGCGAGACCGTTACTGTCACAGCAGGTGTGCACCATGTTTTTTTTTTAAACAAAAGAACAGAAAATAAAGACAAGGTTGTGAATTAAGGCTGCGTAAACAAACAGACAAAGTTTCCCGGTGCCCAGTGTTCCCACAATGCAGTGCGATTGTAACAGCACCCATTCAAGCCCCATACAGCACAAAAATACATGTACTGAAATACTGTGTAAAATGATCTGATCTTTATTTGCAAAAAGGATCTAATGTGTTGCGTGGTTCCTTTAGGAGTTTATTGAGCATTTCAGGGTTCTGCTGCCGAAGAACTTCTCCGTCTCCAAAGAAGCCATTGCAGAGCTGCTGGGGAAGAAAATGGGCTTCAATCCAACCACATACCAGATCGGCAAGACTAAGGTACCAACATGTTTCAATAAAGGGGAATAATTTATGACATGTATTTGGTAGACTCAAGTCACCACCAACTCAGAAACCTACAGGCCCTCTTTCGTCTAAACGCAGGCGCTATCCTACAGCTTTACATGTAACGTAAGCATTTCTGATGTTCAGAAATCATGATCTCCTGCAGCTACGAGGCTGCCTTAACCAGTCCGCATGACAAACAGCCCCTCTTGAGGAATAATTGCCGCCGTTTGTAGAGGGAAACATTGACTCACAGTCACAGCTGCTGAATTGAACTCTTTTGAAAATATGTTATTAAATGATTTCGTAGAATGATACAGTGTTGCTTCTGTCCCCGGCTAAACACTGTATTAAACCCAGCAGATGCCCTCAAAAGCCTGGGCCTTAAGCTTTTTAGCAATAATAATTATCTAAAGACATTAATCTAAATTAAGTGCTGTTAGAAATATAGACACTTGAAGTTATGTGACTCAAAAAAAAAAAGTTATATCCCATCAGGAGGCCAAGAGTAGTCATTTATTGTTCAATCACAGCACAAAATCTGGCAAAAAAAGTAGGAAAAACATTTGCAAAGTTATTAATTGACCTATACCTGGTGCAACGTTTAGATTAATATTTTGTTATTTAGTTTTTGCTCAAAATACCGTTTGATTTTAAAAATAAGCCAGGTGATATCAGAGCATCTTTGCAACTAAATATGTTGCGTTTTGATGAAATTATCTTCAAAAATGTTTTTTTCGGCATTAAACATGTCCATCTAACCTTCCTTGTTCCCGGGACAGATCTTCCTAAAGGAGCTGGAGCGACAGCAGCTGCAGGACACGCTGCACAAAGAAGTGATGCAGAAGATCATCTTCCTTCAGCGCTGGTCCAGAGCTCGCCTGCAGAGGAGCGAGTATCTAAACATGAAGAGTGCCGCCATCTTGATCCAGGTAACCCAGATGCAGCGCTTTAGGTATCTGGGCTCTCGCGATTACTTGTTGTTTCATTTCCCATTTAAATGACGACTGTGATACCCTGTCCTGTGTGCTAGGCTTCGTGGCGTAGGTACTGCAGGGAGGAGCGGCGGCAAAGGGCAGCTACTGTGATCCAAGCTGTGTGGAGAGGACACAGACAGAGATCTGACTACTACCGACAGAGACAGGGAGCAACAAAAATACAAGCTCTGGTCAGAGGACACTCGGCACGCAGGAGGTAAAAAACACTCAACAAAGTCTGCCTCTTAATTACAAAGTATGGAGTTTTATTAAATTATTTTCCAGGTGTGGAAGTATAGAAAAATACTTGGTTTACTTTCCTTCATTCCTCCCTCACTCACTTCCTACCTTTCTTGGTCCCTTCCCTTCATCATCCTACATTTCTTTCCCGTGTAAAACGCAGGTTGCCTGTGTCAAGAATGCCGAATCTGGAAACATTTGCTCATAATTCATAGTGAATGTTAGCATTTACATTCTTAAATGTTTAAAAGGAGGGAGAACTGCCAAATCTTTCTCCTCAAAATGTATCATTTTTACACGACAAACGTGTTGGGAGGCTGGTTTTAAAGGACATCTGTCCGAATCTTTCTGTCTATTTCAGGTGTCAGTCCATCCGTGAGGTTAGAAAGAAAGAGGAGGAAGCCGAGGCCAGGAAGAGAGAAGAAGAAGAAAAGAGGAGGAGGAGGGAAGAGGAGGAAGAGGCTCGGAGAAAAGCAGAAGAGGAAGAGAAACTGAGACTAGAAGAAGAGGTGCAGAGAAAGGCAGAGGAGGAAGCAGCGAGAAAAACCCAGGAAGAACGGGAAAAAATGGAGGCCGAGGAGCAAAGGCTGGCAGCAGAGCCTCAGACAAAAGAGGATCCAGACATTGAGCTGGTCACGGAAGAGATGCTGGATGAAAATGCCCCAGAGGGGCAGCAGGGGAAGGATGAGGAGGCGGAGGACTTGGAGCCTTGTGGTACAGAGGCTGAGGCTGGACCCCAGCTAAATGAGGAGGAGGAGGAGGAGGAGGAACCTGGTCTGCCCTCAGGTGAGGCCCCCCCAAATGCACTTAGAGCCAAATCCCCACGTCAGGAGGAGAACAAGTCCGGCGTTGCCTCCGCAACATCTCCACATGCTGAACTAAAGAGGCCACAGTCTAGCCTCAATAAAAACGTCCCCTCAACCAGGAACCTGGAGAAGAGGGAGCAGAGGAGACGAAGAGGCCTGGAGCACAGTCAGAGAGAGTCTCAGCGAGCTGCTTCGTCCGCCTCCTCATCAGCCACATCCACAAGTCAAGACCAGACATCCCCGGCGAAGAGCCGAAACCAGGAGACCTCCAAGCTGAAGGAGCGCTCGGACAGCAAGGAGCTGGACCAGTACACCTTCGTGGCCTGGAAGATGAAGGAGGAGAAAGGAGGGAAGAAGGAGGGAAAAACCTCTCCTCCCTCTTCTGGTCCGGCCCGTCCGTCCACGCTACCCCTGCAGCCCGCCGACTCCGCCCAGGACCGCAACGGTTTAGGCGAAGGTGCCGGGGCTGTGAATCTGCAGCGCCGCATCGGAGCCGTGAAGGAGAAGCCGGAGAAGTGGAAGGGAAGGAGGAGCTACGGGGAGAGCTCCGAGGTCCCCAGGTCTCCTCCACTTCACAACCTGGAGGAGAATAAAAGGAAACCCCCGCTGTGAGTCGGCTATTACAGCCAGGCTGTGCACTCCTCCGTCACTCTGCTGCTCTTTAACACTGATAGACCTGCCCTGCTTTCTCTTCGCTTCATACTTGTGCATCATGTCCCTGCAGGAGAGAAGCATCCCAGTCGTCCGTCGACAGTTTATCTCCAGGTTCTGAAGGAGCCTGGGCGGTTTCTGTGAGAGAGGCCTGCCCCGTGGCAGTAAGAGAGGTACTTTAACCGGCCTATTTATCTATTTTAAAAAGTAGAAATATTAAGTATGGGAATGTCTATTTTTTTTTTATTGTTGTTCCATTATCTTAGAGATAAATATAAGAATATCTGAAATATGAGTTTTGTTAATTTATATTGCGATGGTTTCCTTTATTCTTTTAGTCAGTAAGGGTTGTATACTGGACCCGGTTATGGAAAGTTCTGGTTCAGGTGACAAAAAAAGAAGCCTTGAAACCCCCAGCTGAATTCAGGAAAGCGTGGTATTTTGAACTTAAATCGTTGTTCGTCTGTCAAAGACCTAATTTGGCAGTAGTAATTTTTGCTTTGCTATATTAATAAATTTATTTTTTTTATTTTTTTTCCCTTATCTTCTCTCTGATGTTCAAATTCTGCTTAATCAGGTTGTGCTCAGAAGGTTAAAGGTTGGTCTGTGGCCCAGCTGGAAAGATGTTTTCTTTAACAAAATGTAGATGCTTGTCATGCACCGTGACAATGAATAAAACTAAAAAGACCTGGTTTGGCTTCAGAGGGGGACTTGTTGGTGTTTTCCATTCTGGACACGAGTTGTTTTTAGAGTCTGCTCCGGCTTTGTCACTCTGCAGATAACCGCTTCACAAGAAGGCCAAGGCGACGGCTCGAGATCCAGCTCCTTCAGGAAGAGACACCAGGAGGGCGCCGGGCACCCCGAGTCAACGCAGCCCAATGCAACCACACCAGACAGGTGGGCGTCAGCGTGCGGCGCCGCTGTGTGGCACAACAAAGACGCACTTTAGACGTTTCTGCTGTTTGAAGAGGGGAACCCCACACTTTCTGTTGAGACTGCATAGTTTCTCGCTTTTAATTGGAGGAAAATTGTACATTTAAATAAGGCTAAAACAATTACTAGTGATCACTCAGCCCCTATTAACAGTTGTTTTTTTTTTTTTTTGAGATTATATCCACAGTCATATTTTATCAATGGTGTATCCATCTATCTGTTAATTTGTCCGCTTGTCCGTCCGTCCGTGGATGATGGATGTAGTTTTTGCAGGTTCCATCTTTAAATCCTGACCACAGTAGAAATATCTCAATCAAGATCACATTGAACTTGTTTTATTTAGGCTTTAAAATTGGGCTAAACAGGAACTCTGCACTCTTTCTGTTCGTCTCTGGACAATGGTGTAATTTAATCGTTGAAAACATTGTCAATTGTTCATGATTATGAAGAGCTGACGCGTGTCTCCAGGGTTTCCCCCCTGATTTTAGGAGTTGTTTGGACGTTCTACCTTCACTCTTATCGTCTCCAGTGTTTCTGTCGAGATAACCCTGGTAATAAGTCTCTTTTCATTTGTTTCGGAGGTGACTGTTTTCTTGTGCTGTTCCTGCCCCACAGGTCGGGCGGCTTCTTCAGCAAGATCTTGAAAAAAAGATCCAAAGAGGCCCAGACTCCCGACAACGGCGAGCTGATGTTCCCTCAGGGTCTTAATGACAAGTCAACGCTTGGGGAAGGTACAAATGATCTTTAGATCCATTTCCTGCTTTGCTCCGCGTCTGTTTGTGCAAAATCGGAAATTTGATTACCGTTTTGTCATTCCTTCTGATCCGTGAAAGGTCCCCATCGTCTCGTCCACCCATGAAACCTTAAATTAAGTTGTCTTCTGATATTGCTTGTTTTTTCCAACTTTATTTGACATTGAATTCTAGCGTAACGCTGCTCAAGTCTTTTGATAGTCTGCCGACTATTTCCAAGCTATTAATGCTTCTTTGTGCTGCATCTCAATCAAAGACTTTTTACATATTTTTTTGACTTTTCAGTATCTGTTCGATCCCTGGTGTAACTTGGCCAATGCAGGCTGTATTGTAGTTGTCTTATCTTTGTTGTTGTTAAACTCTCCACCCTACAGCACCTCCTTCCGGCCCCTCGGCGCGTCCCGCTGCTCAGCCGCACGGCGACCGAACGGGCAAAAGTTTAGGCAGGAACCCCACGATTAAGATCAGCCGTGCCACCCGGGTGTCGGAGCAATGGGACGCCTCGCTGGAACGAGTCATAACGAACGCCAACGAGCTGCGAAACCTCGACGAGTTTCTGGGCAACCAGGTGAGTGAAAAGCTTCGGGGGTGTTGACTCCTCGTTGGATTTGTTTCATTAGATGTACAAAAGCAGACTTTTACGGTTACAGTCTGCTGGCTTTCCTTAGATAGGAAACTTTTTTGACCGATCTGTCTGGACGATCTCGTCGAGTCGACTTTGTAAAGTGCCTCGAGATGACGTGTTGTGAATCGGACGGAATGACAAAGTGTGAATTTGGGTTTTGCCGCTTTCTTAGGTGAACGATTTCCGCTCCAGAGGCAAGTCGCTGTCACCTACAGAGTCCATCTTTGTCACCGCCACCATGCAGTTCAGAGAGCAAATCAAATCTATGTATTCTCTCTCGGTAAGTAGAGTTACAACACACTTAAAAAGCAGCTCGGTCGGCGTCAAACGGCCACCTGAACCTCGGCTAAACGTCCACAGAATCCCACCATCGGCTACAAAGCACTGATGACCGGCTTCAAGAACAAAGTGACCCACCTGGCCACCGACAAACAGCAGGAAGACGTTCAGCTGGTGGTCAACCTGTTCCAGTCGGTGCTGGACGGGTTCATCAGAGGAGAGGTGAAGAAGGAGGAAGCTGAGCCCATCAAGGTGAAACTCCCGTTCAGGATGGCGGTTTGGCTTGAATAGGAAAACAAAATATTGTTCTCACAGCTGTGTCTGTTCTCCAGCCTCCCAAAGCCAGAAAGAAAAGGAGGAAAAAAGACAAAGCTGTAAGCCTGCAGTTTGTGTTTTTCCTTTTGCCTTTTCCCACGACGCCTGTACCGTAATTATTTTAGTCCGTTTAAAATCCGCCCTTCTTTTCTTCTTAGATGGAGTCGCTGCTGGACCACGGTTTCATCAACTATCAGGTCAGCATCGTGCAGTCGTGTGACCAGTGCAGCTCTTACATCTGGGGCATGGAGAAAGCCTACATGTGCAGCAGTGAGTATAGGCCCCACTAAAGATGGCCATGTGCGATCGCTACTCCATACCCGAGCGACTAGTTACTCAATCGTCTTTTTCTCGCAGACTGCAAAATGGTATGCCACAAGAAGTGCCTTAACAGAATATCCATCAACTGCTCCAGCTTCTGTGCCAAAAAGGTATGCTTGATTTCGTTTACGCTGCTCCTAAATGCGTTAAGCGAAGCGTGCCGGCGCGTGCCCTGGATAGAGGCCGCGACGTCGCTGACTGCCGCTGCGTTTGTGGATCCTCAGAATGACGAGGAGGTCTCCGGGCTTCACTTCGGCGTGCGCGTTTGTCACCTGGTGAGCGACAAGAACCCCGTGCCGATGGTGCTGGAGATGCTGCTGGAGCACGTGGAGATGCACGGCCTCTACACGGAGGGCATCTACCGCAAGTCGGGCGCCGCCAACCGCATGAGGGAGCTGCACCAGCGGCTGGAGACAGGTCGGAGCCCTCTTCTGATCACGATCACAGCTCACTCAGTCGGCTTCTTTCAGGATCAGGACGGGCCGCAGAGAGAAATAAAGCGCTAACTTTTGCGTTGCTGCTCGGTTTCTCGTGTGCTTAGACCCTCATTTGGTCAACCTTGAGGAGTATCCGATCCACACGGTGACGGGCCTGGTGAAGCAGTGGCTGAGGGAGCTGCCAGACCCACTCATGACCTTCGCACATTACAACGACTTCCTGCATGCAGTGGGTGAGTGGAGACCTACCAGTGCAGGAATTTCTTTCATGCTACTTGAACCTTTTCACGTGTTTCACGTTGCAACCCAGAGACCTCAACAGATGTCGTCTGAATGTTATGTTTCAGACCAACCTGAAAATCTTTGCCTCGTTTCTGAGGGGAAGGAAAAAAATATACATGGTTTCAAAAGTAAAATATTAAAAGTGTGTCGTGCATTTTTATTTAAGCCCTTGTAGTCTAATGCCCCTAAATGAAATCCAGTGCAACCAGCTGCCTTATCAGAATCAGAGATACTTTAATAATCCCAGAGGGAAATTACCACCTTGCTCTGATTGAATCAACTCTCTCTGAACCGTCTGCTGTGCTCCTTGGTCTTTATGATATGCTGTTTGTTCACTAATGGTCTCTAACAGAGCTCTGAGGCCAGAGACAGAACAGCGGCATTTTTACTGAGTTTAAATAACACCCAGGGTGACTCTGTTTGCTATGTAGGAATTTTGAAAACAAGGTTTCCTTGTATTTTCTGCAAGTCAGAGTAAAGGAGACAGTCTGAGTAGTCGGCTACACTGCTGTAAAACACAATAGGCAGATTTTCACTGAAATCTCCCCTTTTCTTCATTTCTTTGCATATAATATGGCTGTACATGTAGATATTTCTAACTTTATCCCTATTTTTAATGCGTCTTGCTTCTCTCTGTTTCTGCCTCATGTATATTCATAGCTAATGTCTTTACGCTGTGAGCCCGTAAGACCGAAGTCAAATTGCTTGACTGTGCTCTCAATTATCATAAAGCTGATTCTGATTCTTCTTCTAGATACACGCATACTTTCATAATTTTATTTGTAAAAATAGTTTTGACTTTATTTCATTTTCCTTCCACTTCACAAACATGTGCTGCTTTGTGTTGGTCTATCACATAAAATACCAAACAAAACAAAAATTTAAGGTTTTGGTTGAAACGAGCCAAAACGTGAAAATTTCAAGTGATGTGAATATTTTCTCTGTTTCGGTGGCTGTTTTCCTGAAGGCAAACTTTTCCCTTTATCTTCCATTTAATTTTCTGCTCATGAGTAGTTGGCGGGTTAGATTAAAGATGACTTTATTTTGAGGTCAACTGTTCATCGATTACATTAAAAATATGAATTGTCCTTTAGCAGCTCTGTGTTTATTAATTGGTCCTTCAGGGCCTCCGTTCTTCAGAAAACGAACCAAACTCTTGTGTCTTTGTTTTCACTGAGCCAGAACTGCCAGAGAAGCAGGAGCAGCTTCAAGCCATCTACAAAGTCCTGGAGGAACTTCCCACGGCGAGCTTCAACACATTAGAGCGACTCGTCTTCCACCTCGTCAGGTAAGCTTTTACCCCTCCAAAGAAGTACATTTCTTTAATTAAAAGCTGCTACTCTCATTTTAATAATGATAATACAGTTTTATTTAAAAAAGCACCGTTCAGAACACCAAAGGACACAGCATGTGTAGAAGTTACTGATGAGCGAGGTAATCTTTAACCCACACTAGTTAGGCAAGTGAAAGGGAGAAACTTTGGATAATATGGATTTGGTTTCTGCTAGGAGGATCTCAGTTTTATCACTGTTCAGTTTAAGGAAGTTGGAGGTGAACCAGGATTTAATTCAGGATAGGCAGGAGGTAAGGGAAGAGGGTGGAGGTGTACAACTTGGCTTAGATGAAGGATAGAGCTGGGTGTCATCCGCATGACAGTGAAACCGGATGTTGAATTTCCTGAAGATATTGCCGATAGGAAGAATGATGAAAAGTAGGGGTCCCAGGACAAGAGCCCTGGGGCCCGCTGGTTTTGACAGGGGATGAGCGGGAACTAAAGGCCTTAAGGCAAACAGAATGACATTCCTTTCTCCGACTACGCTCCTGCAGGGTCTCCAAGGAAGAGGCGCACAATCGCATGACTCCCAACTCGCTGGCCATAGTGTTCGCTCCGTGTATCCTGCGTTGTCCCAACACAGCCGACCCGCTGCTCAGCATGAAGGACGTCGGAAAGACGACGACGTGAGACTCGACCCGCAAAACGGGAGACGCTCAAAGTCCACAGGTTGTGTCTGTGTTTGATCCGAGCTCACGCCGCGGCTCCTCGTTTGCTCGTAGGTGTGTGGAGATGCTAATCATCGAGCAGATCAGGCGCTACAACGAGAAGATGGAGGAGATCGAGCAGCTGGAGTACGCCGAGGCTCTGGCCGTCAACCAGCTGAAACTCAAGAGAAAGAACACAGTGAGTGGGGGAACAAACACAGCCTGTGATGCTTTTACTGTGGTCTCTGGGCTCAGTTCTTCCTACTGTTTAGATGTTTAGATTAGCTCTACTGGACAGGCATACGTCTCTATCCCACATCTTGCGTCATGTGAATCCCAGCACACTGTCGTCAGTGATTTATTCTGCAACGTTTGGTCAAAGCTGATGTGCGATCTCGTCCCATTAAGACCCCAACGTCACAGAGAGCAGAACACGATACCATCAATCAAGGCAAAAACATAGCGCCAATCATTAATGCCGTCCCTAAGACCCAGCTTTAGTTTAATCTGAAGCGGGGCTCGGTCAGGTGTTCAGTTTTAGGTCCGCAGGTTGATGCCTCGCACAGAGAAGTCCGCTTTACGTAGAGCCAGTTTATAATTCCCCACTGCATGCTGCATGAGCTAATGAATCAGAACCAGATCTTACTCAGCAGATTGTACATCATGCCCTGTGGTCTGACCTTGGAGGGGCTGTTTTTCATTTAAACCATGGAAAGAAGCATTGAATGCATGAAAGTATTTGCAGTAGTCTCTAATTAGTCTGAAGATATGCAATTTTGCCGTTTAGAACATGTTTGGTGACGTCTTGGATTCTTTTCAAAACTTCGACAAGTTGTTTTATGAGAGACTTGATCGTTTTTGTAAGCCTTGAAATGAGACTTTGTAATGAATAAGGAGGTAAAATCCTTTCTTCCCATGAGACGTAGGAGGTGACCTTTCACCCAAGGACGGAGTATATGTATCTGTTTTCATGTTTTCTGTGTATATTTTCCATAACTACACTTATTGTTCCCTCACAGCATCTTTGTGCATCATGAACATCCCATTGGATGTATTTTCTCAGGTTTACCTGGGTAACACAGTTAATGTTCCTTGTCTCTCTGTAGCACTGCTGGCATTTACCTCTCAGGTTCTCAGCTCCTTACAAAGGAGTGGTGGTATGTATCATCCAGCTCTCAGGTGTAGTAGACCTAGTAGATGTAGATGTAGTGTGGGCTAGTTTGCCACGTTGAAGCGCCTGTGCATGGCATGTTAGATACAGGTGCTGAGTCCTTTTTTTTTTTGTTAACCTTAATTTTTTTGGTTCTTTTCACCTCTTTCTTTTTTTTTTTGTATCGATGCAGTTTGTTGGTTTGTACTAACCGGGGCAGTAGGTTGCATGTTGCTGTTGGTTCAGTATTTGTCCTGCTGGTGATGTGAGGAATGTGTCATTCTAAGACTGATGGGATTCTGGGTCGTGACCTGTCTTTGGCAGACGGTGATCTAACACTGTTGTGACTTTCAAGGCTTTATGGTATTAATACGGCAGTTTATATATACCATAGAGCTCTGAAGGTCATCTAACTAGAAACTAAACCTTCCTTTTTTTGGACTGTGATGTTTTCTAGAGGAGTGAATCTGCTGCATACAGTGCCTTGTGTTGATCCTGCTTGAACGTCTCCCCATTTGTCCCATTCCAGCTACCATCTTCAATCTATTTTATTTTTATTTTTTTTGTTCTGATAAAGTTGAATAAAATCAAGAGCAACGAAGTGCCTTCAGAAGTGACCGGATGAGTCCATCTGGGTGTGAGATTTAGTCTCCGTATAAATCCAGCTGTTCTGTGAAGGCCTCAGAGGTTTGTTGGAGAACATTGGAGAACAAGAAAGCATCACGAAGCCCAAGTGACACTGCAGACAGGTCACGGATGAAAATGGTTCAGCTGCAAAGAAACCAAGATGTGCCGATATATAAACTGGGAAGCAGCCAAGCTTATCACAAAAACTGTGGAGGAACTGTAGGGATAGACAGCAGCTTGCGTTTTGCCACAAACCACCTAGGAAGCTGTGTGTGTGGAGAAAGAGGCTCTGGTGCTGGTCAGAGTTGACGAGAAGATGGATGGAGCTCAATACAGGATAACTGCAGCTAATTTGAGGCTATGAAGGACTATCACCTCCCAGCAGGAGGTGTTAAAATGACCCAGTCAAAGTCTGGGCTTATATCCAACGAAGAATCTGTGGCAAGGCCTGAAAATTTAGATCTACAGATGCTCTCTGTTCAATGTGAGTCAGCTTAAAGGGAACATATAATGCGAAATCCACTTTTTTTTATCCCTTAAATACATTTTGCTGTGTACTTGAGAGTCTCTAGAATACAGTAAACATGAATGTAGTCTGTCCAGGAGCTGCGTAGATATCTTTATGTTCGGTTTGGGTCATTTTTCAAGTCATTCAGTTTTTGAACAATTACATCACAGCTGCTGAGCTGCTAAATAAGGTCATGGAGGTCCGGCTTACCAATTTCACAGATCCGACATTTTTTATTTCTATTTTGTAGTCCAAGCTCAAGGACGTCAAAGTTAAAAGTGGATTAGTCATCGGTTGTTCATCACACCGTCCCCCAGCATACTACAAAGATGGCCGAACGGGGTGGAGTGGAACGCTCCACATCCTGGAGGGGCGGGGCAGGGTGTGAAGCGCCTCCTTTAGATTTAAAGAGACAGCGCCAAAACGAGTTGCTCCCAGAAGAACCTTAGAACAGGGGTAACAGAGCGTGGGGGTAGATTAACGAGGAATTCTGACCAAAGAGTTGCAGTTCCACTTTAAACAGACCACAGCTGAATGATTTAAATGTGAAAAGGAAGAACTGAAAAGTATAATATGTTCCCTTCAAAGCTATTCTTGATAGAAGTACGGACTCTGAAAGACTTGCAGCCGCATCTGCAGTTAGAGGTGGCCCTACAAAGAGCTGAAATACACATGCATGTCGTCCTTTTTGGGTTTTTGTTTGTAGAATATTGCAAACTTTTTCTCTTCCATTTATAAAAAAAAAAAAGAAGAACATGCTTCTTTGTGTTGCTCTATTACTTAAAACCCAATGAAACTCTGTGGTTGTAACCTAACATACTGGGGACAACTTCAAGGGGTATCAACATTTTTGGCACTGCATTTTTTTCACTATTGCTCACAATAGTGCTGCAAGAGTCAGTGTGTGAATGCATGAAGGCCACAGGCAACATCCACCCTGCTTTTCTCTTGACCTCACTAACCGTTGTGGCTCGGTTTCCCTTTAAGGTTTGAATTTACAGATTTGTGGGTTTTAACCGCGCCTCTCTGTAGTAACCTTGACTCAACGTGGAGGCTGCGTTTGGTAGGTTATCGGTCTGCGTGCTGTGTCTTGTGCAGATGCGCGAGAAGGTCAGCCCCGATCTCAGCGTGGTCCCCGAGAACGAGCCGCTGGACTCTGACACCGAGGCCGAGAACAACCTGGTGGAGCGCATCAAGTCCATCAAACAGGAGAAGTACGGCTGCTCTCTTACCTTTTCTTTACAGCAACGTCGATCTGTTGTTTTTCTTGAACTTTGTCTTTGCTTATTCTCAGAGAGGAGCTCGCGTTTCGGCTGCCAGAGATGGAGCAGCCCGGTTCTGACCAGGAGAACCTGGACTCCGAAGCCTCTCTGAGCTCCGAGAGTCTCCTGGAGGAGCAGCAACAGCAGCAGCAGCAGCAGCGCTCGTCCGCACACAGCTCCGAGCCAGAAGGTCAGTATTGAGGTACTGTCCGGTGTTTTCCTGCCTTCTACCTGTTCCTCTCACTCACCTGTGGGTTTCTGACCAGACCCCGGGGCCGCTGGGTTGGGCCCTTCCTGTCTTTTGTGGTGCAGGTCTGGACCAGTGATGGTGACGGGGCGCTGATGTCTGCTCTGTAAACACAGCAGGTTGGAGGAACAGCTGCCGTGTTTGTGTGCATGTAAATTCACGCGGCGTGGCACAGATGCATGCTCGAACGTCGTCCAGACTTCACCAATGCATTTGGCACGATTTCAAACAAAGTGCTTGGAACTGTAACTTCCTGAATATACAGTCATGTAAAAAAAAAAACGAGGACACCCCGTTAGATGTTCCGTTCTTTAGCAAGGAAAACAAAGTGATGTAATTAAAGGTAAACTCAAAACAAATCAAGAAGTATGAACAAAGTTGTGTTTTCTAACTGAGGTAAAGGTGAGGACACCCTATCCACTAAGAGCTAGTCCTACCCCTGTTGAAATAACTTCCCTCAGACATTTCTTATAGCCATCACCCAGAAGGTTTGTCCATTTCTCACTTTCAGCTGTGAGATGTTTGAGGGTTTCTTGCATATTAGCCGCGTTTCATGAATGGTCTCAGATTTCCTCACGCACCATCTGATAGACGGTTGAATTTATTATGTGTAGCCGTGATCAGGCCAGGTTCTGGTGTACCAAGGCGTCCCTGAACCACGGCATTTCCTCCTTCATGCTTCACAGCTGGTATCAGAGTCTTTTCCTGGAATGATGTATTTGATTCATACGAAACCTCTGTCCTGGTGTCCAGTTATTTCAGTTTTAGACTCATCCGTCCATTATTACAGAATATCTGGACTTTGAATGCTCTCTCTGGCAAACTTCAGTCGAGGCCTTCGTGTTTTTCTCAGAGAACAAAGAGCTCCTTCTTGTCCAGTTAAACACGAGCAGCCTCTTTCTCAGTGCACAGGGGTAGACTTTCATGTCAGCAGTTGCAAGAGCCTCCTGTAGGGTCCAGTGGTGATACTTTAGATCTTTTTTTTTTACAGTGGAAAAGCTGATTTCATATTATTCAGCAGTCTTCCATCTTCAATGTTAAGTCCCTTACCTGATTCGATATCTGTTACAGTCACCTTTCTGAAGGCCTCAGTCAGGTCTTTGGCTCTATGGTGTTCAGTCACCCTTCTAAGGTCAAGAACACACTAAGCTGAATGTCTGAGGGTTAAACTGGGGAAATCTTCCTTCAAAAATGCAGTTTTGTTGCTATTTTATTTGGGAATAAATGTGAGACCATCCAAATTTCTTTCTCAGCAGAAATGTTAATTTATTTTATTTTTTTTCAGAAAAAATTCAAAGGTCTTTTCTTTTGGGTTTTACGTTTCTGTGATGGTCAACTTTTGGTAAAGTTTGTGCCGACTGAATACTATGCTAACTGTATCTTTTAATGGGGGTCATAGTCTTGACTTAAACGCAGCTTTTTTTAAATTATTATCTCTGCTTCATTTAAAAACCCACCATCCTGGCTGTGATGCATCACTGTCACATGAACGAACAAAAGCCGCATGACCAACCCTCTCCCTCTTGAAACCCAGGCTCAAAGGGCAACTAGATGGAAATGATCATTGTTGTTAATATCGGCCCAGTTTTACTTATCGGACCGATACTGATGTGTTAAAATATTACTGCCATTGGCCAATAACGATGTTAATGCCGATGTATTGTGCATCCCTACTTTCTATATTTCTTGAATTTCTTCGCAATGTTAAAATGTATATACGGTGTATTAAATGAAGTCAAATTCCCTGTTTGTGTCCTCAAACTTCCTGAACAGAATTCATTATGATTCAGATGTATAAATGTCCAAATATGGTAAAAGCATCCAGGCTGTCATAGCGTGTCCTATTTTTTTTTTCACATGACTGTATTTCATCTTCAATAACATGGTTGCACGATCTTCCATTTTTCTTTGCTTCCCTGAGATTGTTGTGGGACATTTCAAATAAAAAAAAAAAAACTATATTTTTCTTACTCCTGCACAATGTCTCATATTCTCTCCCTAACAGGACCCAGTGGCATCCAGCTGAAAAGACACCGGCCAGTTTTCCCTGTTAAACCTCCAGATATGGCACAGCGACCCAAAGTCTCCGGCGGACGACCATCTCCGGCGGACCCCACCCACTCTCTGTCCGGCTGCGCCTCCACGCCATCTGAGACCTCCAACGCCTCCCTCAGGCATCTCCTGCAACGCCGCAACCCCATCATCCCAGACACCGTCAAACTGCCGCCGGGCGTCATTCCCCAGCAACCGGCCACCAGTTCGTCTCAGACGTTCCCTCCTCCCGGAAATCGAGCGCTTGCTGACGTCCGGAAGCGGGAGCAGCCCGGCCGTCGTAAAGACAGCACCCAGTCTTTGTACCTCGACAACCCAGAGTGCGGCCTGATGCTGCATTTCTCCTCCTGTCCTCCCTCTGCTTCCTCCTCTTCCTCCTCCATCGCCTCGGCTGCGCTCCAGCAAAAGGCTACGAAAGCCCCCAAGGGTCACAGACGCTTTTCTGACCCAGATTTAGCCTACATGGACGACGACGTGTAACCAGGCCAGAGCCCATGGTACACTCAGAGAAGAGTCGCTGCAGAAAGGATCTGTCCATTTGACTAGCTGTGAGAGAATGTTATTGAGCGTCCATTTGCTGCAGACGGACGTGACTTTGAACTATGGCTGTTACAGCGGAAGCTCATTAAGGCGCTAAAAACATGTCAAAAGTTTTATGTTGTCCTGTTTGTCAGTAGAGATAACTGGACAAGTTGTTGCCAAGCACCTTTGCTATCATTTTTAATATACTGTGGTTACTGTTGGTGACTACGGTTTGACTACAGGCTGCATCTTCAGTAGCAACATGTAGTTTATTTTTAATTATTTGGGCTAGTAAAAAAAAAAAAAAAGAACGCAGGTTCTAGTCACACTTTTCCATTCTTTCCTAATGCTCGTAATTGCTAGCTAGTGCCTTGATATTAATAACCCATTTTTCACACCATTATACCCGAACAGTGCTAACGGGAGGGGGGGAGGGGTGTATTTAGAATAAACAGGGGACCTTTGTCTCAATTTTATGTGTGTAGTGTACTTAAGTGGAACAAAACGTGTTCAGAACAAGGACCTAGCCACGCTTTTACCCGTCGCACAAAACGACACCAGATAGGAAGTCACCGCTTTCAGTTTGCAAAGGGAAATGGGAGCAGCACAAGCCACTTTCTCCTAATGGAAAAGAAGGACCGCGACGCCCCGCCACAGCTTCTCCGATTTCCCTCAAGAGTCACGGCGTCCTTTGACGGAGCGCGGCGTCCGCTCGGACGTGGACTGTCCCGTCGGCGAGCGCAGCTCCCGTCGACGCCGATCTGAATGAATACTAATGTTTCTCTGTGACTGCTGAATGATGCATGTTGGCTTGTCTGATCTGTGAGGAAGATGTTCCGACGTGTAACAGAGGTTATGTTTGGGACTGAATGTCAAGAGCTGTAAAGGTTATTAGTATTAACGTGAAAATACATGACATGATGCTTGTAGCAGCTGCCTGTGTGCTTGACTCTGGTATATTGTTGAACATGGTACCAACATAGTAGCCACTGAGGAAAACATACAACTGATACACGTCTCAAACCAGGTGTTTACATACTCTGTACATAAGAACCATTTTTTTTTCTTATCACCTGTCTTTAAATCAGACTAAATATGGCGCTTTAGGTCAGTTAGCATTACTAATATAATTTTTTTACGCCTTAAAACAACAGATGATGCTGCCATGGCCTCGGATAACTAATTCAGAACATCTGTGAGCTGGAAGCAGACCTATGGATGCATTTTAAGGCAACACCTCAACGTACAACTATGTTCTAGCGTGACATCATGAAAAGATCAACCAAGATTTAAGGAAGAGTTTTTTTTTTTTTGAACGTCCTACAAGTCTGGTTCATCCTCGGGTACAATTACAAGACGCATGAAGCTGCCACGCCTGGCTTTTGAAGAACCTAAACATAAATGCCGTAGGAACATACCAACACCATACTGTTCAGGAAGGAGAAGGGTTCTGCATTCCAGAGGTAAACATGTTTTGGTGTGAAACGTGTATATCAGCCCCAGAACAGAAAAACGGTGTCATTATCCACATCGAAAACAATAGCTGGACACTTAAGGGCCACTCGGAGAGGAAGAGGCCATTACTCAGAAAGGAACATCAAAAGCAACTGAAATTTAATTTCTAGATGCACCTGGGGACAAGGATCTGATGTCCCTTGGTCTGATGAAACTATAATTAAAAGTGTCACATGTCATATCGACCACGGGTACATTTAGGAGGAAGACGGGGAAACTGCAAGCCTGAGAGCCCCGTTCCAACTGGGAGGTAGGATCATGTGGGGCTGGTTTGCTGCAAGAGGGACCAGTGCACTTCACCAAATACGTTACTCAGCCTGACTGGTATTCCTGCAGTATGAAGTTTTGTTTAACCCTTTTTTGAGTGCCAGCCTTTATAGAGCAATTAAGTTAAAATGAGGCTTTAATTTTCTCCGTGTGCATTGGCACTGTGACACACTAGACACAAACTGAAATGGTATGTTGCTGTATTAAGAAGGCCAACCGTTTTAAATGATTAGTGTTTTGCACATGCTGGAGAGTTGAGTGCTGGAAATGTAAGAGTTGAGCGTGTGAAAAAACAGATTCAAGAGGTTTTGCTGTGCAAATTTTCATATAATGCACACATTTTTACATCATATCTATCTTTATGGCGGGCACTGCATGATGCTACCACCGCCATGTTTGGAGGTTGGCACAGTGTGCTTTGGTTTGAAAATCTGAAGCCAGATGGCTCCACCCTTATCTCACCTGACTGTTAAAACTTTCCTCCAGAATGTGTTCCAGGTGTTCATCTGGGCAGCTGCAAAATACCCGCTTGCATGTTCTTAAAACCCTCTGAAGTTATTTTTGACTGAAGTGTAGTTCAGTTGGCTAGCCACACTGAAGTGCAGACAGCGCCTTAGAAAATCCAACAAAGAGCTCAGCTCAGATGGGAAAAAAATCAGTTGAGAGCATTTTAAAGTAAATGGTTTGAAAATATGGTACCAGGTTTAGATTGATGTATATAAGTAGTTCTGATTATGAACAAAGGCATTCTTGGTCCACTCTGCTGGAAAAGCAAACGTGCCAAATTTAATACTGTCCAGTTTACTAATAGTTTCTGTTGTAAATAATAATAATAATAATAATAGGGGCCAGAGCAAGAAGCTTGGCTGGATAGGAAAGTTTATTTGTAAGAACAATGGCCTCTATGTGTAGGTAGATCTAAACATAGACATCATATACGTAGACGCGTCGTTGGGCGCAGGTTCGCACGTCAACGTCACCGCCATATTGTATGTGGCAGAAAAAAGTTAAGTTCTGTTGTAGTGAGGATGCCTCATTCCTGTGCTGCATGGAAATGTATTCGGGCTGATTTCACTACTTGTATCTGCCTTCTATAAACTAAGGCTGCACCATGCTGCAAAACTGGACACACTAAAGCTGCAGAGTGGCAACACTAGAAAGAAGCTGTGCAAGACCATTGTTTTTCAAGGTTTTTAGCTTGCATACAGTACAGGCAGTGAAGTGCAGTCAGGGGAGGCAAGTGAGGCCAGGCCTCATTTGCCATCATGGAAAGAAAGAGCTGGAGCTCGACACAACACCGGATGTGACATCACACGAGCAACTCCTCAGTGACAAGTGTATCGGTACAGTAGTTTTGGAGTTTATCTGCATAAAGTGAACACTATCAGTATTTGAACTCTGAAACGTAGAGCCACAGCATGAATTTTTATCATTTATTATTCATATGATTAAGTCTTTGAAATGGCTTGTTCAACTATCTGTCATATATTTTCTGGTCAGATTGAGAGGAATTCTCAAGGAAGCTGTTCTCATGTAAATAGTTTTCTGGTGTTGATTAAAAAAAAGCAACAACAAAATAAACACTTTCGAATACCACGACTCTTTGGGACTATGGATGCAGACTGTGCTCAGTTTTAAACACTTTGAGGCTGACATTTTTCCCTGTTGAGTCCTGACTGGCTGATGAAACCTTCATTTATGTGGTCCTTATAAGTACCTGCACAATATATATAACAGAAACATCTAGAGCTCACACAACGTAACAAAACCGCGCCGCCCAAACACAAAATAAGATTTCATTGATATCAATTTTGATTTCTGGTTTCTTCTCGGCCACCGTAGTGTTTTGGAACGTGGCGAATTCATCCCGCGCCCACGTATTTCTGCGTCAACTGGGCAACGTCACACGGATGCGACGGTAGGCATTTCCAACATGGCGTCCAGGCTGGAGATTAATTTCGTTAGGTTGTTGTCGCGCTGCGAATCTATGGCATCGGACAGACGAGGAGAGGCGGAATGGAGGCTGGAGAAGGTAACGCAGGGCTGAAGCCGAAGAGCTGTTCGTCACAGCCGCTTTTTACTGCTGTCAGCTGCGTGGTTAGCCACGTCGTCAGAAAGCAGGAGCTGCCTTTAAGGCTTTAATCCTGTGTTTTGTGTCCTGCGTTTTTAAATTGAATGACAGTTTAACATTTCTTAAACTTATCAAGTGTGTTTTAGACAGCTTCATACAACAGAAGAATTTCACGCAGTATATAGTTGGCATACAAATAGGTTTTTGTAAACATGCACATTTACTGTTTTGTTTTTTTCTTGTTTCTGTAGTATGTTGCAGCCCTTGAGGACATGTTGGTGGCTCTAAGGAAAAGCCAAAGGTTACACCATACTTGATTTTAATTTTTGCCTCAGTTATTTATCTACCAATGACAAAATAGATTTATTTTTTTTGTTTTATTGGAACTTGTTTAAATATGTTCTAATCATTTAGACAGAATCAGATCTGATGCCGCATTGTTTGTGTTGTCCTCTTGCAGCAAACCAACGCACGAGGTTGTGACTGAATACACAAGGAAAGTAGATTTTCTAAAAGGACTTCTGGAGGCAGAGAAGCTGGTGAGATTTGAGATTAATGGGTTTATATTTGTATAAGGGCCATCCGCAGTCATTCAAACCGCTCTTGTTTATTCCGGTACAATGCAATCATATCAGGGATTCAGACATAATCCAGTTCAACTTTATTTATAAAATAGAACTAATTCACCTCAAATTATTAAGCCTTGTGGTCATCCTGAGCAAGTGTGTTTGGACAGTGGAGAGGAACCAGTACCTTTTAACAAGAAGAGAACTTCAGCAGAACCAGGTATAACGTATTAACAGGAAGGACAAAAACATGAGCATTGAGTTAAGAGTACTAGCATAAAGCTAGTGGCACCGATGAAGGATTTTTTTTTTTTTTTTAATCCTCCTACTCTCATTGGTCAGTATGTTCTCCAGCTGCCTACGCCTGTTAACCTGACTTCCGCCAGATGCATATCGCTCCGCCTAGCTTCACTCACATACATCTGGGACACCGCAGATAGAGAATGATTTCTCCAACCAAATTTATGGTCTGGCCAATCAGGACGCAGGGCTGGAGTTTCATAGATGTGACGTAGTGGAGACGCGACCATGACGTGAGACTGTTTTGATAGCAATGGCGGCTCGTCGAGGAAGCAAGCGTTAACATCGATGCTGCTATTTCTTCCGTGTTGTCCAATCTACCTAATATTGTTTCATTAAAAGAACATCAGAGAACGGCTCTGAAGGCTTTTGTTGGTGGAAACCATGTTTTCGCCCTTCTCCCGACCGGATTTGGCAAGTTTTGTTTTCCGGCGCAAGTCCGCGGCGGACGCGGAAGCGCCCCGGAGCGGTTAGCGCGAACCATGTTAGGAGGCCTTTAGTCCTCAACGCGGTCGCCCCGGAATCGACTCTGACCCGCGGCGCTTTGCCGCCTGTCTTCCCCCCTCTTCCTGTCAGCTCACTGTCAATAAAACGCGCGCCACTAGAGCCGCAAACACATTATTATTATTATTATTTTTTCTGCGTCGCTATCATCAGCGTCACGGGTTAGCTTCGGTGTGAGTGGTTGAAATAGCACGTCAATAAAGATGACAGACATGTGGCTTATCCAATCATATGCAAGAATTTTTAATAAGGCCCAGCCTTCTGTAAATGCAATTCCTATGGAGGTGTCCCAGATGTATGTGAGTGAAGCTAGGCGGAGCGACATGCATCTGGCGGAAGTCAGGTTATACGCCTGTAGCAGCATAACTACAGAGATAATCTGTCACTTTAACTATAAGCATCAATAAAAAGGAAAGTTTCTGAAATCGGTTTTAATATGACATTCAAAATGACATGTTCTGGTCAAAGATGGCGGCTAGGTTGTTTACTTTATTACAGGCAGGTGAACTTAATGTCATCAGGAGTAAAACACTGTCTGAATTTAAATTGAAAGTCGTTCTGGTCTTGCCTCTGCAAGACGCAGTTGTAGTTGAATTAACTGATAGGATAAGGCAGACTTTATGGATAAATAAAGCTAACTATCATCACCATAGCGATGGAAATTAATATAAAAAACACAGAACGAGCTAGGAGTTTCTTCTATCTTTCTCTCAAATGCAGCACCAGCAGGACAAGTTGAGACAAAAGTGATGTTCACCGGTGCTGTTTCAGGGCTCTCAACAGGTCAATGCTGTGTAGCTGCTCCCACAAATAATTAGCAACTTTAAAAAAAATAGACAAAAAGGAAGATTAGATATAAATCTGTAGTTTATTAGGGTGTTTTGATTGGGAACAGGGTTTCTTAAGTAAATCTTTAATTATCTCAACCTTAAAAGCCAGTGGTATTTTAAATGTGGGTGGTACTCAAAGGAGATGGTTCCTTAGAAATCTTTAGTTGGGATGGTGTCTAACATGCAAGTTGAAGGTTTGGTGAGGGTAATTATATTTTCTGACTCAGAAACCTTAACTGGATGAAAACAGTCTAAACACAGATAAGGTTCTGCTGTTGTTCTTAGGCCTGCCTCTCTTACTGAGGACCAGGTTCAGGGGTACCATGACAGGAGTGAGTAGTGCAGTAAACATTTCAGGTCAAGCGACTTGAATCCAAACTGGCATCAAAGGCTACATTCAGGCACATCGCTTTCAGCCCCTACACAAATTTTAATGTCTACTTTTTTGCTATTTATCACGAAATCAGGCAGAAGTTTGAGAATTAATCCAACATCTCAGTGTAAGAGACACAAAACCGATGACCGTTGTCTCTGCTGCTCTTCCTCAGCCGTCACCGACAGAAAAAGCTTTGGCCAATCAGTTCCTCGCTCCGGGCCGTACGCCGACGATATCCAATGAGAGGATGCCAGCCTCTAAAACGGTTCACATGCAGTCGAAGGCGCGATGCACGGGGGAGATGAGAGACGAGCTGCTCGGCACGGTGAGATGAGATGCACACAGCTCAACTAACAGGCGAAGGACACAGAATATGAAGTGTTTTAATGCTATGATCATATCTTTCTTTGCAATTTTTTTCTTTAAAGTTCTTTTGCTCATCTTTTAGAAAAGTGCACTTTAGCGAAAGAATGGGTTTAAAAGTGCTATATGGTGTTTAAATCTTCTGTTTTTTTGTTTTTTTTTTGTACTTTGCAGCGATTGTCTGGCAAAGGTAAACCTTTTTAAATGGTTCGACATCTAGTTTTCAGCCTCTTTAATTGCAGCTCCTTCTAAAAAGGTCCCTTTATTTTCAGGCACAACAGATGGAGACTTGAGAAATAGAAGGTAAAAAAAAAAAAACGCACTGCTTGACCAAACATGCTCCTACTGGTCTCTCGCGTACTCGACCTAAAACCTTAAAAATCTCGCAGATGCCTTCCTCTGGACGAGCGTCAGTCCGCCGCCGAGCTGGACGCCGTCCTGCAACACCACCACAACCTGCAGGAGAAGCTGGCGGAGGACATGCTCAACCTGGCCAGAAACCTCAAGAACAACACTCTGGCAGCTCAAAACCTCATCAAGCAGGACAATCAGGTAGCTACGCAGGCGTCGGGAGCGCTGCTTTCCTCTAACTTGTCAGGAATAACTTATCGGCTAATTAGGGATTTGCAGCGTAGCAAAATTCATTTCTGACAATTTTATGGCAAATCTATGTCTATAAAAATGACATCTCCCATTGGCTTAGACAGGAACTATTAAAAAATACTTGTTTACTGTCACCAGGGATATTTCTTAACTGAAGTGAATTAATTATAAAGTAAAGTTAATGATTGTATAAATATTAAACGTTACTTGAGTCCTGTTTTTAGCATGTTTTGGCCACAAGTGGGCAGCATAGTGCAGTAAAGTTTACAACCAGCCCCTAATAAATGAGTTGCAGATTTTGGGTGGGAGAGAACAGAGAACCACTCTGAGGTGAGAGAGACACAGGTATTGTCCTCAGTGAGGGGTGAAGGGGCTGGAAGCAGGTTCTAGGCTCACAGCGGCCGTCTCGTGGCCCAAAGCACCTCTGAACGGGTTGACGGCCTGAAGATGCCCCAGAGCACGGAGATATGTGCTGACAGCACCAGACCTTTTCTACAGAGCACCTTACTGCCATGATAAAGAGGAATATATCGTCGTAGTCTTTACAGCATTGTGATCTATCACTGTAAATATCATTATTTTTTTAATCCGCTAAAACCCCATTACCCTGAATAAAGTTGTTTTAGCCACATTACCGTGAGTGAAGTGATATGAGGGCGTATGGTGCCGCTGATTTAGACGCGCAGCGTTCATCTTTTATATTTATCAACTTTTCTGTTCCTGGACGCATTTAAAAAGTGACAGAGAGCAAAATAACATTTCTGTCGGGCTGATTCCACGTTCTGTCTCTCGAGTCTCTTCCTCTGTCGGCGTTTACCTACAGGGCAGCCGCCCTGAGCAACGTTAGATCATGGCCTAAACAAAGATGATTAGACTAAATAAATGCGCAAAAAACCAAAAATCTTTTGCCTCCGTCTGGATCTTTCTTTTCTGTCGGGTAGTTGTGAAGAGTGAACAGAGGTTAACAACCGCATTTCTTCTGCCACCTTTAAAGCCAATAAAGTCCATATTAGAGCAACTGAAGATGACACAAAGTGCACCGGTCATTCTACGGCATGTATATTAGGGCTTAAGGCCTTAAAACAAACGTCTGTGAGCCTGATGTTCACGTCCGCCACCTGCACTCCACACAATTTACAGTGTTGCTTATAAAGAATGGACATAAAGCGCTGTCAGTTATAACAGCATTTATCATTTCAGTGGATGTTGATGTCAGATTTGCCTCTGCTCTCCAGACTCTGAGTCAGTCCATGCGTCAAGCCGACCTGAACTTTGAGAAGCTGAAGACGGAGTCGGACCGGTTGGAGCAGCACGCCAAGAAGTCCGTCAACTGGCTGCTGTGGCTGATGCTCATCCTGGTCTCCTTCACCTTCATCAGCATGATCCTCTTCATCCGCATCGTCCCCAGACTCAGATGATGACGCCAGTTGGGGCCAGCCTCCTCCGTTTACCCTGGCTGAGCCTACGGGCTTCCTGCGTCTGTTTCCTGTGATGCAGGTCAACTGTGAGCAGGACTGAAACAAGCCAGTTAAACTGACTGAAATATCTGCAGGCTTGAAGGTACAGCAGGAGGTCTCAGCGGTGTCGGATCAACCCGTTACCTCCTGAGGCGTCCTCTGGAGGTCGGAGCTGTTAGACCCAATTGTTGCATCATTTAATGAACATTATGTAGACACTATTCCTATTTAGATATCTCAGCTCTCTGACCCAGCAGCTTAGTGTTCGCTGCCCTGTGATCTCTTAATAAACGGGTGAATGATGCACAGCAGTGGTAATCAGACATAATGATGGGAGAACCTGAACGCTTCTGTAAGGTGTTACACATCATTCCCGCTATAAACTCTATTAACTGTGCTGTAGCTCATGATCCATTTATAAAAGACGCTAATAGTAAAAGATATCAGGAGGTGTTTCTGTGCTGTCTAATTATTTCACATCCCTATTTTCATTTTACCGCCACCAGTGCAGTGTATTGTTCTCTGATCTCTGTTGGTGTCTGCTTAGGGTGGACCCTTGAGGCTGCGCCACCATGCGCACACATCTCTTCCTAACGGTTTGATTTAATGCTTTCTTTGCCTCTGCAGCTGCCTCCCAGTAACTCAAAACATGAGTGAAAAGTGAATTTATGTCAGTAGCTCGGTTCAGAAAGTCAACTTATTTGTTAAAAATGAAGTCTGAGGTTCTGCAGAGGTGTCAAGGAGGCGCAGGTTCGTTTTTAGCAGCCTTCAGCTGATCTGCATCATTGGGCTCTGGTGTCTCTCGTCTTTCCCCTAACAATGCTCCATAGATTCTCCGAGGTTTAGGTTCTATGGGTTTTGATGTGCACCCGAGCACTGTGGCACCCTGGTCATTAAAGTGGTTAAAGGTGCTTTAAATGTCCCTGGTAGACCGCTACGCTGACTGGTGGACCAGCACCACCAGGAGACACGGCGCCCCAAGTCACCGTGAAGTCTGGAGACTTCACAATAGACCGTAACCGACTTGGGTTCTGACTCTCTGCGCTCCCTGCTGACAACTGCCCAGTCCCTGTTCTCCTCAGCTAAGGTAAGACGCCTGTGATGCCGTCTCTGGTCCAGGAGTGGCTTAACTCAGGGTATCTGAAGTCCCGGATCAAGCCCTGTGACTCTCCCTCAAATCCTCCCGTACTGGTTGCTTCAAAACGTCCTCGTGAATCTGGCCGTCTGTTTCTTGTAAAGCTTTTTTTTAACCAGACTTTTTTTTTTTTCCTTCCTCTAAACCTGACATCGATCTGCCCGCATACAGCATATCAGTATAAAGTTGAGTGGAAGGAAAACATCTTGGGTGATGACCTTTTGTGGCCTCCCTCCTTGTGCAGGGTGTCAGTGACTGTCTGCTGGACAGCTATGAAATCAGCAGCATTTCTGTGTCTAAGTCCTTTTTCTTAGAAAATAAATGTTTTTATTAACCAGAAGCAATACTCAGGAGTAAATAAATGCTTACAATTAAAAGTATAAACTGTGTAATGAATCTACACCAGTTTTACTTCTCAGGGGGAGTGGGGGCCCAGAGGTTAGAGAGCAGGGTGCAAGGTTTGACTACCACTCGGAGGCCCTGAGCAAGACCCTCATCCCCACAATGCTCCCTGGCGCCAATGGGTCGAGTGCAGGGGACAGATTTAATTGGAATGTATGCTGCAATGACAGTAAAGGTGATTATTATATTTGAGTTGCTGAAATTAAAGGTGCAGCAATGCACCTGTAAGCTTTGTTTATTTTTTCTGTATTTTTCATTCTGTGATCCTGGATCTCCTGATGCAGTGACAGCGTTTGGCCACTGGGTGTCAGTGATGGCATTTTGAGGTCCCAGCATTCCTCCACCTGAGTGACCCTGGTGGCCTTATCAGCCTTGATTCTTAAATTAACTCCAATGCTCATTTAGAAGTGCTCTGAGGATTCGGCCACAGCTAAATAAAGACAGTCGGGTGCCGAAATTGCTCAAAGACAGTCCGACCGTGTTTAAGCGTTTTCTAACTTCTTTCTTTATCCCTTTTAATAGAGTTACACCATCAGTAAATAAGGATTTTTTTTTTTTTTGCCTTTGCAAAGCTAGAAGCTGCTAAAGTTCCTCCCAGCCCGACTGCTATCCGAGTCTTGTGCTGCTGACCAGCTTGTTCAGGCTTGCAGCTCGGCCTCGTCGCTGCTCGCTGACTGGATAAGCCTGCTGTGTATTTTAGGAACCCTGGGGGTATTTTGCCCACTGGAAGCCAAGGTATGCAGGCAACCACGAGACCAAATGAGGCCGTGTCAAAGCAGAGGATCATCAGCAGGATCCCTCTGTTTAATCAGCTCTTTGGGCCTCCTCATAACGCTCTGGCTCTGCGATCCGCTCTCCGAGGCTGCAGCACCAACACGACTCCATTCCTGGTGTGGTTTCTAAGGTCCATTATGCTTTTATTATCCCATTAAGCTGAAGGAGACTCTTAGTTTCCAAAGTAGCCTCCAGAGTCTGAGATGTAGCGATAAATGCGAGTTCTTTGCAGTCAGAAAATACCACGGTGAGGCCCATTAAGTCAAACCGGAATAAGTTCCTTCCTGCCTTCCTGAAGCTCGTGTCGGCTCACCTGCACCCCTTAAAAGTACACGAGAGACAAAGTTACATCCGAGGTGTAACAAATTTTTTTTTTTTTTTTAAATGCGTGCGTTAGTTTAAGGCTTGTTGTGCGACAGAAAATGAACTGTTTAACTTCCTGTCTTGACGTTCACCTGGTAAAGCTTAAATTATTATAAACCCAGCTGAAAGCGTGAATTACTTTGTGTTTTAGGTTGTTTCTGTTACTAGCAGGTTTGCCTCCTGGTTTGCACCGTTTCAGCTCTTTTCGTCTTTCCATCTCACCTGCTTCGCTGTTCCCGCTGAAGAAAAGCGTTCCCACAGCATGATGCTGCCGCCACCATGTTTTTCTATGCACTGCGAAAAGGGAGCCAAAAGTAAGTAACATCTTCTTGAAATGATGATTTGAGTGGCTAAATGGGATTATCTGCCAATGGAATAAGATTTCTGCACTTAAAGCAGGAACAGTTCATCCCCATCACCTTTATTTCAAGTGCAGTATATCTAAATATCTTATTTTAGGGGTCGAAATACTCACTCCATTGGCAGATAATCTTATTTACCTGCTCAAATCAAGGACAAATACACTCATTTCAAGAAATGTCACTTACATTTAGTTCCCTTTTTGCAGTGCGAGATGCTGCACAGTGTCCCGCCTGAGCTTTACTTGAAGGTTTTTAATGTTTTAGACATATTATTGAGGCAATACTTGATCTTTCATAATAACTTGTTTCCATCAGTAACGAGTGTCTGGAAACCATAAACTTGCCCCTCTAACCTTAAACGCACAACATTACACCGAGTCCAGGCTTTGTTCTGCGTTTAAAACGCAGCTCAAATCAGTGAGTTTGGGCTGAAAAGACGCCTCACATTCGGTCAAAGGATTCCCTTTAGTCACTGTCGCTGCCGATGTTCAGGCCCGCATGTGCTTTTGATATTTTTTTTTGTTTTTCATTAGTTTGATTCGTCCAAAAAGCAAAGAGAGGCTCAGGAACAAATGTTCAGGCATGAGCGAGCATCCGTCTGCTCGCATTACTGTGCTGGTTAAGCATCCCGACGCTCCACCTTTTTAATTTCAAATTTGGCAGCCGCGGCACCGAGGATTTGGGTTGCCCACAGAGATGAAAGAGATTTTGTTTACATTTTGAGTTTTTCTTTTTCTTGCTCCTGTTTTCCACGTACTTTCTCCAGGCAGGGCGAAGGGCTCTTTCTCTGTTTCACGGCTTCTTTCTGCCGTAATTCTGAACGAGATCCAGCGGGAGAGTGGAGGATGGAGAGCACTTTCTAAGCTTATGATCAGAGGTGCACCATTTGGTTCTCTGTCATTATATGGCGTCATGTTCGTTGTTGCTTCAGGTTGCACAAACACATCAATTTCATCTTTAATATTTTTCTTTCCCAAATAGATTTTCCTGACACTGATTCTCGACTTTTTACATGCGCATAAAAACGACGTGCCTCATGATGACCTTGTGTTCTGTGTGGCGCCCCGGCTGATGTAAAGCTCTCGTCTGCACAGGTGTCTGTGAGCCGTTAGGTTTTCCCCTCCGCAGCCTCCCTTTGTCATAACTTCGGCGTGTCTCTTGGTCTGTGTGGTTGCGTATGGAGTTGCGTTGTGGCCGTGCGTCTTTCTACATGCGGTGATGGGGGGTGGGCTCCTCTAAAGCCTCATGAACACAGACATGCAGCTGTGCTGTAGCAGGTTTCTGACTGTTTCACTGTTTTATTGTGTCTTGTTTTGTAGAATAGTTTGAGCTCAGTCAGATTGGATGGAAATCATTTGTTCAACTCTTGCCACAGGTTCTTCGTTGTATTTATGCATGAACTTTGACTAGGCCGTTCCATTGTAGGGTTGGCTTTATGTTTGCGGTTATTTTCCAGCTGGAAGGCGAACCTCCTCCCCCGTCTCGATTCTTTCTTTTTTTTTGCTAAACTAAACGTCTTGTGGTTTTCTTTCAACAATGACTTTCTTCTTGCCATTGTTTTATAAAGGACACGTTTGTGGCAGCACTACCAATCGCTGCCATGTCGACAGATTCTCCCACCTGAGCAGCAGCTCCTCCAGAGTTTCTCTTGACTGCTTCTCAGATTAGTTCCCTCTCTGCCTGGCCTGTGGGTAAATTTGTGGATGGTGGGCAGAGTAGCCAGAAATTTTACTCAAGTAAGAGAAGCACTACTTCAACATATTTTTACTCAAGTCAAAGTAAAAAGCACCCAACCAAGAAATTGGTTGAGTAAATACTGAGTAAATATAAAAACCGATGGGTCAGGCAAAAATATTAAATTATGTACAAATTCTGGTATTATAACAACTAACAGAAAACATTTATAAACAACAAGTAAGTAACAAATTCAGGCACTTTTCTAAATGTTTTTTAACATATAACTTATGAAACCAAGCAGTTAATGTATATACGTTAAGTTAGGACAGTGCAAAGTACTTCCAATAACAATATCTACCGTTTACTGTATGGTTACTTGGCCTGTAAACGGCTCAATAAGCTCAGCAGAGAGAAAATACCATTAAAACAACAAAGCTTGTGTACAAACAAGAGCTTTCACCTTAATATAATCTGTAGATGTGTCTCTCTGGTGCATTTTTGTAAGTAAGAGTAGCGATACTTCTTCATGATATTTACTCAAGTAAAAGTAACAAGTACAGTGCAGTAAAACTACTCCTAGAAGTACATTTTGTTTAAAAACCTACGTAGGTAAATGTAACTGAGTAAATGTAACTAGTTACTACCCACCTCTGTTTCTTGGGAAGTTCGCCGCCCTGCCATGTTCCTTTCCTGTCGGGCTGACGGGTTTAACAGAGATGTCTTTGGCTATGAACGTTTCATGCAGCCCTGCTTTAAACCTTCTCCTGCTGTGTTCCTTGGACGTTTTTCTTCACCGGGGTTCTCCAACGAACCTCCGAGGCCTTCGTCGAACAGCTGTATTTATACTGAGATCAAACTCCCCACGGGTCGACCCCGTGAACAAACCGAACGACCTCTGAAGAGATTAGGCTGCACTGGAGATTATTGAGGGGTGTCAGAACAATTTGAATGCATGGCAACATTTTGGAAAACATGCATAATTTCCCTTTAACTTCCCTATTATGTGCTGCTTGGTGTTGGATTATCACTTGAAATCTCAATAAGGTATATTTTTGCAAAGCACTGTTGGTTCATCGTTCCCAAATAACTGACTGAGCCTCGTGTCCTTCCCTCCAGCTGCTGATCGCCCCTCCATCCAGCGCACAGACCCATGTAAACACGTAGGTTTATGTGCTGAACCTCTCCGTCTATTTAGCAGGCAAGCCCAGGTCTGTAAAAAGCTCCCGCTGGTCTCTGTTCGGCCTTTTGATGTTCCGGGTACAGGTAGTGCCGTCGCTGCTGAGAGGCTTTATTTTGTGCTTCTCTCGCTCTTTCACCTTTCATTACTTCAGAGCCTCCCAGCAGGCAGGATTGACGGCCTCGGCTGAATTACTGGAAGCTTTGAGGCTCGATGCGGGGAGGACAAGCCGGTGGAACATGAGACGGCAGATTTAAGGATCAGAGTCAGGAAATGTACACGTTTTCCTGCTTATAGCGTAGGTATCACCTTAGTGGAAACTAAACTACCTCCATTCTGCTCTAACGAAGCAAACTGGTCATTATGAGGTTCTTTCCCTGTTCCACACACGGTGCGCTTTGCACTTATTGCAACTAGAATGATATAAAAACTAAAATACAACAAATATTTTGTGTCAGTAGGATGATCCGGCACTGAAGAGTGTAGGAAAAGCCAAAAGTTTCATTTGTGCACATTTACTTTGTGTGCCACCCCTGACAATTCATGTAAAATAAATGTAAAAAAAAAAGAAAAGAAAAGGGAAGAACAAGAGAACAAGGAACTGAAGTAAGGCAGATGAGTTCATAAATCAAAGACCACAAAAACAGCTCTTTGCTTCATTTGCCGCTGCTTTGATTGTTAAAAGGAAACACGAAATGACAGAAGCTGTGACAGTCAATGGTGGATAAGGACTTAAGTTTACTTCGCAAGAGTTAACGTCGAGGGGGATGGTTGGGGGGGGGGGGGGGATAAGCTGGTCTGCCGGCTGTTTATCTGTTTGTTTTTTTAAGGTGAAGCATGACAGGAAAACAGTCGTTTCAGTGTGGATCTTGTTTAGCTAAGTCTAGGATTAAGCTTTTCACCAACAACCCAGGTGGGTTTAGTGTAAAACAAAAGATGATTATATAGGAAAGCCCTTCACGCTCATTCTTAATTGCAGTGGAGGACCTGTGATGCTGTGTGCCTGTTTTTTCCTTAACTGGCAATGTATTTTTGAATTCAAAGCCATGTAATTTCTACCATAGACTTCTATTTTTTTTTAAAAAAAAAGGTCATCTACACCCTCCTCTTTTGACCAACGGTGCTGATCCACAGTTTCTCCAGAGCTAATGTTATTCACTATAGCTCCTGTTATGACGTACGTTGCTCAGACCAGTCAGTTTAGACGCTCATTGCTACCTGTGGAGATCGTAGCCACTGAAATTATCGTCACGTGGATGTATCGCTTGTTGCGAAGGACATTTAAAACTCCATGGAAACAGCAGGGCGTAAAGCTCATCCGGTTGCTGCGCTCTCGGTGCATCCTTGTGCGTAAAAGCCAGCTTTTGGTGTTAGACGCACATTTTCACCAGGAAATATGTGTAAAGCTTCTGGAAAGACCCAAACGGCAACAGAAGAAGCGGCGGAGTTTATCCCAGGAGTGACAATGTTTTGTCTGATTACTTATCAGAAATGTTTTCGAGAGCGCCTAGACATACCCACAGAAAAACAGATCTAGAATAGTCCATGTTTTTTATGACTATTCAAAAAAAGACTTGTTTTTTTTGGCTCACCTTATTATTCAGGTGGAATCTCCTTGCATCAGCCTGCAGCTGCATGTTGAAGAAAGAAACAAGAGGAAAGAAATGGACAATTTGTGTGTTCCAACTTCAACAACTAAACACCGGTTACCAGAACACCATACTGGACTTCTTAGTTTAAAAATGTAATGCTACCTTTACAGAGACATCAAGCTTTTGCCTTTATTCCAAAGGGTTCAAGAGCAGCATCTAATTTAATTTGGACATACTTGTTTTAGGGTTTTTTGGTATTTTTGGGGCTCCAGTTAAGGGTTAATCAGCCCTTGATTCTGCATCAGGGATTCTTTGGGATACTGTGACATTTGCAACAAAACCCTGTTGTAGTTTGGCTGAAGAACTTAATTTTTAGCAAGGTAACGATCCAGACAGATTGTTAAACAAAGATGGATATGATTCAGCAGACAGAGAACTAACCTTCGTCCGTGCTGTGAGCAGAAGAGAAGAAGGAATAAACCCATGGTTAGGCTATAACTCAGTGAAATACTGAAGGAGACTAAGCGCTGTCCTACTGGCAGAAAAAGGCTTGAAGCAGGGTTACCGACATCAGTGCCAGCAGTGATGTTGTTAAAAATAAATTTTCTCAAATTGGGATTTTGCTTCGAATAAAACATATTCAAATGCACTTTTTAATGTCAGAGGATTGTTCTTTTACATTTATTGAAAGGCTTTTTACACAACTGATAATAAATGTGGATAAAGCTGCTCACAGAATAATAACGGGCAAAATTAGGCTCAAGGGTTTGGCAAAGTAAACCAACACATAATTTTTTTTTTAATTTTAAGACCAGCAGGTGAGAAGAGAACGCAATAAGAATAGAAACGACTTTCTTTTCTGTTAATGTGGGATCTGGGCAATGAGTTTGCACAGCTGTTAGCGTGAATGTACGAAGGAAAAGTAGAAATAACTGAATAAAGTTGAACTCATTCACAAATTGGATCCTAATATCTTCACCAACCCACCCATAAAATAACAAACCATATAAATACATGACCCCTACCATCACTGGTGGAGGCGTACATACAGAATAAGGGGGAAATAAATGCCTCCAAGACATTTATGATGATGATGTATATCCATGTAACTGTAAGAACAAAAACCCAAGTTACCAGAAATGATTCAGAGCCCACCAAACCTTTGGGATTACAACCCTTGCACCAATAACACAACTTGCCCGCTCTGGGAATAGCCTCAAACACACCTCACAGTCATGAGAGTGTATTCTAATGTTTGCTTGTCTGGCTGGCAATTAGAAACCATACAAGCAAAAAAAAAAAAAAAAAAAAAAAAAAAAAAGTTGAAATGCTCCTTTAAAATGGGAGCCTGAGAGAAACAGGCAGGTGACGCTGATGCAGTGCATATGTCTCCCAATCTAGCCTGAGCCTTGGGCTTGGAAGTGCTGCCCAGACAGAGAAGTGGCCTTGAGGGTGATATCGGTCACAGCTTGAGCAGACGGTGAAACAAGGCGTCTGGGAATCATACTCCTGGTGCTGTGTATGGAGGGAGCAGGGGCTGAAAACAAGAAAAATGTGTTATTTTATACATTTTGGAACTAGGTGCACTGGCCCAGTCTGCTTCACTGCAAGCCTCATCACAACAGCAGGTGTGGGACACCTCCTCCAAACTACAGGATAACAGATCAGGGCTGCAGTCAAGGATCTCTCGCCTCTCTAGTTCCACTGCACAACGTTTTGAAAGGTATATCAACAAATCACAGAATAAGACACACATGTGATAAGAATTAAGTCTAACCTGGTGTTGACAAGGGGAGGTTTTAATTAGCGAGCGCCTTTGAGAGCGGCTCGAGGGACGTTCAGCTCGTTGTTTTGAGCACAGAGTTTGTATTTCAAGGCCAGCCAGATGATCTGAGACAATCTGCACGTAATAAAATGCAACAATTTGGCAAAATTCTGAAGTTTTTAAATAGTCGTTGCTTTCCGAGTGCAGCCTTTCAGGGCCGTGGAACCCAAACCTTGACTTCTGTTCTGCTAAAGCAATGTAATGAACTGTTTTGTCATGGTTTTAACTGAACTTTAATCTTTTTTTTTTTCTTCAGTATCATTGTTTTTTTGTGCTATTTTGATCAATACATTTTTTTAGATCTATTTTTCTTTACTTTGATTGTTATTCTGTTGTTTTTGTTAATTTTATTGATTTTATCACTGGATTTGAGTGTTTTTAATTCTTCGATTTTATGTCCCGGCCTTCTGATTATTGTTTTTATTTTTATCCCGCGCAGCAGCTTGACTATAAGCTCTACATAAATAAATTAATTGTTATTGTAGCTCTGTTTTACACCTGGGGGTAAAAGTAGACTCATATAGTGTTGCAACTATTTACTATCGTAGCATAATAAGCAGGTACGACACGCAAAGGAAAATTAATGTTAGCGAGAGGTGGAAAAAGTGTCTTGCAATAATAACAAATAGGACAATCTAAGGTCCCCTTAGCTTGTTTTCTACTCCTTCACCACCAACAGCACGTATATCATATATAATATAATTTGACTTTGGAAAGTGCCTTGAGATGACATGTTTCATGAATTGGCGCTATATAAATAAAATTGAATTGAATTGAATAGGACAGATAGGAAAAACGTGTAAGGCTGACAAGTTTGTCTCCTTTCGGCTACTGAAATCAGAAATAGCGACATAACACGGTGCCTCCCAGTAGGTGCACTGACACTGCATTTATAAATAACTAATTGTAAGCTTTGAGAACGCTTTCAGTTTTGATGTGCAGTTATTAAACTTTGCCAGAATATGTATTTATAAATGCAATACTTGATTTTTGCTAATTAAATTTAGTTACATACTGTCCCTTTAAGTCCAAAACAGGCATAGCCTGATGTTTCCTGTAGTTGGTTGGTTTATATTCAGACCAGAAGCGAACTACACCAGAGTCTGTTTGGAAGCGGACTGGGACAACCTCAAAAAGTCGGTCGTGGTCCGGTTGTCTGGGGGGAAATGAACTCTGGTCCGTTTAAAGCAGACCAAACGAGACGTGTGTGAATACACCCTAACTCTCATTAAATAGCCGGCTCTACTGAGAAGGCCTCAGAGGTTAGAGATCATCGTGGAGATCAAGGAACACAGCAGACAGGCCAGAGGTGAAGATGTGATGACATTTAAAGACATTTTCTGCAATAAAATAATAATGCAATCTTTTAACATCTTATACGCGACTGTGTTAAGATGTTTACATCTAAAAGTAGGTTCTGTTCAAAGTTTGCAAACCTTTGTGAAGAACTTGCTGTGATCAGAAGAGAAAAAGAAAAAGTTTTTGGCCAATATGGAAGATATTATGTGGGCTAGAATCCTTAAACTGAAAATAACCCTGAACTCACCATCCTCATTGTGAAACATGGTGGTGACACCATCATGTGGTTAGGATGATTTTCTTCGGCATGGGCGGGGAAGCTAGACAGAGTTAATGGGAAGATGGATGGTGCTAAATACAGGGGAAACTTGAAAGAAAACCTGTTGGAGGTAGCAAAGCACTTGAGACTGGTGTGAAGATTCACCTTCCAGCAAGACGACAAACCAAAACATTCAGTCAGAGATGCAATAAATCAGTTTGGATCGTAGCATTTTCTTCTGTTAGAATGGCCCAGTCAAAGTCCAGAGGCAAATAATCTGGAGGGCGAGACTTGAAAACGATCTTTACAGATGTTCACCCAACAATCTAACGGCATTTGAGTGTGGCTGCAAAGGAGAGTGGACAAGGTATTTAGTCTCTGGGTGTGAAAAAATGGCAGATTCAGAATCAGAATGGGCTTTATTGCCGAGTAGCATTTTACACACATGATGAATATGCTTTTAATTGTGATAATTTTTTTTTTTTTATGTGGGCCATTTAGGGAGTTGCTCTAACCTTGCCTGCAAGATGAGTTCTCGCGCTTTTTTGTGTGTTCACAAACACGAGAATCCGTCTTGTATCGCTTCGGCTTCAACCGTTTGTGAGCGAACCAAAAATGGTTCGGGCCAATCACGTTGCAGTATTGAGGTTTAAGGCAGGACATACCGGTGCAATGAAAGCATGAACGGCTGAGCCCACAGCTGAACCAACACAAACATGGCAGCGCAGGAGGACGCACACGCAGCTGCTGCTATCACATCTGTTTTTTTTTCAGAATCCATGATTTCAACTATGAAAGAAGAACAGCAGAAATTGGCTTAACTAGCTTACCTTCTGGTGGTCTCTCATGACGTCTGCTGCTCACGTTTTAATTTGACTAAAATTAATTTGGTTAAAACCAACCTTCGGTAGGCGGGCGCTAGGTGTCGCTTCGCCCAATCAGCTTGGAGAGTTCTGCTGAATGTCCTTCCATTCCCCAATGCAATGGTAGCAGTCCCAGATTTGATAATGTGCAAAAGGTAAAGTGTTACACATTATCAGTCTGGCTGGCCAGGTTAGAGTTGCTCAGGGCAACAGTAAAAATAGAAAAAAAGGCTCAAATAATACAGGAACAGCGTCTGGTCGTAGTTAAGTGGTTTAAAAAAGGTATTGGCTCCCGGGATTTGAAATGCCGGCCAAACCTTTCACCAAGCATCATTCTACAAGCACTAATTCATGGCGATCTTTCAAATAAAATCAGGGTAATACACATTTACATTTGGGATTACATTCTATGAAAAAATTTAAAACATTTCAAAGAGCATGACAAATTTCTCAAGACACTGTAAAAATAAGGGTGGGGGAAAAAATCCCCTTTAAACCTCAACGTAACCTCAAAACACTGCTGTTGCTGTCTTCTTCTCTCTCCTCTCTTCATATTTTCTCAGTTTCTCCCGTTCAGCTCAGCATGCAGCTCTCCCTTTCATATCCTGTTTGTCTCCATCAATCAATGTGGGATTGTTTCAGCAGAACAAACACCAAAGGATCAACTGAGACGCCTTGTCCTGATGTGAAGCACGATTTCTTTCCTTTTGCTGAGACGGTGATCACTGACTTAGCCGTTGCCAGGGCTGGAGGGTAATCTGACTCGAGGGTATCTCTGGACACACATTCATGACACAAGTTTCACCTGCATGTAACAGACAGGAAAGCAAAGGTCTGACGTCCTACCTGCAATAGAGATTGGAAGAACACACCCAGGGCTATTGATAATAGTTCAGGCTCCAGCAGAGCAAACAGAACTTATCAGCAGGACATCGCAAAACACAGGAGATCCATATATCAGAGGAAAGAAGCAGACGGCTAGAGAACGGCTGTAAAAGTGGCTTGAAAACATATTTATACCCTTAAGATTTGCTTAGGTTTTTTCTTTTTTTCTTTTTGTTCATTTAAATTTCTATGATTATCTAAAAAGAAATGTTGATATCAGACAGCGATAGTATGAGTAAATAAAACAGCTTTCAAATGACAATTTCATTTCTTAGCGGGACAGACAGCTCTCTAAACCAATCTGGTCTCATGCAAAAAGACGTGATTGTTTCCTCGTCGAATCAAGAGTTACCAATAAAGTTGAGCTCAATTTACCAGCTCCTCCCAGGCCTGGCTAATATCTAACTTGTGGAATCGAGGAATCTCTTAAACAGAACCTGTCTGACAACAGGAAGTAGGGCAAAAGATCTTAAAAAGCAACACTTTTTACCCTGATCTAAAGCACAGATGGCCTAATTCTGTTAAGGACTAGAAAACCATTTCAAACAGAGAAATGTGGAACAAATGTGAACCTTCCCAGGAGTGGCCAGTCAACCAAAATGCCTCCAAGAGTTGACAAACAACCGATCCAGGAGGTTGCAGAAGAACCAGGCCTCCACAACAACTTCCAAACATGGTGGCGGAAGTATGATGATCTGGGGCTGAGTTGCTGCTTCAGGAGTCAGACAACTTGCTGTAAATGGTGAAACTGTGAAGTCTGCTCTCTGTCAGAAAATCCATGAACAGAAAATTTAGTCATCCTTTGGTAACCTTGACTGAGAAGCATCTTGGTTGTGCTGCAGCGCTGATCAGATATGATCCAAACACACCAGCAGGTTCACCACTGAACGGCTCAAATAAAACAGAGAGTGATGATTACGGCTGGGCGATAAATCGATTTAATTAATTAATTTGAATTTACAATTTTTGAAAATTTTATTTTTTGGAAAATTTCTTTTGTAAATGGGCATTGGGCTTCCGCGAAGAGAACAGCATGCAATGCTGAATATAGGTTTAGGAAAGTTTATCATCTAAATAGTGTAAAAAGAAAAAAGAAAAAAAAAGATTTCTTACCATAAGAGGAGACACTAATTTATTCATTATGTTAGTTTGAAGTTACATAAGTGAAGCCTGATCTTAGTTCATTGTGTAATACCACCAGCAGCCAACATTTTGTTATATTTTTATTGTTTACAATGGCAGGGTTCGCCATCTTGTTTTAAAAGCATGGCTCCATCCAAATACCTTTAATAATAGCTCCTAGCTCCTGTTCCTTGACCTTTCACGGGGTAAACAGTAAGAACTCTATTACGAGGAGGAAAGGAGCTTCAGACTGCTGTGCCGAATTCAGACAGCCTTTAACTCAGACGTTATATGATGGAAATGCACATGGATGATGCGAGTCAAATGCGGGCCTACAGCCTTCCAAAAACGAACTACAAAGTGTACGATCTCTCCGGACGTTTTCGTTGATTTCCGTGAGGTCGGCCGTGCTGATACGTCATGTCACACAAAGAACTGTGAGATACCAGAAAGCACCAGTAAGAGACGTCGCGGGGTTCCTCGGCTAAACTATATATTTAGTTGCACTTTGAATTCAGGTCAACTCCCAGACGAAATGCTTGAAATAAAAGCACGTTTTTAAAATAATTCCTGTAATTTATTTTTGCGAAATGAAATCAAAAGTTTTATTTTTAAGGCATATCGCCTAGTGATAGTACAGCCCCATGTTTCTCTCCATCAGTGTCAGCGGTTTTGTTCCATGTTGATGCTGCTGCTGCTGCTGGTGCAGTCTGAGTTTTGCAGACCTTTCTGCTTTCTTTCTCCAGTTTCCCCTTGGCGGCATTAGGAAGATTATTTTTGTAGCAGCTGGATGGTGTGTTTTCAAGTTTTTATCTTCATGTTCTCTTTGTGTCTCTGTCCTTTCTGTCTTTTTCTTAGTCCGTCGTTACTATTCCTCTGTCATGTTTTCTCCTGGCATTTGAAGTTATCCTGAGCGAGAGGGGGAAGGCATGTGGCAAAGGTCCACGGCCTGGAGTTGAACCGGGGACGGTCACATTGAGGACTAGAGCCTAAATGTATGGTAAATGTCCGACGACCTCAAAGCCCAAGCGTATACGGGTTGCCCGCACTATCTCTGCACCTTCCACTTCAGTGTTTGCCATAGGTTTGTACATGGTACCTTAACGGCAATAAAATAAATCATCATGGGTTGGGTGCCAAGGGAGGTAGGTATAGGTATAAATGTTATAGGTATAAATCTTCACTTGGTAAAGCAAATACATGTGGTATAATTAATGCACTCAGAGCACCATTCTGCTTAGCGTGAAGCTAGATATGACAAAAATGGAAAAATAAATGAACACAACATGCTGAAGGTTTTGGAGTGGCCTAGTTAAAGTTGAGAATCGATTTCAACTGAGATGCTGTGGCATTCAATTCAATTCAATTCAATTTTATGTATATAGCGCCAATTAATGAAACATGTCATCTCGAGGCACTTTACAAAGTTAAGTTCAATCATAATATACAGATTGGGTCAGATTATACAGATTGGTCAAAAAATTTCCTATATAAGGAAACCAGTTGATTGCTTCAAAGTCCCGACAAGCAGCATTCACTCCTGGAGAAGCGTAGAGCCACAGGGAGAGTCGTCTGCATTGTACATGGCTTTGCAGCAATCCCTCATACTGAGCAAGCATGAAGCGACAGTGGGAAGAAAAACTCCCCATTAACGGGAAGGAAAACCTCCAGCAGAACCGGGCTCAGTATGAACGGTCATCTGCCTCGACCGACTGGGGTTACAGAAGACAGAGCAGAGACACAACAAGAGAGACAAAAAAGCACAGAAGCACACATTGATCTAGTAATCTGTTCTACATTAGATGGTAATAGCGGGTGAGCCGTCTTCACTGGATGAATTCACAGCTAACAGAACGCCAGACCAGGTGTAGCTACTATGAAGATAAAAGAGAGAGAACAGAAAGTTAAAGCAGAAATGACAACACGTAATGCATAATTGAAGAACAGTAGAACTCTATAGAGTGAGAAAATTAGATCCTGATGTCCTCCAGTAGCCTAAGCCTATAGCAGCATAACTATAAAGGTAGCTCAGAGTAACATGAGCCACTCTAGTTAGAAGCTTTGTCAAAAAGGAAAGTTTTAAGCCTAGTCTTAAAAGTAGACAGGGTGTCTGCCTCACGGACCAAAACTGGGAGTTGGTTCCACAGGAGAGGAGCCTGATAGCTAAAGGATGACCTTAAACAGACGATCACGTTTGAAAACCCTCAAAAGTGGCTAAAATGAAACAATTCTGCATTAGAGAGTGGTCTAAAAATGCCTCCACAGCGTTGAAAGAGACTCATTATCAGTTATTTCAAATGTATGATGGCTGCTGTAGCTGCCAGGGGAGCCACAAGCAGTTTAGAAGACAAATACTCCTTCACATTGGTTTGGGTTGGGTTTTTTTTCCTTAATAAAGGAAATCATTGTAGGGAAACTGATTTTTATTTTTTCCTGGTCTCACAGTTTTCCTGGTCTCACAGTAAAATTGGTGTGAAGATCTGAAACATTTAAGTGTGGCGTAAGCGCTAAATGAGAGGGCATCTGTAAGGAGGCCAGCACCGTGTGCCAGCAGGCAGGGTTGTAACTCTATTTCCCCTAAACGTCTTGTCAAATGTTATTATTTCTGCGGTGGGTCTTGAACATGATGTGAGTGTATATCCGAACTCTGACTCTTGAAGCGCTCAGTCGTAAATCATTTTAAATCCTATTTAATGTGACTGGAGGTATGGGTTAGACAAAGAGCGCACGTTTACGCCGCGTGTCCGCATCACGCAAGTGAAAACAACCGCTGCATCAATTCGGAAAATTCACCAAGAATGTGTGTTTTTGGGAAACATCCCAAGTTTCAGGAATAGCTGAAACCCCCCCAAAAAAGGCAAACAAACCAGCTGCTTAAAATTAAGCTCACCAAACACGTCGCCATTTAAAGAAAGGCACCAACGAGACGCTCTGATGTCGTAACAGCAAGTTCCCAGTCACCTCCTGCCCAATCTTCCCCTGCATCCTTGATGAGCTCGGTTATTTCTGCACGCTCTGAATATTTATGTCCTAATTTGGGCTGTTTTTTTCCTCCAGTGTTTCTAAACTGGGGCTTATTTTCAGAAAGCAGACCCATCACACACCCTCTGGTGCCGCAGAAAGCATATGAAATCCCATTATGTTACAATATTTGCGGCTTGCATAACTCTAAAGCCTGTTAGTGAACCTCTGGCTGAACTTTTACACCCATCCCACTTCCCCTGCTCCCCAACTTCCTCCTCGTCCCTCGCCATGTGAGAACATAAACAAACACTGTTTTTTTTGTTTTGTTTTTTTTTTTGTTTTTTTTTTATTATTATTGTCGTCGTAGGAAGTCCTAGGACACAACGCAGACCCCCAAGTTCCTCTTCTCGTTCTCAGTGTGCCGGGAGGTCAGAGGGCAGCGCCGTGGTCATTCAGGCCTGAGCTGCAGGATGTTGAAGTGCAATGCCCTGGGGCTGGGGCTTGAAATAGGACGTGAGAAGCGCAAACGGTTGGAGCCTTGTTTCTGCAACGCGGGATGGAAAAAAAAGAGAGCAGGCCACAACGCAAACACCGGCGCACACCTACGACTTTAACGCCAAGCAAGTGACAAACAGCTCGCGCTCAGCCCTCGTTCCACAAGGTCCATAACAAGAGCAAGAGGCACGTTGAAGAGGAAACCAATCAAGTATTTTGGCAGTTTGTTTGGCCGCCTTGTTACTTGTAATTTTGTTTGAGGAGGAGGAAATAGCTCCGCGGACCCGAGGCCAAGTTACCGTCGAGAGTAGCAGTTACTCTTCGGCTCCCCTGTAATTGATGCAGCCACGAAAATCGCAATCCGTCTTTGATCCTCTGAGAAGAAACGGTTCTCACCTTGGATGTGGCGTTTTGCAGCGTCCAGGATGGGTGGTGGTGTGCAGCTAGGTCCGTTTCCTCTGTAAACACTAATACAATGCTGCTGCGTTTATCCCATAACCCTGCCTCGCTCTCAGGAAGTCATTAAGTGTTTTCCCCTTTCTCCTATTTGGCTCCAGTCGAGCCGTGTGTGGTGGGGAGAAAAGGACTCTGTTGACAGGGGTTTACTTTGTGAATGCCCCTGAAATAAAAAGCAACTTTTTGTTTGTTTTAACCCATATGTGGGATACAACTCGGCTCTACGTATTAAACGTTACATGCATTCAGACGCGTATACTGGTGCTAAACACCCGAAGGTATAGATAGTCCTGGTCAGCCCAACGATCAACCAAACGCCTCTCAGTCAGCACGAAAAATCACAAAAAGTCATTTCCAAACGCTGACGATCCACGTTTTCTTTTATCTGTCTGTGTGTTTCCAAAACTCTAACTAATGGTCGACTGATGCTTGCTCGGTTTTAAATGACGTTTCTCCTAAACTTTAACAAAACCTCCGTCTTGTCTTCACACTGAGGTGTCCCATCCCCACCAATGGGCATATGGGAGGCCTTGGTGGGTGACAAATGGGCTGAATAATGGGCTCCATATGGGACTGTTCAATTTCTACAGGGCTGATGCTACATTAGCTGTGCTCTGTTACCGTAGCCTGTTCCTTTGCTCCCTTGGGGAGTCATGGCAGGCCCGCCAGGCAAGTTCTTGCTCCTAAAGTTCCTGCTCTCTGAGAATTTCCAGGACGATGTACTTCTTCAAGTACCTTATCCTGCTCCCCAAGGGGGTGGGGGTCAAAGCCAGCCTGCTCCTTCAAGGTCCTGCACATTCCTTTTCCCAGGATTTGAGGATGGTCTGACATTCTTGAAGGTAGTTTTCTCTGCGCATGTTTTCTCCCCTTATTATGTCAACTACTGGAGCTAGGACTTTAGGACTTAAATCAGAGGGCCTGAATGCTAATCTGACCCTGGAAACAGCCCTGGCATGAATCTGGTACTTTTTGAGGTGGACGCTGAAAAAAAGCGAAGCTTTGTATTTCTCAACGGTATTATCCTGTGCATTTTGTCCGGTTATCTCATAGTTTACACTGCTGCAGTTCATGGTTTCTGTCAGGCTTGAAGGACAAAACGGGAGTGGTGCTTATCTGTTTGCCAACATAACGTTCAATCCTGGACACCCGTGGCGAATTTTACAGCGTTTTTCTGAGTTTGCATTGAAGTACCTTGATAGTATCAGCCACATTTGATGCACATGTTTAATTTATGGACTTCTACTTTCAGTGTTTCTGTGGAGACACGGTGCGACTGAGAGGAATGCCGCTATTAGAGCTATTTAATTTGTAAAGTTTGAATATTATTCAGTGATTATTTTCTTTTGAATTCAGTTTCAGGCTTCAACCTGCATGAAACTGTCAGAAATGATGTCTTCAGACAGCAGGTTGTAATCCCCCCTGCCTTTTTTATGCACCATTGTAGTGACACATTTCCGTTATGTGCCGCTATGAAACAATCGAAGATTAATGCTGTTGTGTTCTGATTTTTGACCTTCTGGACTGAGGTTTTTTTTTATATATAACATGAAGATTTTTGTCCCCAGATTGTAGCAGCACTCCTGGCAGAGGAAGAGCATCATGGGACATGGTCTACATAAATAGCCCAGCAGTTAAAAAAAACATCTCATGCGTAAAAGTTCCTGTTCCTAAAGTTCCTGTTCCTGAGTCTATTAAGGGGATCAAGGAAGAGTGACCAATTCAACTTCCTGTTCCTGTGCTTCCAGAGGGGACTGCGGCCTTCCTTTCTCTTCAAGTTGTTGTTCCTGATGGGTCTGAGGCTATCAGGCTTCTGCAGGTTCCTGTTCCTGTGCTACCAGAAGGGGTCGAGGCCAAGCCACCTCTTCATGTCTGCGCTCCTGCACTCCCTGAATGAGCTGAGGCTGTCCTGATCTATAAGCTCCTGGTCCTGCACTCTTTGAGGGGCTCAAGGCCAACCTGCTGCTTCAGGTTCTTGTTACTGCTCACCCCACATGGGTTAAGGCAGACTTGCTTCCTTAAGTTCTTGTTCCTGAAGCTTCTTCTTCTGTGCTCTACCAAGTTGGCCAGGGCTGAACCACCTCTTTGAGTTCCAGTCTCCACAAACTGGAACACATCTCTGTTCCCTTTTAAATAATGTTTTCTTTACGGATCATCCTTTTAGGCCCTGCTCAAACCCATCTCGGGCTTTTATTTGCATGCAGGACTAATGTGCGGATCGGGGTACTGTCAGGATGTGTAGGACCTTTATATTTGTGTGTTTATTTTGTATTTCTGAGGATTTCTGTTCACACGTTTACCGTATTTTGGTATGGTTTTGTCACCTCCCTCATTCTTAGAAGTCAGCCTCGCTAGGCAACTTTTAGCCTCCTTTTGCTCTCAGCTGCTTCCTCTCAGCAACTCAGTTTCACCAGTTTCTCATGTCAGTAATCTCTACTCCCTGTGAAATACATTATCGTTTCTGCAGTTTCCATTCAGATCCTACACATCCTGACTCCTTGTTGCTCTGAGTTTCCTGGCTTGTACTGTCCTGGTTGGACTTTGCGTTTCCATGGACTCACACATCGATGACCAATGCTGGGATCTTCAATTCCAGTCCTCGAGGTCCGGTGTCCCGCAACTCTTATATGTGCCTCTGCTTCAACACACCTGAGTCAAAAAATCTGGTCATTAGCTGGACTCTGGAGAACTTGACTGCATGCTGGGAGGTATAATTCAGCCATTTGAGTACCAGGGACAGATCTTAAAGCTCCGGGCCTCGAGGACCGGAATTGAAGACCCCTGCTCTAATGGTTTTTCAAAATGTATTAATCGAAAAGAAAATTATCTAATTAGATGTGAACACAAAAAATTCCCAGTTTCATTCATTAAATGATGAGTTTTAAAGTTTTTTTCTAAAGACAAACTTTGAAACCTCCAGCCCTAATGGCTTGGCTTAACAACAAATTCCTTGTTTGTGTGCACAAGCTAGGCAAATTGAACAGGCTCCTTCTTGTACAGCTAACGGGAAAGTTAACCTTTCTGCAATCTCTGATTGTGCAGGTATGTACGTCTACATCAGCCACAGCTTCAGCCTGCTGAAGGTCCCGTGATGACATCTTGGGAGGACATTTTGTGACTTCATATAACATCTTTCGGTCTGCTTTTTTGAGTAAACTTGCTTGGACAGCCACTTTTTAAAAAGAATAAATGTGGGGTTTTCCTAATTTTGTTCTCACCACAAACTGTATTTCTTGTTTTTTTTCTTGTTTTTATTGTTGATAATGTCCATATGTCAGAATGTGTTATACATGCTTCTTGTAGGGTGTCACATGCAGCTAGTTATTTAAAATCATTTACTCTTTCAACTTTTTCCCACTTGATCATTACATGCCACGTTAAATCTTTGTCATTTGGAACAACTGTTAGTTGTTTTACATTTATCTCTACAAAGCCTGCAGAGCACCTCTACTGTTAGATTTCACACACAGTTAAAACATAAGAGCTTCGTACCCCCCTCCTGTAAGGCAGCTACCAGAGATATGTCACCTGCATACTTAAATCTCCTGAAATGTTCATGATGATCCTTAAATACTAAATAGAGAGGAGCAGTGGCGTCCTGTGTGAACGCAGCCTCAGTACTGCAGAGAATAAGCCTTTGAGGGTGGAATTTCCCATCAAGTTGTATAATTCAATTTAATTCAATTTGATTTATATAGATCAAATTCACAACACTTGTCATGTCAAGGCACTTTACAAAGTCAAATTCAATCAAATCATACAGACAGATTGGTGAAAAACTTTCCTATCTAAGGAAACCCAGCAGATTGCATTGAGTCTTGACAAGCAGCATTCACTCCTCCTGAAAGAGCGTAGAGCCACAGTGGACAGTTGTCTGCATTGTCCATAGCTTTGCAGCAATCCCTCATACTGAGCATGTATGAGGCGACAGTGGAGAAGAAAACTCCCCTTTAACGGGAAGGTAAAACCTCCGGCAGAACCGGGCTCAGTATGAACGGTCATCTGCCTCGACCGACTGGGGTTACAGAAGACAGAGCAGAGACACAACAAGACAGACAAACAAGCACAGAAGCACACATTGATCCAGTAATCTGTTCTATATTAGATGATAATAGTGGTAATCTGTCTTCCCTAGACGATGTCACAGCTAACAGAACGCCAGACCAGATGTACCTACTATGAAGAAAAAAAGAGAGAGAACATGAGGTTAAAATTTGAAATAACAACTAACAATGCAAACTGGAGAACAGTGGGTGAACTCAGTAGAGAGAGAAAAATAGGCCCTGATGTCCTCCAGTAGCCTATGCCTATAGCAGCATAACTATAGAGGTAGCTCAGGGTAACATGAACCACTCTAGTTATAAGCTTTGTCAAAAAGGAAGGTTTTAAGATTAGTCTTAAAAGTAGACAGGGTGTCTGCTTCACGGACCAAAACTGGGAGTTGGTTCCACAGGAGAGGAGCCTGATAGCTAAAGGATCTGCCTCCCATTCTACTTTTAGAGACTCTAGGAACCACCAGCAGACCTGCAGTCTGAGAGCGAAGTGCTCTGTTAGGAACATACGGGGTAATCAGAGCTCTGATATATGATGGAGCTTGGTTATTAAGGGCTTTATACGTTAGAAGAAGAATTTTAAATTCTATTCTTGATTTAACAGGAAGCCAATGAAGGGAAGCTAAAATTGGAGAAATATGATCCCTCTTGTTGATTTTCATCAGAACTCTTGCTGCAGCATTTTGGATAAGCTGAAGACTTTGAACTGTATTTTGTGGACTTCCTGATAATAAAGAATTACAATAGTCCAGCCTTGAAGTAACAAATGCATGGATTAGTTTACATGCATGGACTAGATGTAAAATCTAAAATGAGCTCTCGGTGTGAACAGTTGGAAGAGGAACCAGCATTCAAGAATCTTTTGGTTTAAAGCATGCTCTGAAATAAATAGCATCTGGGTTAGAAAGATTGATCTGATTTTGATTTTTAAGATTGTTCAATCAACAGTAGCATTCCACATTTATCTGCAGTAAAAATTAAAATGGATCAAATTGAATTGATATTTTATTAATATCCGTGCCGATACATTTTCTACATCCTCAATGCTTTGATCAGCTTTCAGATGAACTTTCTGTCGTGAACCGTTGTCTGTTTCTCTAGTCCGACATTGTTAATGATGCTGTCTTCTAAGATGCTGGCTACCCGCTACAGCGCCATAGAATTACCCTCCAGACCGCTTCCTTTGAAAAGAGACTGACAAGCATTGCAGCATTTCACTGAAACATATTGTGTCCCACTTTGAGGTCCTGACCAAAATCAAAACTTCACTCGTATTGACGTCTTTCCAACCCTTCCCTTTGCGTGCATAATTGCACATGTTTGTTTCTTTGCACGTGGGAAAACAAGCAACAAGAGTGTCTGTACAATCACGATTTGTGAGGAAACAGGGGAGCCATCCTCTGATGTTGTCCAGTCCGCCTCATCTTCCTGAAGTCCTTTCCACTGAACACGCACTACCTGAGACCCATGACTCCGACCTGACATTGACCTTACATTTAAGGAGCTTCCCCGGCTTCATGTATTCCTTTCTGTGGCCGCTCTTACAATATGTGGATGGAGCTGTCAGTGACACATCCTCTTAGGAAGCACATTCAGATAGAGAGGCCTCCTTTCCGAACTTCTTATCTGGGCTAAAACAGGTCCTCTAACCCTGCACTCCGACTCCGAGAGCCACGAGGAGAAGGTCAGTGTGAGAAAAGGGACTATTTTATTTCACACGTGAAGTGAAAGTGAAGGGGTGCTGAGGTCATGTTTGGGCTAGAACAGGGAGGAGAGGACAAGTAGGTGACCCTGGCAGTGTGTAGCACAGTTGGGGTAAACCGGGGCATCTTGTGCCTTAAACGTCTCGTACAAAACACACAATGGAGAAGAAAAGAGCATGGTCTAAGACACATGTCAATACTTTAGGACATTACTTAAGAGATAAAGCTGTCCCAAACAGGAAGTAAAGCTTTTGGTTTAGAAAACAAAAACAATGTCCTGAACTTCTTATCTTTAGGGAGTTTGGAGAATCCACCTCCTAGAATCACAACCTAATGGTGATTATTATATCTGCTAAAATTATGCAGCTCAAAACCTCCACAGTTACGTTTTCGCACAGGGAACATCAAGTCTGACACAGGAACTGTTTATCAGAATAATGCGGTCATCATCGAGAGCAGCATGGGGATGAAGGCTCTTTTGTTGAAGATATAAATGGCTCAAGAAGACACTTCAGCGCCAAAACAAGAAATTGAGAGCTAGCGAGGAGGATGAGCTGAAGCATGAAAAATGAAGTACTCAGGGTTACTTCAGTTCTACACAGTGATTTCTAACAATTTGGACCATTTAAGCTATTTATATACGGCAAGGATGTAACTTGAGGCAATTAAAAGTTCTCAATATTGAATTAATCAAGTGAAGATCGGCTACCGTCAAACCAGAATACTGAATGTATTGGTCAGGGGCAGTAGCAAAAGATTTACATTTTTTTTATTTCTTGTTAGAAAGGTATGTGTCTGTATGTGCACAAAATCAGCCTTGTGTAAACCATCAAGCAGCTAAAAGACATAGCGAATACAGTTTTTTTTTACATATATATATATATATATATATATATATATATATATATATATATATATATATATATATCATGTGTTGCAGGGTTTTAAAATATTGTTGCTTGAAAAAGTAAAGCATGTTCAGATTTCTGTCTCTTCATGTCCAAAGTTTCTTAGTCTTTTAGTTGAAAGGTGGTTCCACAAAGTTCTGGTTAAGGGAGCTGAATATGAATACATACCAAAGTTTTCAGGTTTTAAAATCCTTTTCCTTCCATTTTCCCATCATGCTCTTCTTTGTTTTGATCTATTGTCAATGTCACATTAAAAGCTAAAGTACATTAGAGTTAGCGGTTGTAACATAAAAAAAACTGGGAAGGATTCAAGGGTATGAATATTTTTTGCAAGGCTCTGTATGTTTTGACCATTGAACATGAAAAAAACCCCACATGGGTGCTTCGTTTTTATTCCAATGAATCATTTGAACACATTTATGCTCAGATTAAAGTCCTTGCTGAGAAAAAAACTAAACAAAAAAAGAAAACAAGTTCATGCAAATTATAAATGATACAGGAAGAGAAACCCGTTATATTCCTTATTGCTGCAGATTTGTCATAATAGCAGAGTTGCATTAAATATCTTTGGTTTGTTTGAATAATATGGAAATGCACTCTTTCTCTAAACATAAGAGTGCAGAAGGATGCAATAAAAATGCAGAATCTCTTTTACAGACGTGTGTGTCAGGTATAAACACCAATAGAGACCTTTTCATACACGAAGAGTAACAAAGGATAAATATTAACATGTGATACGATGCATATGATGACAGACTGGTTGTGTGATTCAGCATCAGTTGTGGAGTCAGAAATGGGAGATCCTTTTGTTTTCTCCTGAATCGTAAATGGGAGGGTTTGAAGTGCAGGAACAGAGAACAAAGGAGCGAATCAACAACACAGGGAGTGGGCTGAAGAGGATTTATAATCCCAGCATGTTTTGTCTCTCTAAACCTGTGACCATCTCCTTGGTGGGCACAGCCAATCACACACACACACACACACACACGCACACACACACACACACACACACACACGCACACACACACACCAACGGAAAGAGAGAGACTGGACTCCTGCGTTCCCCTGGCAGCTAATTACTGAGGTTTCCACGTGGACAAAGGAAAGATGCTCCTTCCCTAGAAATGCCTTAATCCTTCTGTTTACTGGCTGCGGCTAAAGAGACTGCAGAGAGCGCGAGCGGAAATCTTTTCAGCCTTCATCTGTGTGAGAGTTAGAGAGCCAGTCTGACAGAAGTCTTGGATTAAGGGCAGGAAGAGAGTTTAAAATCGTGCATCTGCAACCCTTTTATTTTGATGTGTACAGTTAAGGTGCATCGGCTCTGCTGCTGGGCCCTCACGAATGCGCCATCAGGGCTTTAGCATGTAGACACAAACACAGGTTTGACAGATTGGAAAGGCACTGCATTTTGTTTTCAGTGTTGAAATTCCCCTTGTGTCCAGACCTAGTTGGATGAATTATTGATTTCCTAGTCTTCATAGATGAGACCAAACAGGTAGCTACCGCAAACCACAACACAAAAGTAAAATTGTTTAAATACATCTATAGTGCATAAACATTTGCACTCCTTCATCTTTTTAAACATTTTTATTCCATTATCTTCAGAATGTTTGATGCAGTTCATTGTCATAACGACAGCTGCAAGTCTATCAATTAAACGCTTGTCCTTGTGGGATAGGGGTGTCTATCTCCATCAGTCACCGGATGAGAGGCGGGGAACACCCTGGACAGAACCCTGGACCTTCTTGCTTGAATGCAAAGGAGTTACCAACTCTCACACAGTGTCAAGTCTTTCAGTGTCTGCCAGTTTCGCACGTCCAGAGAGTGAAAACGTTGTATATTCTTCTCATGGAGAGAAGTCTTGCAACATATCTTCACTTATGGACCTTGCCTGGGCCTTTCAAACCCTTTTGCATGCTTTGATCTGAACCATTTCATTCTACCTCTGGCTACAGGTTTTGGCTTGTTGGCCGACTGGAAGTCTTGACTCTTCTGCAGCTTCCAGCAGGTTTTCTTCCAGGATGTCGCCCATATTTTAACTCCATCCATCTTCCAGACAACTTTTACCAGCCTTCCTGTCCCTGCCAAAGTAACGCATCCCCACCAGACGATGGTGTGTTCAGAGTGAGCTTCGGCAAACGGTTTTGCTCCAAACGTGAAGAATTAGATGTAGGCCAACAAGTGTAGGTCTCATCTGACCAGAGCATCGTGTGCCCTTTACGTGTTTTCTGGATAAATGCAAATCAGGCTTTCGGTTAGCTGTGCACCACCAATAGTTGCTATGTGTGGACATTTATTGTCGTGTTCTCACATTTTTATATGTATTCACTGTTTTTCATACATTTTTTTGTTTATGGTTAGAACTTGACAAATTTTGAAAAAGAAAAAGGTCCTGAGGGTGTGAATACTTTTGCATATCACTTCAGCTATATACCTTTCCAAAAATACTACGGCACTCAGACTACCGGACATTAACAGAGAGAAAAAAATTATCTTTGTTTACACAAAAATGTTCAACTTGCAACAGAGGAGGAAAAAAAAAGGACATGAAAGGGGAGTTAAAAACCTGAATTGTCAAAAAAAAAACAAAAAACTGATGCGTCCTAAATGACTTCCCAGTCCGTGTTATTCACGTCGCTCCGAATCAAATCAAATGCCCGAGCCCTGCTTCCATTTATTGGCACTGCTGCCTAACAATGGCGCTGTGGAGAATAGCGTCTTTGTGAACGTTAGAGGTGATCTCTTTGGAGAAAACTGAAGGAATTTCAAACACCCTGAAGATTTTAAATTCCTCATTTGCAAGCTTAAGAACTCCTACAGCCACACAATGCTGATAAAAATCACATTATGTTCATTTGACAGGGTGCAAAGCTCCCCTCGGTTGCCTCTTTGGTGGAATTTAATCCTATTTACCCTCTACATTGTATCCCTTTGTCCCTGTTTGACATTTGGAATGAGTGAATTGGTTATTATTTTTGGTGCCACCTACTGAATTGAAGCCGTAGTACAGCCGAGCGGGAGCAGGACTGTAGTGGTGCACAAGTGCTGCACGCATGCACTCATACAGCATCGCTCTAGGTAGGTTAGTGGGATGAAAAGCTCTTCATCCGACCTCTTCTACACCCACAGAAAGGGGGAAGAGATCGAAGTGATATTCAGCACCTGAGAGGAAGTGGAACAAGCGCTAGGAGGGGGGGCTGTGTGTGCCACTAGCTGGGGTCAGACAGCATGACTGCTGCAAAGAGATCTGTTTTTACTGGATTCCACAACCCTTAGTCCTTCAGACCTGTGACATTTAATCTCGCTAAGAACTCATTTACTCCGTTCTCAGGGCAACAACATTCCTCAGATTAACAACAAGCTGCTCAGTAGCCCCGCAGAGCAACATGCACCTATCTATCCATGTGAACAAACCGCAACCACCTCGTGTGATAAATAATCTATTTATTTTTCCATTCTGAAGCAGCAGCAGCTCAGGTGGCGGTGGGAAGAAAATTCCCAGGTTTTGTGTGCAGTTAGTATCCATCTTTGGGACATGCTTTATTATGGCGAATATTTGTTATGCAAATCTGACAGCACTTTGTGTGCTTCCCCGACTGAGGACAGGTATTTTACATTTTGGTTTCAGGGCTGAGGAAGTGTGTAGTGTTTAGACTTCAGTGTGACTCTAAAAACGGGTGGTCTCCTTGATCTCTTGTGAAATCAATTATAAATAGAATAAAAGTCGCTTCTTCTGATTAAATGTTTCTTTAGGCATGACTCACGTGTTCTCACTCGTAGCTTTAATGAATGCAGCGTTACACCAGCCCAGAAAAACCTGACTGGTCTTGGAAATGAATTGCATCCCAATAGCAAGTCCCACCCAAAAAGTTAGGATGCTGGTTTAAAAAAAAAAAAGAACTAAATATCGTTTCATGGCCAACTCATTTGTCATTTACTGAAATGTACATTTTAACAGCATATTTGAATTATGAAATTACTTTTTTCTATTTTAATTGAATGATTCACAACCAATTTGGTAAAAACTAAACAGAAACTAAATCAACAGCTTCCAAGAATTGGGGAAATCTGTTTTTAAGGGACACGGCTGACATTGAAAGGATGTGACCTTTGCTTTCTAAGGCATTAAAAACTGACCGGATTATACACTCACCGGCCACTTTATTAGGTACACCTGTCCAACTGCTCCTTAACACTTAATTTCTAAGCAGCCAATCACATGGCGGCAACTCAGTGCATTTAGGCATGTAGACATGGTCAAGAGAATCTCCTGCAGTTCAAACCGAGCATCAGTATGGGGAAGAAAGGTGATTTGAGTGACTTTGAACGTGGCATGATTGTTGGTGCCAGAAGGGCTGGTCTGAGTATTTCAGAAACTGCTAATCTACTGGGATTTTCACGCACAACCATCTCTAGGGTTTACAGAGAATGGTCCGAAAAAGAAAAAACATCCAGTGAGCGGCAGTTCTGTGGGCGGAAATGCCTTGTTGATGCCAGAGGTCAGAGGAGAATGGCCAGACTGGTTCGAGCTGATAGAAGGGCAACAGTAACTCAAATAACCACCCGTTACAACCAAGGTGGGCAGAAGAGCATCTCTGAACGCACAGTACGTCGAACTTTGAGGCAGATGGGCTACAGCAGCAGAAGACCACATCGGGTGCCACTCCTTTCAGCTAAGAACAGGAAACTGAGGCTACAATTTGCACAAGCTCATCGAAATTGGACAATAGAAGATTGGAAAAACGTTGCCTGGTCTGATGAGTCTCGATTTCTGCTGCGACAGTCGGATGGTAGGGTCAGAATTTGGCGTCTACAACATGAAAGCATGGATCCATCCTGCCTTGTATCAACGGTTCAGGCTGGTGGTGGTGGTGTCATGGTGTGGGGAATATTTTCTTGGCACTCTTTGGGCCCCTTGGTACCAATTGAGCATCGTTGCAACGCCACAGCCTACCTGAGTATTGTTGCTGACCATGTCCATCCCTTTATGACCACAATGTACCCAACCCATGATGGCTACTTTCAGCAGGATAATGCGCCATGTCATAAAGCTGGAATCATCTCAGACTGGTTTCTTGAACATGACAATGAGTTCGCTGTACTCAAATGGCCTCCACAGTCACCAGATCTCAATCCAATAGAGCATCTTTGGGATGTGGTGGAACGGGAGATTCGCATCATGGATGTGCAGCCGACAAATCTGCGGCAACTGTGTGGTGCCATCATGTCAATATGGACCAAACTCCCTGAGGAATGCTTCCAGCACCTTGTTGAATCTATGCCACGAAGAATTGAGGCAGTTCTGAAGGCAAAAGGGGGTCCAACCCGTTACTAGCATGGGGTACCTAATAAAGTGGCCGGTGAGTGTATATCCTCTGGATATATACATGTGTGATACTGGATGTTTACATACAGTACAGAAAGACTCAATATTTTTCTCTTCGTGTCTGACAAGAAATCTGATTATTTTCCCCCTGTTTCAGGTCAGTTAGAACAACCAAAATTTCTTGAGAAATGCCAGAATAGTGAAAGTAGGATGCTTCCATATCTTAAGATGACTAAAATGATGTCATTCCTTTAAAAGCGTCTGGTAGGCTAATTCACAACATCTGAGTTAAATGGAGGCACACGTGGATGTGTTTTGAGCCAACATCTCAAACTTTGGCGTGTGATGTCATTGGAGAATCAAAATAAATCAGCCAAGACATCAAGGAGATAACTTCCACATATCTGGTTAGGCAGGGAGAGAGAGTAGGACTACGTCAACATATTTTAACTCTTACTTTTATTTTATTTCTACTTTTAGTAAAAGTAAAAAGTAACCAACCAAGACAAAATCTCAAGAGGTAAAACAAAAAAAAATATTCGGTATGAAGGCTGATCATAGCATCTGATTCAACAGTAGCGGAGCACTATGGCAAAAGCAGTAATGTTCCACATGTGAAAGTAAATCTGTTGGGTTCTCTATGGCGTTAAAACAGCAATTCTTAGTGCTACCCTGCCTGACAGGACACGTAAAAAGTTAATTATTTAAATTTAAAAAAAAAGTAACAGCGGCCGATTTACACAACGATGTTAGAAAAATGTGCAATATGCATGATTGTACAAGCAACATCTCACACACCTTAGATAACCCCAAGATGTTGCTTGTACAATCATGCATGTTGCACGCTTTTCTCACATCGTTGTGTAAATCGGCTGCTTTTTTCTCTCTGTTTAACTTGAATTATTTTATTTTTTTACTAAATATGTCATATTATGAATAACTGTGCAATACTTTACTTCTAATTTGTTTATTCTCTGTTGCATTAGACCTAATTTTAGTTCAGCTTGTTTTTTCATCACAGATTTAGTGTGTGACTCCATCTGTGTGTTTTTTCCACCGTCACTCCTGAATTCGCACATCGTGGGAAAATAACGGTATTTCTTGTCTTATCTTTTTTAACATTTAAAAAATATTTAAACAGACAGACACAAAAAAATTAAAGTCTAAGATAAAATAATATACACAAAAAAATATTATGAAACCAGTACTTACTGCAGTGAATGTACTAGATGCACCACATTGCCAGAAGTATTTGGTCATCTACTTTTACATGTACATGAACTTTGATGATCTAATCTACTGTGCAGAGTCAAATTTGATGATGGATCCCCACTCCCACCAATAGCCACTTTACCTGGGGGATGTGAAAACTCTGTGGCGGCCAGTCAAGCTTCTCTACACCAAACTTTATAGATCTGAATCCATGGAAGTGATTGGATCACCCAAACCCACTGATGGTGGTGTGCACCGATACTTTTGGCAGTATAGTGTGTGTTAGAACAGTGTAAAGTACTTCTAATGATCATATCTACTGTTTGCTGTGTGTTCATTTGACCTCCAAATGGCTCAATTGGCTCAGAAGATAGAAAATGATAATTACAACAACAAAGTTTGTGTACAAACAAGAAGTCTCACTTTAGCATATACTGTTGGAGTCTGTCTGGGGCATAATTGGTCAAATGGCTCTACTTTTTATTCAATGAAGTTACTAACAGTGAGTAGAGTAGCCAGAAATGTTACTTAAGTAAGCGTAGCGATGCTTCTTCTTAATAATATAACTCAAGTAAAAGGAATGAGTACAGTGCAGTAAAACTACTCCTAAGATTACATTTTGTTCAAAAAGTTAATCAAGTAAACATTACCCACCTCTGGGAACAGTTTCCAGAAGCCTGAAGGCATTGCATTCATCTGGTCCAAAACAAATGATATGCAAGTATGAACACCAGGGGAATTTCCAGCTTTCCTACAGTGAATTCTGTTCAGGAACAGCAGAAAAAAAGACTTTGTGAATATTTCAGCTGGATTTGGCACAAATAGAAACAAAATGGAAATCTAAGAAAGGTAGAAAAGGAAAGGACAGAATCTACTAACTAAATAACTCTAAAAGGAGAAAGACTGAAGAGTGCGTGATATTAAATCCCGGGAACATGAAGAATAAGTTCCGACCAGTCCAATTACTGGGGGTCGTAACAATGATAAACATCGTTACTTTTGGAGGAACAAAGAACAAAAAAAGAATTGTGAAGTAAAAATGGGCAGCAGTGGTTGTTTGGGAGGAATTGCTGCACTTCCCATCTCGAGAAGAGGACATTATGTGGTAATATTGAGGTAACATCCCACACACAATGGTCTTCATAATGGAAATTGAGTCTGATCATACCGTCAAATTATACCAATTCTGTCAGAAGTAAACGGGCCAGCAAACTGAAGTGAGAAACTCAAAATCTTTGACTCAAACCATGCAGATCAAAAGGCAGGTTCCAGCAAATAATAAGGAAATGCCTCAGAACAGTCAGAAAGACAAAAACAAGGTTATGTCTCATGTTTCTATTTTGCAAATAGAAATATTTTTGCTGCTCCCAGCTTGCCTGTAATATGAAAACATTGTCTCGTTTACTGTCACAGTGAGAAGCATGCGCATATATACAATGTGCAATGACAATAAAGGCTTTCTGATTTGGGTTCTGTGAAAACATATGTGTGGATCCAGAAACACCATTGACAAATACATTTTTGTAGCACAAGTACATTCTTAAAAGTGAACCTGGGAGTCTTCTGCTTTATGTTGACATTTCATTTCAGACATTTCAGTTAATAAATAAAATGCATGTTAGTTGGGTTAATTTTTTTTCCCGGATAAATATTACGCAATTGTTCATTTTAAACCACACAAAAAATGAAATAAAATGTTAACACAAAGTGGACAATTAGCCTGGTTATTTTTTTTTTTGAGTGCACTTGCTACTAATTAATTTTGACCCTTGATTACATTAGAAAGAAATTGGACGAGTTTAAGTCGCATCTGAACCACAATGGATTCCATGTCTACTCGGACCTGCTTGTCTTAAAAATAAAAATAAATAGTTTATTGTGTAACTGGCAGATATAGATACATTTAATTAAATATAAAACATGGTTATTTTTTGTAAACGCGGGAGATGAGAGTTAATGTTAAGGGATTTTATCTGCTATTAAAACAGGTTTGGCCATCCTAAAGCTGTTTGAAACGACATGTCTGCTCGGTGTCGGTTCGTAGACGGCGGTCTGCGCCCCGGCCACCTGGCGGACCGGTCCGGATCCAGTCCCCCGCTCGGCTGAGTGGGGGCGGGGCCGCGCGCTCCGTGTTTTCCCGCATACCGGGCCCCGCTGAGGTGGCTGGCAGCGCTTGTTTACTGGCGGAGCGACTCGCACTCGGGAGCAGAGAGAGAAAGAGAGAGAGACGAGGGAACCTGAGGAGCTCCAAACGCGACGGGAATCCAAGTTTTTTTTTTTTTAATGTCCTTTCCTCCATTCGTCCACGTCGGTTTAAATCTTTTTTGCTCGCCGTGGATTCTCTGAGGCGGGACGCTCACTTTGTGCGTCCGTGCACCCTTTCCCCCTCACTAATGATCTACAACTCCGTCGCCGACGCTGGAAGCTGGTTTGTTTTGGATTAGCCAGCTAGCGTTAGCTGCTCCCTCCTCCTCCTCCTCCTCCCCCCGGTGCCTCCTCCTCCTCCTCCATCAGCTAACGTCGATCTGAGAGGAAAAACACGCATCGGAGCGGCGTGGTGGAGACTTTTCTCCCTTCAGCTGGGTTAACCAAGGACGTTGTTTTGTGTTTTATTTTTTCTCCTCCACACTACCTCGCTATCTTCAAGGTTTCTGACAGAGACGGCCTGCTCCGTTTTCTCCCGTTCTGGCGTGTTTTTTTTTTTTTGTGTTTTTTTTTTTATAGGTGTTGATCGGTTTGCGGCGCGGTGGTCAGCGGGGGTGAAGGAGTTCAGAGGAAGGTCGTAGTGCTGCGGGAGAAGACTGCACGCTTTTCCTGCTGGGAGTTTCCTGGGATGAACCTCCGTCGCTCTTAAAAACCTGCGAGAAGACGCCGAAGCCTGCAAGACTTTTTATATTATTTTAATTTTAACTTCAGCAGGAAAACACTGCCTTGCTCCCTTCATGAGAGCGGGGGCCTAACTAGGAGACCTCCAAACTAAAAAGGGGATAATTTAATTTCTTCTTCTTCTTCTTTTTTTCCCCCCCAATATTTTTCTCCATATTTATTTGGAGCATCAACGTCAAGCCGATGAACGGGGACTGTCGCCTTCATTTGTGGAAAATGATTTTCACTCGCACATGTGTTGCCAGAACCCAAGATCACGTAATTTAGTTTTTTTATTTTTATTATTATTTTCAACGCAAATATACCAGGGCTCACATGCAAAACTTGGCTTGATATCTGCTTCGACGTAAACATCACCCCCACCACCCCTCCTCCTGAGGATTGTAGTTTCTTAACACCTTCAGAGGGAGCGCAACTTCAGTCAAAATGAGGGGGCTGACGCTGAAGCTGCGAGCACAAATGGTGTTTTTTATCCTCTGTACCTGTATCATATGCAAGTATGGGCTAATTAACGGTGAAAGTAAGTATCCTTCTTATTATTATTACTATTAATAATTTACAGCTATGTCGAAGCTGTTGTGAATGCCTTTTTCCCCCTGTCAACTAAAATGTTGTTTTTACATTCAAGCGTTTGTGAGAAAAAATAATATATAAATGTTGTGTGAATATATAAAGATAAATTTAACACGTCGTTTTAGTGTGAATAGCCGCAATATTTTTGTTTTTCCCCTTTCTTGTCACGAGACCGTCGCCGACGTTCTCGCGCATGCCCAGACCTCTCCCACGTCTCTTAATTGTTGCAGTTCGTTAATTCCAGCTGCTGCGGCTGCGCGACAATAATTGACCGTCTTCCGTAAGGTTGCGGGAAGACGGCTCGGTGTTTGGGCGGCCCGAGCTCGTAGCGCCGAGCGCAGGTTCGGATCCGTTGCTGCCGCGGGACCGGGGAAGTCTGCGGTTGCGAGCCCGAACCGGGAACAGCAGGATTGATTAGTAGCCCCGTGAGCAGCGGCGAGGCCTCTCGTGGCTACGCTAGGACAGCCGCGGGTATGGCAGGACGTTGTGCCATATAATAAAAGAAAGGGGGAAAAAAGTTTTATTATTTTTATTTTATTTTTATTTTTTTAAATTATGATTTATAATTATTATTAAATACGAATGAATAGTTTCCTCCAAATAAAATTATCCTTACTTGTTGGAAAGAGAAGAAAATATGCTTAAAATGCCTAGACGTGTCGATTGCACTGAGGCTACATTTAAGCCCCAAATAATATTTTTCATCCCACTAATTGGTTTGTTCCTGATGCGGAAATTAGACTGGTATCTCTCAAAACACAATAAAGTAGTGCCAACAGTGTTGTGTTAATAGACAACGGTGTGTTTAAAATTATATTTATAGCCTTCTCAATAATCAGCCAGAAAGTCTTTATTTGCATCAAACCCTTTATCTGACTGCTGACCAGCTTTTTGTCTGGCATTTTGAGAAATAAGTTTCTCAAAAGTTCGAGGCTGGAAGACCATCAGAATAATATTCAGTTCCCTCCACAGATTCTGTGTCAAATTCAACCCCTCAAAATTTTATTGTTACTTCCAGTCAAAAGAAACATGTTGGGAAAATGAAGATTAGTTCAAAAGTAAATCTTTCAGGGGTAGGGATATTTTTTTGGCTTTGTTAATGCAGATATTTTAAACATGTGTCAGTGGTACCTATCTGTAGGTGGACCAGGTAAACTGCCATGGCTAAAAGTGCTCTAAGCTTAGATTTACAGTTCAACATTCATAAGATTAATAAAAAATGTTGGTGACTCATAGAGAAACACCAGGAAGCAGAAACTGTAACTTAAATATTGAACTGATTCAAGCATGGATGAATTTGATACATTTCAGTTTTGATACTGCATATCTATCATAGTCTACTGTGGAAGTAGACTGTTTTTATGTGTTTGAGAGCCAGAAATTCAGGAAATAGTGATAAACTTGACGAGATATTTAGACGGTCGTGCCATACTAGTGGAAACAATGCACATTTTTGATTTTAGTGTTAAACCTTCACGCTGTGCCCTGCTTTCGCTATAGGACAAGCTTCTGGTGGTTTTCATAGATGTGAACTTGTCTTCAGCACGAATGACAAGGCAGCCGCTCCAAGTTGCTTGTAACACGGAGGTGACGCAGGTCCGAACCTGCTGGTTCCGATCTTCTGACGCCGATGTCCACACCTTTTGTAGAGTTCAGTAGCCGCCCAGGATGCCTTAAGCTGCATGAGAGTGACGATGAATGCGGAGAGTGATGATGAATGCGAAGAGTGAGGAACGTGTGGATTTAATCCCAGCAGATACCTTTAGTGCAGTATCCAATAATGTTATAGCATTGCATGTTTTTGGTAATCTCATGCAGCCTTAGAGCATCCCCATTTGGCATTTGAGCAGTAGATAAGAGGATTGTTCTCGACGATGAACTGAAAATGAACCGGTGCTGGTTTTAAATGTCTTTTCTTTTTTTAATATATAAATATTTTGTGATAAATTGGCTTTCCATAATTGCACACACATGCAGCTTTTCTGCAGCTTGGATGTAAACAAATTATCCATTGACACTTGACAACCGCTGTTTGCCTCCAGATCATGGTGAAGTAAGAGCGTCTTCCTTTCTGGAGGATGTGTCAGATGCACGTTTTTTTTTTTTTTTTACTAAGTAGCTGGGGTCTTACAGAAATGATCCAACGGAGCATAAATGAAACAGCTCTTTTATTGATTGATCGAGCTGGAGATAACAGTCCCGTTTCAGATCGCTTAATGACCTTTTTTCTGGCACATCAGAACGGGGATCATTTGCAGAAGCTTGCCTTTTGTTTTCGGGGTGTGCTTCCATCGCACAGCGCTGAGATCTAAAGCAGGATCCCCCTCTCCTCTGTGACATGTGAATTATTTTATCCCACCTTAAATGTGTTGAATTCCTGGTTGTATGTGCAAACAAACAAGGTTGCTCGGACCGAATGATGGCCGTTCTGGGATTAATATCAAACATCTTTCCTTGTTCTTCGGGGGTTTAACCTTTGCCCTACATCCTGTCTCCTTGGGAGATTTGCTTTCAGGGTTGTAGATGATGTGTTGCACAAGTGTCTCAGAACATGAGCTCATAGCAGCGCGAGCGAGCAGGTAGTATGCAACGATCCGACGTGACAAATGGGCTTAAAGAAGCCACTTATTATGAACCGATTGCCCCTCCTCGTCTGTAGTTTGGTAATGGCGGGGTTGGTCGGATTCCAGCGGAGCGGCTCTGGGCGGGCAGGTCGAGGGGAAGTGATCGCGCTGCTTTTCACAGGTCATGTGTGCAGACAGAACAGAGGCCCTGGGAGGGGGGGGGTCTTGTGCTGGTGAGACACACCGAGCTCTCTCCTTTTTTTTGCTGTTTATCTCTTACTCCACATCTCTCAGGGAGTGGGGTATATCTCATTGGCTGTTCATGAGCACTCTGGGAAGTGCCCATATTTGGATCTCAAGATGTTTGCAGCAAACGTGGGGGTGGGGACAACAAGCAAAATGCCTGAAATATTTCATTCTGAATCCACATGCAGGGATGATCCGCAGGGCAAGCGGCTGTGATGTGCTGACTGCACTTCCTCAAAGTGTCCTTCTTACAGCTTTCTTGGTGAGCGGACGGCTGTCTAAGCCGTACTTATCAGTGAACAGTTTTTTCTGAGGCAACCGCTGAGTTGTCTATTGGTCGGACTCCTGAAAAACAAGTTGTGCAACTGGACGTCTTCCCCCTTCTCGCTCCTTTTCAAGCCTTGGGGGTTCAGCTCTGTCAGGAGTCTGTGTGCATCCATTAGGACAGGCCTTCCACACGTTCTGGTTGGCCAGTGTTCCTCCACGATACGGCGCATAAAAACGTCCAGAGCGGCGTTGCTTGTTCAGTAGAAGTGGAGCAAATCTGAAGACTGGGACCTGCTCAGCTGCCCCCCCCCACCCCCCCGTTTGTGTGTTTGTCTGGAGCCTGTTTGGATTCACAGGCACTCTTCACTGAAGTGCACGTTGGCATTTTCCAACAATGCCGTGCATTTTGTGGAATGCCTTTGAAGTGGCCCACCATGTAGGTGTGTGTGTGTGTGTGTGAAGTGATGTGCACCCTGGCCTCCCTGTGCTTTCTGCAGGATCTCGTCTCCCGGCTTCTGACTGGCCCGTTTCTACACACTGTAAGTCTTCTGTGTCCAGATGAGGTGGCCGTGCATGAGAACAGCGCATCTAAGGGGTGGTTTAGGCTCTTATTCAGCGCCAGAATCCGCTGCATCCCAAGTGGGTCTCGGAGAACCCACCGTAAGTCCATTTTTGTCCAGCGGAGAAATTGTTTTTCGAGGAGGATGACGGTAACGGAGACGGATGAACAGACATGAAGCAGGGCTGCTTGTGCTCTGCTGAACCCGTTCATTTATCTAGGAGCATCTTAAAGGGGATTATTGCACTTGCGATAACTCTCCTAAAGTGAAGAAGCTGAATCTCAGATCATTGAGGGTAAAAAGTTAGACTATAAATATCACCTCTTTGTCCCACGGCCTGTCAATTAACGAAATGTTTTTAACAGGAAAGAGTAAAAATCCGTCATAAGCTGCAGCCAAATGAAAGAAATGTCATACAGCTATATATGAAAAATAAGTCGTGCTGCATGACTGCCTTGTTTTTCAGCTGTGGTAAAAGGAAAACAATGAAAATTGTAGAGATTCAAAAAATAATCGACCAGCGATTGTGATTGGCCAATTTCCCCTTGATCGACTCCATTCGGTAATTGGCAGGTTTAAGTCTGGAAACCAGGTACCGTAGTTATTTCCTCCTTTTTATTGACGAGATATATCAAAACGTAATCATTTGCAATTTTTCGTCTATAAACGCGTCAACCAACAGCTTGGACACTTTAGGCTTTCATAAAAACCTAGTAAGTGTCTGGGACATCTGCTTTGGCTTAACACTGCGTTTATCTTTTTTTTTTTATTCTGCCGTTTTCTGTTCAACACTTTTCTCTATGAAAGAATCCACAGCACGTTGCTTTGCAAAAACCTTTAACTTTTACCATCCATAGGAGGGAAAATGGGAAGTTGATACAGGCCTGGCATATTTAGTCAGTGCATCTGTATCTAATGATTTATACCGGCTAGATAAATGACCAATGGCTGTCATTTGTTTCAGTCACTATAAATTAATGGATTTTTACTGCCTCTACCAAACGAGCAGCTGCACAGTTTTTTCTCCTCTATGACCAAAGGGAAAAAAAAAATGAAATTGTCGGCTTAGATATATATAAAAAACAGACGGGGAAACAAGAGGGAGAGGAAATGGCTGCATTTCCTTGTTTTTCATTCTTTAAATTGAGGTAGAACTGGCTGTTACTTAATGACCATGTTTCTGTTTACTTTATCTTTCCTCTGGATTAAAATGGGTAGAAAATCCACCTTCAGGTGCTTCATTTCCAATGTTGGCAACTTTTTGAATGCGTCCTCTGTCCATCACACAGTTGGGAGGTTGTATTTTTAAAGCAGCAAATTCCAATATGTTTATTAAACCCAAAAGGATCCCTACACCATGCAGGTTTATAATGTAAACTGATTCAAATTCAACCCAAAAAAGTCGTTTGAATGATAGAAAAATCATCTAAAAGGAGTCTTAATATTGGAAAAAACACTTCTGTTTCCGTTTTATAAAACTGTGCCGTACGAAGTTATTTATGCCTTTGTCAATACGCAAGGGAACATTTTTAATTGACAATACAGCAGTCAAACCCCTTCTTATTGATGCTGACGGGCTTTTTGCAGCAGGCAGACCGGGTCAAAACTTCCCACATTGTTGCTGATTTCAACTAGCTGGGAACAGACCATCCAAGTCGGGTCAATTCTTGCGCTTTTTTATCCAGCAAATAATATTTTTAGACTTAAATTCTTAATAAAGACATGAATGAATTTGTAACGTAATTGTCGAAACTGTACCAAAGAGAGAGACGGTTCCCTCTAATCACTCTTGCCCGCGTCTGCCCTCGTTGTTTAAAAAACTCTTTACTCTAAAGAGGCTGTTGATTATAATAATGTAATGCTGTCATTTCTTTAATAGTTTTGCAAAAATTTGAAATAACACAAAAGTGATCAGTATTAACAATAGGAAAAAAAGTGCAAACGTTTAGGAACTAATTGCCCATTAGAGGCTACAAGCTATATATGAAGTTTTCTTTGCAGGTCTTTTTATGTACAGGTCAGGGAGTTGGGGGTGAGACTGAAGTTTTCCTCCAGTTTGACTCTAGATGTTAGCAAAATCCGTTTTCATCAGCTGGAGCGGCTGGACTACAGTTCAAGTTAAACAAAACAGCACATATTCCTCTGTAGGCCTGGGAAGGTAATGTATCTTTGAATTGAAACCAGTTAAATGAAGAAGAGTCCAAGTGATGGTTGTTTATTATCATTATTTTTCCCTTGTTGGCTCCCGTTCTTCGATAGAGGACTGTTAATCTCTAACTCTGCTCACAGCACAGACATGTGGCCGAGTGGAGTGGGGGGGGGGGGGGGGGGGGACGACAGCACAAAGAAACACAGGCTGAGCTGTTACGCCATGCTGCAACAATCTGATTTAACAGTTTGTGTCTGGCTTATTTAAACCATCGGTGACACAGGCATCACTAAAAGGATCTGTTTTTTTCCCCCAATGTTTTACTTCACACGGGCACATTTGCTCTTGATAATGTAGGTAAAATGTAGTTTTTGGTAACACTCTTATGGTAAAGCAAGTGTTTTTAGACATTTAAAAATACACTGACAGACAGTTAAAAGGTGTGGAAACAGCATGGATCCTGTGAACTTTGCTGATGCGGTTTTATCATCATCATCTCAGCAGATCAGTGTAGGCAGGGGGCCTGGATGAGATTCTCAGAGTACAAACACCACAACTTCATGGTATTGCAGTATTTACAGAAATATTCCCTGGAAAAAAAAATCAGAGACGTGATCTAATCTTTTAATTGAAACAGGGAGGGTTGGGGAGAAACGCCTATTCCTACCAATCTTGACTGTGCAGTTATGCAACATATTGATGCTAGTATCATATTAACATTTAACTGCAAATTAATAAAGTAATGGTAGCTAATGGCGGCTGTAAGGACCAAAGCCTCTCCCTGAATGTTGAGACGATTGCTTTCACAAACATGCTGTGGGGCAGAAAGCCCAAACAGATCCAGGGTAGAAAACAGAGAACACCAGAGATCTCTACAGCTGCTATTTCTATTCAGTTCAGTTCAAAAATACTTTATTAAACCAACAGGGAAAATAAATTTGGACACTAACCTGGTGCAGTATTAAAAATGTGAAGGCTCCTGGGATGTATGCTGCGTCCATGCCTCCGACCACTAGGTGGAGCTTGGCACTTTGTTTTTGTCCTGCTGAAGTCTCAGAGGAGAAGAAGAACTAATAGACTAATGTGGTTGTTAAGCTAAAGTTGACTCTCGGTGTACTTTACTGATAAAAAACACAATATTACAGCTCCCACATACTTGGGTGCGCTGACTGTGAGCCACACTGACTCTCCACAGACCTTTTACCTTCATAGTCGAGCGTAACTTGCCTACATTTCTTGTGACAAATTCCTACAATATTCACGCTTTTTCCCAGCAGGACGAAGCGAGGGATAGTTAAATGTTTAATTAGCTTAGCTAGCTGAGCATGTAGAGTCGTCTCTTTTCCAGCAGGCTCCCACCGCACAATATCAGGGAGAACAGAGAGGGACTGTGATGCTACGCGTCCTGGAGACCGCCTGCTTGGAGCAGCTCAGTGTCACATATGAAACGGTTCAATGTGAAGACTTCTTGCTGCCGAGCAGTTTAGTGTGTGACATCGCGTACGCGGTTGTAAAAATTGAGCTCTGTGTGTGCCTGTTGGCGTGGACTCATGTCTGCGCAAGTTATGCCGGCTGAAAAATGAAAAATCGACGTCCTGGCACATAGTGGATGCTGGGATAAGATTTAATAAGTCCAGGGTTCAGTCCTAACAAACTGCAGGTCGTTTTTTCCAACCTTTGCAGTGATGTTTAGCTGGTAAGAACAGAGACTGAATTGGTTGCTGCAACTTTAAAGCCATTTTCACGTAGAGGCTCACTCATTACAAACTACGGAGTTCAGGAAGACCTGCCTGTGTCCTTTTTACCTTTTTGTTACTTTAATTCCTTCTTTGTACCCTTTCTTTCCTTACTTGTGTCTTTCCTTCCTTGCTTCCTTCCTATTTGACCAGGATCCATGATTAAACCACTGTAGAAATGCCTGCCATAGATTCTTGGTGAACTTCAACCTTGTATCTTTTAAAATTTCCATGACAGATGACAACTCTGGGTTGTGTCTGGACAAGTCAATGAGAAATGTGAAGGCACCTCGGTTCTATTGTTTTCAGTAATGTTTGTGGATGTTTTTTCGAAGTTAGTGAAGATGTTTGTCCCGTTTGGGATTCTGAATTCAGACCCTGGTGGTCAAAGCTTGTAAAAAAAAAAAAAAAAAACCTTCAGGAATTTGAGGCTCTCTCTTTGAGAAGTCAACGTGTCGGTCTTTGTCTGAAACTGATCCTTAACCTCGTTTCGGGGTCATCTTTCCGACTGCGCCGGGCCTCGTTTATGCAAGCACACGTGCACATGAGGTCTCATCCTAAAAAGAACACCTTTTGTTCAAGAAAACAGGTCTCACTTGTTGATTCCAAACAATTAATATCTTTTACATAACACAAATGTTTACAAAAGCAAAAATAATCGACTATCTTTCTCTCAAAGCATTCCCTGCTGAGTCAAAATTCAGAGGACTTCCACATTTTTAGCATACCAGCTCGCGAGATGCGCTCTGTGCGACGGACAGATGCCTTCTTTGTGTCCGTATCATGTGTTGGAGTGTAAGAGGGCAGCGGGTGCATGTGTGGTGACGGGGGGGGGGGTTGGCTGTCCAACTACAGCGGACGGGTTACATTTATTTTGGGGGCAGTCATATGACTGTGCAGTGACCATCAGTGAGGCTCTCAGCGGTTAATTACCTGCAGACAGAGTCGTAGTTCTAGCCCTCGATCCTCAGGATGGAAGGATTCGGCATAAAAAAAAAGTTTACTGGTAATAAATTACATTAAAGCTAAGCCACTTGTGGTTTGAAAAAAAAAAAAAAACTAACATCGTTCCCACTAATAGCTTTGGTGCTGGTGGATGGACATTTTTAGGAGTGTGACCAAGTATTTTTAGTGGCAGATTGTGTTGAAAGATCCTATTGCTATGATTTAGAAACAGAAAAACTTGCTGCTCAAAGAACAAAACATTTATAATTATAGTTCTAATAATATCTATCAAATTTCTTGAATGTTAATTTTAATTGGAATTAAAGGAAAATGAGGTAGTAACGGCAATTAAATAAATAAACTTTATGCTTCAAACATTTCACGAGAAGGGTTTTTAAACCCTAGGAATAGTTAAGATTCAGATTTAAATTGGTTTTATCGCTGGAGCTTTTGAAAACCTTGGTACACATTTGTACCAGGAACCGGCCCATGTGAAGGTCGGTGGAACCCACTGTGCAGCAAAAGGGTTAAATCCAACCCAAAGAGGCATTTTTCTCTCAAGGCCTCCAGATTTCTATGTAATCTTGTCTTAATAGGAACTATTTTTCTGTCCAAATAGGTGAAGAAAGTCTCTATGCATTCTTTAAGATCCCATCTTTGCTTTTTTCTTCTTCCAAAGAAACAAGCCTCAACGTGAAATGGGGCCTTAGGGTTAAAGTTGAAGCCATGCTAAAATACACATGCTAAAATACGACTACACCAGCGCAGGAGGATATAAATGATCTGACGCCTGAAATGCCAACAGGTAAAGGTGTTGTTTTTTTTATTTTTGAAAGATTTAGAATAAGAAGCAGCGTTTTTACTGAGCTCGCTCCACAGCAGCCTTTCCTCCCTCCATCCCTCCTGGGTCCACGCCTCACCAGTGTTTTCTTGTTTTTCGGTGCCGTCTATGCTGGAGCTCCGTCTCTTTGTGTACCCTTCTCTCCCTCCCCGCCTCCCTTCATGTGCTGCTGCGTTCAGGGGGTAAACGAGTTCACTGTCATCCGCCGCTGTGTTTTCCTTCCCCACAGCAGATGCGCACAGCCTCGTAGACTCGTCCTCCACACACACACACACACACACACACACACACACACACACACACACACACACAGGTGCACACCTGCTAATCTGGCCTGTATGGTGTGGGAAAACCTCCTCCGTTCAAAGCTGTTAAACGTTGCCATTCCACTCCCCGCCCCTCTCTCCCTCCCTCTCTCTCTCTCCTGCTTGTTGTCGTTTCATCCCGTCTTATTAAGGCTGTCCCCTCGAGTTGGGCCTAAGTGATGCTGAACATATCCACCTGCAGATGCTGAACAACAGCCCCCGGTCACATGGCCGCCGCTGATTGTGTTTGACAGGGCCCTGTTTTTGTCCTGATAGACCCGCCTGAGACGGATTACTATGGTGACGAGGGCTGTGCTGACAGCAGGCTAACATCCCCTGTTTGGCGGCTGCCTGTTTCTGGCGTGTCGAGATCGCCGTTCGCCGCGAACGCATCCGAATCCGTCTTGAATTTTCGTCTTCCGTTTTGGACGTTTTGCCAATCAGCGCGTGGCCCCCGGACCCAGTCGGCAGTCTTCCTGCTGTTTTATCAGATGCAGATTTCAGTGCTAACCCGACTGCACTGGCAGAGCTCTGTTTTGCTGTGTGTATATATATATATATATATATATATATATATATATATATATATATATATATATATATATATATATATATATATATATATAATTTTTTTTTTTTTTTTTTTTTTTTTACAACAATCCCTGTTGTGATGCAATTAGTGAATCTGTCATTATTTTTGCATGAACGTTCACATAATTAGGACAGTCTGCTCAAAACCGCACAGCTTCTCACCTCCAGTTAAGCCCTTTGCTTTACAAATATTCACACACCCTGAACCCTTTCAGAGTTTGTCACATTACAGCCAGACATTTATTTACGTGACTGGCCAACACAAGAGTACCAAATAATAGACCCCTTGCAACCACGTGACTCGTTACCCAGAACCCCTTGCGTGGCGGCCATATTGGTTGGCATGCCATTGTCTACACAACGCGCCAACATGCAAACAAAGTCTTACGTGGATGAGTTACAGCCTTCTGATAAGGCAGCTTACTTCGCTAAATGTGCAAGGATCGGTAATGCGGACCCTTTGGCTCTTCCTGATAAGGTTTTTTCTAGTAATCCCGATGATTGGCCATCAGTTTGCTACGCGGATCTGGTGAACTACCTTGTTGTCACCCACCCCAACGTACAGTGGCGATCAGATGAAGGCCTACAAGAGTTTGGAAGCGCACAAACAGTTCACTGCCGGATGGATACGTGAACTGTCTGTTTGTTACCTGAATGATGTAGCAGTTGTCCGTGGAAGGGTGAGTCTAATGTTTTTTATTCTCATAACTTAGCCGGGCGTACACTGTACGCGCTGGCCGTCTTTTTCCGTACGGGGGTGCGGGCCGGGCGGTCTGCCGTGCCGCGCGGCCGGCGGCGCGTCTCGTCTTTCCTCTCTCCCCTCCGTTCCCCCTGACGCCCGGTGCCTCCCGTGGTCTGGGTCCCTGTCACCCACCGGGGCACGAACAGTATGAGCACTCCGGTCGCGCCGTACACAGGTCATGAGCGGTGATCATTTAAACCCAGCGGTTCCGTAGCTGAATATAAGTACCACGACTGAAAAACTCGTAGAGTGTATGCCCGTGAACGGGCGGGAGGGGAGGTGGCGATCGCTACACCGGCCGGAGAGCCGCCGCTGTCTGGAGCAGCACCCGCTTCCTGCTGCTCCAGACAGCGGCGGCTACAGCAGCAACAGCGGCTTCTCCAGCCCGTGTAGCGATCGCTACACCGGCCGGAGAAGCCGCCGCTGTCTGCTGCTTCAGACAGCGGCGGCTGCTGTAGCGCATTAACTCCGCTTCTCCGGCCCGTGTAGCGATCGCCACCTCCCCTCCGCCGCTATTTAAGTAGAACAATGAATAGAGCAGAATTAAGTTGTATTTACCGGAGATGAAGTGTAGACTGCAAATTCTCTCGTAGTATGATGGCTCCCCCAGTCCATTTGGAGTGTCTGCCTGCGCTCTTTTCATTGAAAATATCCATTTCTTTCTTCTTTCCTCATCCTTTGGTAAACGACAGAAACGTACATCCAACGATTTGGAATGCCTCTGTGTGCAACCGGGAGCACAAGTCGTAGGCATTGCTTAGATTCCAAAAATAAACGAACTAAAAGTACGCTCTAAATCACCCGTTTTGTCATGTAGTAGACGGGCTGTCAGGCTAGCGTGCCCACCAAGATGGAGGCGCGCGCCCCCAATCATGTGACTGTGACGTCAGATGCAAGGGGTCTATTGGGAAATTCGTTGCGCTTGTTTTCCTAAAGGGTAACTCCGGGGGGGGGGCAGAGATACAAGATACAGGAGGGTGTGTCTGTTGACAGCTTAACTATCAGTCGGGCAGCACACGCATCTGGCCTTTTTATTGAAGAAGGGCGAGAAGACAGCCTTTGTTGAAAGATCAGATAAGAAGTCCCACTTTAAGGTTGGCACACGTAAGAGACACGGCGGACATGCAGAGGAAGGGGCTCTGGTCGGATGAAACCAAACCTGAACATCTCCCTGCTCACACCCTCTCCATGCTGAAAAACGGAGGTGGCAGAATCATGGTGAGGGGAGCATGGAAGCTGGTCAGAGGTGATGAGAGGATAGATGAAGCTACAATCCATGAAGGAAAACCCGGACGAGAGGCTGGGGCGGACGTCCACCTTCCTGCTTGACAGCAGCCCCGACCATTCAGTCATCTAGATCAGGGCATGTTCATGTGTCACAGATGGTCTCCCTGATTGAACTTTAGCTGAACGGGCAACATTTTAAAATTAAGATCCCTCGGAGTTTTTCACCATTAAAGGAGAAACAGCGCAAGTTCTAGGATTTTTGCAGACGTCTGCCCCCTGTGGCGTCAACTTAAAAATGACACCAGTGTGGTGCGCGTGCGTCGGAGAGGAGGAAAAGCATCTGCGGCTGCACAGGTCTTTAGAGGCGTGATGTCTGTTGAGGTAAGAAAACGATAAATATGGATGTTAGCTCGTGTTCTCCCACTAATGCATCGATTACGGCGGCGACTCAACCAAGTAGCAGGGTGAACGAGAGCGTGCAGTGCGTCACGCCCTGAGGATTCAGCCCGAATGGCTCTCTCAGGAACTGACTAATGTAGCCTATAGAGGTACCTGCAGTAAATAGAGGAGAACTTATTATACACGTTGGGCAATGGTAAGGGCGTGTACGGGAAAGAAAATAAAAATACTTAACTTCAAAACTTGCTTTGCACCTTTTAACGACAGCAAAAGTGTGTAATGTGGAGAAATTCTCCGCTTATGCTCTGGGACTGCTTTAGAGCAAATAGAAAAGGTCACGAACGGCATACACCACACATATTTAGGATTTTTACCTTTAACTTTCAACCTGTGCAAATATGTTTAAATCAAGAAAACTTGATTCCTTTCTATGTAAACTGAGAGCCAGTATAGTTTTCCTGGACACACTAAAATACATTTACTAATTCCATCAATGTGGAAATAATGAAAATCTTCTAAGCTAAGCATTACGTGCTCTACAAGGAGCTGCTGTTCCAAACTCTAATGACCGGGCATAGTAGATACAGCGTGGCTCCTTATCCCGGTTGTAAAAACTGATAATACTTTATTGAAGGCATTCGGCGGAAGTTGGGAGTTTCTTCTGCAAAACAGCTGCTATGTGATCCAGTTTTGAAAATGATTAGCAAAGACCAAAGTCCCAGTGCGGGCACGTGATAGTAATTTGGGCCGGAAGATTAGCAACTTTTAAGAGACTGGCGGAGTGGTGTTGTTCACGCGAAGTGTGTTAAAGATTAGAACAACACAGAGCGCTACTTTAAATAAACAGCCTGGAAGGGTTGGCACTAATTTGTGTCCGTGGTGATCTGTTAGGACACACTTTCTATGTTTTCCTGACCTGTGTCAGTTTAACGGCGGCTGGTGCAGATTTATAATCTAGGGAAAAATAAAGTAAAAGGTTGCATAAATGTGCATGACATTAAACAAATGCGTTGATTGGATTCAGAGGAGTCCATTTGCTCTCCGCTTCTTGACATGACAATATTTGCCCCCTTCCTTCCCTGCTAAACTTCGACCCCACAGCTTTCCCATCTGATTCAGTTTGAGACTGGCTTGGCTCATCCACACCCTACATTTTCCTTCGGTGGAGGTGTTCTGTTGTTGATTTGGAGGGACTCTTGGTCTCCCTGTGATCCTGAAAAGCAAAAAAAAAAAAAAAAAAAAAGCAGACAAGACTTGTGTTTGGGACTGTTCAGAGTTTGTAGATCCATGAAATTTACCCAAGAACAATGCTGTGGTGTTTGTCAGAACTTCCAACCGGCCAGGGTTTTCTCTGCAGCTTCAACATATCTGCACTTTTCGGATTATGCTTTATGATTTGCTCCTCCTGACTGATACATTCCTGGAGATTTTGTTGCTGCTTCTGTCTGATACATTTATGGTTGCTGTCTTTTTAAACCTTCCTGACCTCTCTACAAACTCTGACTTTAGCTAGAGGTTGATCAGATACACCATACACTAACTGGGGTTGGGTGTGGAGCCAGAAAGCCTGAAACAAAAGGTGCTTCAATGAAGTGTTAGTTTAAGGATGTGGATCCTTTAAAGCCACTAACGGGGTCCTGTAATACGTCTCGGTGTGTCTAATTAACAATTCAGTGGTGCATTTGTTGACTAAAAAAAAGAGGAACCCAGACAAATAGATACAAATTAGAGTAAAGGGGCATGATGGGGGGGAGGTGTTGTGAAAAAAGGACATGAAGCCGAGGCTCCTGCAGCTAGTTAATGAGCCCGCATTAAGCGTCCCTAATTCTGTTATAGTTAAACTGATCCCATATTGAATCAAGCCTTGCTGTTAAATGGCAGCATAATAAATGAAAGTCATTTTGTAATACCACTGTGGCCACAGACCTTCCACTCCAGGGACCCGTCTGTCAGATGTAACACTTGGGGATTTTATTGGCTGGGGGGCATGTCTGCCATCCAGTCAAGCTTGCTGATTTTATATATATATATATAACATGTTTCTCCATTATTAAAGCTCAAGGTGTAAATTGATTATAGCGCCCCTGCTGCTTCTTGTAGATGTGGATCAAGTGAAAGATGCAGATTTCTGACATGCCTGTGGGTTTGGTAAATGGGCCGTTGAAGTTGTAGACGCAGGCCTGCGCAGTGGAAAAGGTAGCGGGAGAGAGAGAGAGAGAGAGAGAGAGATGTGGAAAGAAGGAAGGAGCGGGGCAGTGAGCTGGTGGGGTGTAGTTTTCCAACAGCAGCCAGTGAAAGCCGGGGGTCTCGCGGTGCAGACAAACGGGCCATTAAACTGACCTGACCCTCGGCTCTCCATCTCCTCCGCTTCCGTCATGCTGTTTGCTCCCGTTTGCTTCTTTACTTTCTCCTGAGAAATCCTACCTGATCTGCCCAACCCCCTCTCCTCCTCGCCTAACAGTTTAAATCTTTTCCACTCGCACATGTGGAGATGTTCATGCAGGACGTACAAAAAAAAAAAAAGCCATAGCTTGAATAAAATGATTTCCGTGTCTCTCTGCGACTGTTAATTTTGGACTCCGTATTAGATGAAATCTATAGGGTTTGCCATGCGTGGAGTAAGCTCCCTTACACACTGGGATGGGGGGGGGAACCCCTATATTGTGGAAAAGAAGTGTAAGCAAATTACTCTCTTAAGAGTATAACTTGGATGTCTTTCAGCCACAGCGGTGGACAAACAGGCAGAGAAGAAGGAAAGGGAGAAATCTGTATGCATGGCGTGGAAGAAGCAGGCGTTGCTCGTCCAGACTCAGGCGTAGCTCTGGTTTGTGGGTCAGAGCGTTGGTGGGAGCCAGTCCCTGCAGCTGCTGCTGTGTGGCGGCGAGTCAATTGGGCTAACGTGGTCCCGGCCTTCTCGGCCTTCTCGGCCTTCTCTCTCTCTCTCTCTCTCACTCTCTCTCTCTCTCTCTCTCTCTCTCTCTCTCTCTCTCTCTCTCTCTCTCTCTCTCTCTCTCTCTCTCTCTCTCTCTCTCTCTCTCTCTCTCTCTCTCTCTCTCTCTCTCTCTCTCTCTCAGGCCTCCGCTCGCCGACGGGGAAAGATGAAAAGGAACATCGGATGTCTTTCGGATTACTCACCCCGTGTCTGTGGTTGTGTCTGCTTTGCTTTTTACCCACAGAGCCGCCCGGCCTGCTGCTGTTTCCCAGCTCACCCCCACCCGCCCTGTCTCGTTCGGAGCGCCACCTGGTTTAGCTGTTGTGCTAGGTGTGGCTTGAATGTTTCAGATTTTCTTTTTCTTTACTTGAAACTGCTGTTTGTCAAGCAGACATTTTCCCGTTTTTTTTCTAAAGGAAGCTTTTGGCTTTAAGTATTAATTAAAACCGTTTAAACTTAGTGTGTGTGGGGGGGTTAACATGACGATAACATGTGCACATTGAGTAAAGGTACATGCTTCTGTTGCTCAGATGTCTCCCCTTCCAAAACGTTACATTTTTGCGGCAGAGCAGACGGAAACCGAACGCACTCGGAAGAAGCTGAAGAGTGCAGATTAGATCAAGGGTTAAAACTCAGTTTCTGAGCAGATTATATGCGATCCCAAGCATCAGATTGGGCTCCCAGTCCCAAACTCTGATTAATCTCGACTACTTTTCCATGTTGTTGGGGTACGGATCTGTGATTCCATGTTAGCTGCACACATAGTAGCATTAGCCCTCTGGCTGTTTAGCAGTGTTTCTGTGACCAAACATCCCTGAAGAAGTCTGATCCCTGGAAAACCGCATAATTGGGCGCGCACTCAAGTTCGTTCGTCTAAGAAACGCGGCTTTGCCTTGAAAATCGAAGCGTTTCTTTTCACCTGATAAAGTGATTTTCCAAGGGCCAGGCTCAATTGGCCCAAATGGGCAGAATATGCAAGATAAATGGAAAGGAGAGGTAATAAGAAGATTTTACAGAATTTTATATGATTAAAATGACCTTTTTCAGGGGGTTTCAGTATTTCTATGACCACATGTCTTATGGAAATGAAGAAAAACAAACTGCTCTGTAAAGGTTTAAGTATACGGGCACTGTATGGTATTGGATAGGGGCAACAAATTGGAAAAATGACTATTTATTTAATCCAGACGCCCACAGCGTTGTTATTTTATGGTAAAACACCCCAGCGGTCCTCATGCCACCAACATGGAGGACGATATTCCACAGTTGCACTCTTAACGCACCGTTGTTTCTTTCAGTTTCCCCACTTCCTTACACACCTGTCATTTTATTTTTCCCCATGTAAACCCCCCCCCACCACACACACACACACACACACACACACACACACACACACACACACACACACACACACACACACACACACACACACACACACACACACACACACACCTTAGAGTCCAAGGTCGAGCTCGGCTTGTTGAGACTAGAATATTGTGAGTCATTGTTTTTATAAACAAGTATAATGACACAAGACCTCCTTACTTCCCCCTCGCCTCCGTTTCTCCTGTTTATATTTCTGTCTGCTCTCGTGCCTCCCTTCTCCTCTCCTCTCGTCCCTCCCTTGCCAGTGGCAGACGGTAGGAAGAGTGATCTGATTTAGGTTCCTCCTCTTATCCGGCGAGCCACCTGACAGCACAGACGGAGCTGCTCTTTCCTAGCCGCTCCAATCTGCCACCAGCTGGCTCTTTGTCATTGTCCTGTAACTGGACCCGGTGTTGTATATAAATAGGCTGGGCCATCTTGGTTCGCCACGCTCCTCGGTGGGAGGCTGAGGCGATGGCGGAACAGGTGCTCCAGCCCGCTGGCTCCTCCTCCTCCACCTTCCTGCCGCCGTCGTCTGGTGTCCTCGGCTCACGGTCCACTCGCTGGTCGTCTCCTTATGCAGTTTGAAGATATTTCTGACACACTGTGGTAAAAGTAGCAGGCTCCGTTCAGCCAGCTGACCGGCGCCGCGCAGCAACGGGTGGGGGAGGGTCGGGGTCGTTCTATGCTTCATGCAGCTGGAGAGAACCGCCTTTATAGAGGACTTTAAAATGCAGGAAGAGTGAGATGGAAAACTTGAGACATTTTGAAACAGAAACGTCTTCGAACCTTCCCACAATTTTCACCTCCTCGTCTGCTTTGAGCTTATTCACATTCAGAACACCCCCTTTCTGTGTCTTTTCCTGGCTCATGTCCTCGGCTCTCTTTGTTTTGGAGGTACATGCTGGCACTTGTTACCAGAAATGCCTCTCATGCAGTTTCTCAGTGTGTTTTTTTTTTTTTTCTTCTTTTCTTTTTTTTTTCTCCCCCTCACTACAGAAACCAGAGATTGGCAACGGGTACACGAGCAGGCTGGCTTCACGTCTCAGGACTTTCCACTTTCATGTTAACAAATACACCGGCGGGCCACCTTAGTGCAGCCACCAACTGAACTGTTGTCAAATCTATAATCGGCAGATCACCTCATCGCAGAGGGTCGGCGGGGGTAACTTGTCAGGGAGAGAGGAGACTTCTCACAGTCCATAGTTAGCCGCCACCTGGTCTCATGCGGGACAGGTCCGATTTCACGCTGAGCTAATGGGCAGCAGAGTCGAGCCTCTCTACGCGCCGTAAAGGTCTCTCTCTCTCTCTCTCTCTCTCTCTCTCTCTCTCTCTCTCTCTCTCTCTCTCTCTCTCTCTCTCTCTCTCTCTCTCTCTCTCTCTCTCTCTCTCTCTCTCTCTCTCTCTCTCTCTCTCTCTCTCTCTCTCTCTCTCTCTCTCTCTCTCTCTCTCTCTCTCTGCTACCGTAGTACGCTTCATCTCTGCCAGCCGGCTATCATGAGTCCACGCATATTAAATTCTCTGCGGGGAATACAACTCAAAAAATAAGAGAAGAATGCGTCTGAAACTGTAGCTATACTATAGCCGAGGTTGCAGCTGTGAATGCTCACTGAACAGAGGAGTTGTCGAAGCTTTGACTCACTCTGCCTAAAATGGCTGGTTAGAAGCAGTTGATGTCTCGCGTCAGGTAGACGACTCTCTTGCTGTCTTAATTTTGCATGAATGGAGATTAGTCACAGTTTCCCAGCGGCTGCGACGGACAGCTGGTCCACGAGGGTTCACCGAAGTGGACTTCTACTGTCCTGAGTAACTCAATCATCAGAGCAGTTAGTTTTAAACACTAGTTTATGAGCTTCTAAGACGACACAGCTGCATTGGGAGGGTATTTCCAGAGACACGGATGATGACCTATGTGGGAAACGGAGATTGGAGGTGATGCACCACCAATCGTCTTTCTGAGTGACAATAACGCGCCAATGTTTCCCAATCATAACCACCTCATATGAAATCCACCCATCCATTGTTCATACCTGCTTACGTGTGCAGGGCTGCAGGATCTTCAGCGGTGACTGGGCTAGAGGCGGGGTCCGCCCCGGGCAGGTCGCCGGTCCGTCACAGAGGACACACAACGATGCGCACAGGCACAGTTTAACCCAGTAGTCGTGTTTGGTGAACTGGGAAGAACCCGGAGAGAACCCATCCAAGCACAGGGAGAACAAGCAGACTCTGTGCAGAAGGACCCCAGGCTGGGATTTGTGCCCAGGACCTTTCTTGTTGCAAGGCAACAGGGCTACCAACTGCACAGCCTTCATCTAAAATCAGAAGTGTACAATGTGGGGGAAAAATGTTTTTTTTTTACATCTCAGTACAGATGCAGCAATCCACATCTAGCTAAAGAAAATGTACTGTAAAACAGGAATTATTATTAGTTTGTAGCAGGGCTATTATCACTAAAGCTGTAGTTCCCGAGTGTGTATTCTGGAGTATGAGGATCCACTGAGATTTCCAAAATGATGCAAACCTTTTTGAGCCCAGCATGTGTCCCATGATGACTCCAAAGCAACTGTGCTGCACGCCGTGGAGTCTTCCTTGCTCTCTCGCTCGCTCTCGTAGACTGAATAGAGCAGACACGCCTTATCGTGTCGTTCAAGATACAGTTTGCCTCTAAGTAGCTTTGAGTCTTCTTCACTCAGTGACGACGTTCACACCAAAGAGTGTCGTTTCCAGCCGGACCTGGTGCCGTTACTGCTGGTCGGAAAACAGATTTGTTGCTGTTTTTCATTTGTGATTTATTTTGGAAGATTATTGGGGGCGTGCCGCCTCCTGCTTCCATTACATAATCGTTGGGCCTGTCTGTAAATAACTCACAACTTAAACGTGATAATGGTTTAAAGGTTTCTAAATGATGTTTTAAGATGAAAGAAGTCCGCTTAGTTCTTGGCTCGGCAGGTCATTACCTTCAGCCTTCAGGACCAACTAATCTGAATTTTTATTAAGTGAAGATGAAGTGGCTCTATTACCTGCTTATGACTTGAAATATTATTATAGAGGCCATACCTTCAAGTCATTTTTTTAAACTAATTGAATCACCACAGACTTGATTTTCTTTGTTTTACTATCACACCCTGGCACATTATTTAAAGGTAGTGAAGCAGAAATGTAACAGTTTTTTTTTATTATATAAAAAAAGCAGGGGGTAAGAACAGTTTGTTTTCACAAACTGTTCCTGTTAATTTCCACACCGTGATCTCTTTCTACAGAACGTGAGCCAGGAAATATTTGAACTTAATACAAGCATTTATCTATTTTTTTTATTTTTTTTCCTTTTGACCTTCCGATCACAATCTCGTACGTTGCCAAATACAGTAAGGTTGCCGGCTGCAGCCGAAGGCGTTGCTGCAGAGCGCGCTCCGATCTGTGCTCTGGCACGTTATGGAAAGTCGAAATAAATTATAGTCATGCATATCCAGCGTCACTGTGAAGTTTTCATAGTGGAGCCCTTCTTTCTGTTTGTCGGACTCCCATCCCCTCCTCCTCCTCCTCCTCCTCCTCCTCATTCCTGATGGCAAATTAAGTGTCAAACAGACAGAGCAGGCGGGCTGATGGCCCACTTTTCAAAAGGTCTGCAGTGGGGTGCAGTACGTTCCAGCCTGGGCTCTGCTGTCCCAGCCATCCACCCAGGCTCATTAGTGGCTGATTGGGTTGTTATTGTAATTAGGAGATCCTGTACGTCCCGTGAGAACGCCGAGCTGTCTGCTGCCGGGTGGTCCGGCGTGACGGGGTGGGCCGCGGGGATCGCACCCGCTGTCCGCTTGTGTTTTCGTTGGGCTAAAATGTTAAGTTAAACATAAAGATCTTTATGCGCGCTGAAGCAGCGGGAGGCCGTCTTTTCTTTCCTTTCTTTCTGTAACGGGGTGCTCTGCTGTTTTTCTGTCGGTTATCTGTTGCGCTGCCTCCGTAATAACGGTCGCAGGCTTCTCTCATGCTCTGACTAAATTCGTGTGTTTCCGGCGTGATGCACGTCGTCAGTGAAGACCAGTTACTCCTCGGCTTGGCTCCCCCTCCGCCCTCTCAGGCTGTCGCATGTCATGTCGCTGCGGTCCGTAGCGACTCTCCATTCATGCATGTGATCACCAACCGCTCCGTAGGTCCCTTACGTCACTCTGCGTTCCTGATTGGGCTTAGGTTACACTTTCTCTCTCCCCCCCCCCCCACCCCTTCCTTCTACTCTTTTCTTTACTTCCCTCTGCGACCACTGTCCCTCCTCGTCTTCCCGTGGTTTCCCCTCTTCTTCTGCCGTTTCTCTCGTGTGTTCCTGCTACCAGAGCAGAGCAGAGGGAGGAGCTGGCTCATTATTTTAAAGACACAGGGGTTCCTACCCCCTCCCCCCTCTGCTTTCTTGCGTCTTTCAAATCTACCCTCTGATGACCCCCCCTGCCCCCCCTTTTATTTTTTGCTCCTGTCAGTCAGACTCCATTTTACATTTTGACTGAACTCAGCCCTTTGCTTCCCCTCGCCGCTCACTAACGTGTCTTTGTGTCACTATGCCCTCCAACAGGAGACGCGACATACGCCAACCCGCCTTGCACAAAGGACGCGGTCCGTGAAAGGTTATGTTTGTGTCCCCTTGGTGCATCTTGGGGGCTCCCGCCTCTTCCGCCCTGGCCCCGCTTGGCTGTTGCGTAACCCCCCCCCCCCCTTTTTTTTGTTCTTGTTGTTCTGTTGTCGTGTTTCACAGCAGGTATCTAGTTAGCGCCGGCGGCTGACAGTGAGCGGGAGGCCTGCAGCCCTGTCTGATGTGTCCAGCAGATAAGGGGTCGACAAAGGTGTAGGGTTGCTGTTATCACCGGTAATAACGCCAATTGCCACGCAGTGGAAGCGTGTTTTTGTGTTTTGGTTCCTGATACGGTCTGTATCCAATAAATGAGGGCGTGGCCGAGCCTGGCCCGTCACTGCGAGCCGCTCTCGCTGTTTCGAATATTATCTTACGCGATGCCTATCAGCGGTATTGGATAAGTAGGCTTTTACCTGCTGGCTGCTGGGGAGGTGAATCTATTGAATCGAACCCTGCTGCGCACTTTGTCACTTTGTCCCATTGATAACGACTGAGGGGAATCACAATGATGCTCAGGACGGTTCATATTTGTCCTCTTCATTTACAAATTACGTGATTGTGACGCACCGATCAGCCCTTTTTCCGACCATTACGGACTTTGACCTGCAGGATTCACTTAAAAACAGTAATTGAATTTTCTTTGATTGTTTCCAGAGCTGGATAAATATAAAAAAATAATATAGAGAAATGTTTAAATTCTATTCCATTTTGGAAATGACAAATGATAAAAATTAAAAAATTGTAAAAATGTTCTCAACTTAAAAAAAAAAATCCCATATTATTTGTCATTTGTTTATTATTTTAGTTTTTTGAGTGACCTACCGGGACTGCTGTGTGACCTCTACACTGTCTATATATCAGGGTTTTTATCTGGCTCTTTGATTTGTAACTTTGGTGTTTTTTTTTTTTTTTTTAAAGACTCCAAATGAAGCTCAGAAACAGCATTTCTAGGATCAAAGATCACAAACTATTTAAAACATAAACTTTTAATTTAGGATAATCCAGTCTAGACGTGTCAGGTCTAATAAATCTTCACTAAGAAGCTGTGAAATCTTTTTTTTTTTTTAAATCAAAGCTAAAAATGATGAAACTGAGAATCAAAATTCAATTCTAATTTTGACCGACTCAGACTTTGTGTTTATAAGCAATGTAAAACTGGGAGGAAACGGTTCTGCAGGGACTTACCAGCGGTATTTGTTTTGAATCAAGTGTTGAGGGTTGGGAAGTGCAGAATTTTTCCCAGTGATGCAACAATGTATTTTATACACCATTATCTGCTTGTTTATAAGCATAAGAATTGCTTAAGAGAGAATGCTGCTTGTTGGTCCATTTATAGAGTAAAAAACACAGTGGGAGTTCTTAGTTCTGATGCTGTAGCGTGTGACCTGCCAACCACCAATCAGAGCTGATCAGGGTCCGATTGATTGATTGATTGATTGATTGATTGATGCATTTCTACTAATGAATATTTCAAATACAAAGTCTTTTGTACTTTGTTTTAGCATAATTAAACATAACGGTTTGACTTTATATGCTCCAGGTTCCTTGATAGAAATAGTTGAGTCCAGCAGAAAATGAAAGGCTTAAAAGTCTGTCCGCTGTTTAAACACCAAAGCAAATGGCCCTGAGCTGCATCAGAGCTCCACTAAACTCAAAAGGAAGAGTGTCTGTTTATTATGCAGGGAGAGACTGAAAGAAGTGGAGGTTTTAAGTTTCATTAGTTTAACAGACGGGGAAAATGAAGCCTTTGCTGATACGTCTTCTGTTTTGGATGTTTAGCATGATCTTTAAAATTCATCCAGGCTTGTTGAACTGTTCCCAGCTATGTGTTTTTAAATAAATGAAAATGCCGTGGCCCGGATTAGATTTAATCTAGAGCTGCACAATGTATCAAATATAATTCAGTGTTTGAAATATATTACAGTGGCGGTATTAGGTAGGATATTTGCTTGGCCAGGCCGCAGTGCTTCAGGAGCCACGCGCTCAAACTTTGCTTGCTGTTAATGTAGTATTAAGCCGGTCAGACTGACCTTCAGTCTCCTTTATGCCCGCACCTGATGTCGGTCTTAAAGCTCAGGGAGATGAATGGATGGCATAAAAGAAATAGCGGTGAGGAAAATGTGCTCATTGCAATATGAAATCATTGCAATATCAAACACTAATATTGCATATGTGTGGTTTCCCTAATAAAATGTAGACCTGATCAAAAAGCGTTGTCTAATCACGGACTATGTCGGCTGAATGCAGTAAACTCTTTTCTGACCTTGTTGAGGTTTAGCTTGTTTCCCCAGTCTAAGCAGAGCGATGGCCGTTCTTGCCAACATGCAGTCGTAGTAAAGATTGTTGGGATTACTGGCTTCTTGCCATCACAGGAAGTAATTAAAGTCTTTCATTGACCCTTTTTTTCTGGTTAGAGTTTTGTGCCTGGATTGTTGTGGACGTCTGGCTAATCATTCACAGAACGAGGAAGAGGAAAGCTAGCGGCAACCTGGAAATGATCAACGGCAGCAACAACTCTGCTGTTTGGACACTTTCCAAATCTGCCATTTATGCATTTCTTTGGATTCATCCGGAAACATTTGTCGTGTGTGCAATCTCCGAGAGAGTTCATAGTGTCCCAACATTTTATGGTACCTTTCCGCCGTGCGTCCACCTTTCAGTCACAAACCGACTGGCATTACTCACGTTAAAAGTCTTCATTCAGAGCGGCAAAACAGCAATAGCACGTTTTTAAAGAACCCAAAACACTTCCATGTTTGTTTCCCTTAATAGAAGTGGCTGAATTTAGCAGATTTTTGATGCACACCCTCTGAACCTGAATGTGTATACGCACTTTTAATGGTTTTATACTCTCCAAAATGAAATAATAGTCCTGCACTACATATTAATAGAAAATAATGTGTCGATTAGAGAGCTTTGGAACGTGATGTCACTGTTGTAGGCGGGGTTAGCAGCGCAGTGGCTCATGGGATATGAGCGCCATGTTGAAAGGCCAAGTACAATCACCAAAAAAATACCTTTTCTCGCATTTTTACTTTTTTTTTTTTTTTAGCATTACTCGGCTTTTGCTTTTTGTGGACGGCTGGTGTTGAACCTAGTCTATGTATTTTTTGGTCAAGTATCTTCTTTTGAGAAGCTGAAGAACTGTAATCACTTTTATGGCCACCTTCTGGGTGAATCTTGGTCAGATTGCCAGGTAGCATCCAGCATGCTGGCTCCTCTGTGGCAGTTTTTGTACCTCGTTACTGTTGCTCCCAGCTTAAAATGTAGGGCAGGGCAGCCTCATGGGCGCAGGTCTCAGCTACGCCTGCCATGTCGGTGCAGTGTGCACATTCAACAGTGCCAGCGTTGCTCAGCATGACCCGTGGTGTTAGCGGTGGGAGTGCATAGCCTGTGAACACATGCAGTAATAAATGAAAATGTTTAATGAAAAGATAGGATAAGGTAAGCGTACCCATTAAGCCCATGTCAGACTTTTGACTTTATTCATAATATTTATTTAATTTGTTCTTTAAAATGTGGAAAAGTAAATGAATACACTTTCAAATGAGCGATTAATTCATCATTTTAACAAATGATCATCTTTATAAACCATCTTAGTGTCTATGAAAAATATGTAAACTTAGATTTTGGTGGGCTTAATGGGTACGCTTACCTTAAACATCTTCACATATGTGTGTGTAATTTCATAAAGCCATATATTATTCATCTTCAAATAAAACAATATGCACCAAGCGTTTGTCCTGATAGTGTTTTCTTAGTCCTTTTTGAGCCTGAAAAGAACTTTGCACCGGGCGCGATCAGCAGACATAAACATTGCTGTGCCATCTGTCGGCAGTACCGTGAAGCTATCAGAAAGCACGACGGCGAAAGCTGATGCAGCTACTGCAGGAGCCAGGAGAGCGTCCTGCAGTGCCTCAACATCTCCAGGGTTAGGGGTACTTACTATTTCATTCTGCTGGACGCTGCTGACTCGGTCGGCTCCGTTGCCTCTCCTTGTTTACTCATTCCACGCATCCGTGATATCATTCCTCCGGTGGCGTGGTCTTGTTATGATAAATATACACAAAAGCGCTTTGTTTACTAACAAATAGAGCAAACAAAAAACAAAGTGTAAAACACAGGAATAAAATAAAATAAGCCAAGAGGGGACGATAATTTAAACTGAAAACCTTTTTGAATGGAACCAGACTGAGCTAATGGCGTAGAAATGCATAAAGTCATTATACGTGACTAGGGCCCTTTAAAGGTATATAGCTACGTTATATATACCAAAAAGACCAAAATCCAGTTAATTATGATATAATAAGGCTGTATGGACTTTTCCGATTTTTCCACAACTACGCTGGGAGTTGCACACCCACTCACCTCCATGGGGCTGTTAAGCCGTGACGTATCTTCCACTGCTTCCGGGTCCAAGTAGGCAAAAATCCATCGTTTATCCAACATGCCGCTGTGCTGTTCCGTGCTGTCTTAATAGATCGGAGACAAAAAACAACTCCTGCTGTCATTTTATCGTTGCCCGTGCGATGAGAGGGAGAAGAGGAGATGGCTGCAGTTGATTCTCCAGGAAAATATTAAAATGGTGCGATTTTTGCTGACTCGCCGCTTTAGCATTAAACTCACCTGTCGCATAAGCTAACTACAGTACATACAACGTTAACGTTTGACACTGTAAAGCATAAATACAAGTTTGAGAATTAACCGTAAGCATAAACCACAGTGTACTGTACAGCTCATGTGGACCCGGATGTTCACGCGTGACGTCAGAATTAACAACCGGATCGCTTCAGCTTGTTGACCAGTTGTCCGCGTTCGCAGTGACGTAACCCCGGAGACATGATGTTGTAGTGGTAAATATACACAGAAAAGGCTGTATTCACTCACAAATTGAGCAAACACAAAGCTTAAAAGACAAAAATAGCAAATACTACGCCAGCAGGACATAATCTTTCAGAAAAATGAAAAATCCAACCAGAGCGAGTGACTGCCGTGTCAATTTAAAGAAACGTCAAATAACGTGAATATTTACCTTTAACTGCTGCTGATGGAGACTTTTAAAAGAAGAAAAACAGAATAGCAGGGAAAAAGTGGTAAAAGCCATAAGGTTATCATAGTAGCCAATGATATAATTGACTGAGATTTCTACTAGTTATCACCAAATCAATCAGTTTTTTTCTGATTCTTGCATCACTGGCATTTAAGAAAAAATAATAATTAGGATTGCAATTTAAATATTTAGTTAAACCCTTTTTTTTTGCCATGTTTTATTTCTATTTTTGCTAAAAACCTTTAAGCCCCTTGTCCTAATATTAATGAAATCAATTGTATTTATATTTAAAGCAGATTTGAAACAACCAGACTAGATCACTGTGCTGGACTATAAATCTTACAGCAATAACCAACCAATAGTGAGCATTAAAAAAAAATCCGACAATAAAAAAAAAGATTTCTATAGACGTATAAAAGGTTGAATGACAAAGATTAAAATAAAAATCTACAACGGTTGAAGACATAATCAGCATTTGCGATGATTTCATTGGGAGCTCTATTGGGGTTATAGTCACTGTGGAATCCGCTTTAGGTCCAGGTCCCATTCGTAGTCCTTCATGCTTCACCTTTACCTGTATGATGTACAGCAACGTTCAGGGAGTCAGACGTGTGCTCAGTGCTGTGAATCTGGTCCTCTAAGCCCACCTTCTAACACCTTCTGGTGTTCATTTATTGGGACGAGCGAGAGGAGAAATACCCAAACTCCAAAGAGCAGAGAGAGAGAGAGAGAGAGAGTCTGTAAATCTGGACATTTCGTTTTTGTGGGAGTCGCACGGTTTTATCTACCCAGTGCTTTCTGCCCCGTCTCACCCAAACTTGAAATTTTATGTCCACATAAGCTTGGCTGAAAACAAAAAAAAGTCAGTTTCTCTAACTTTCTGGGCCTTTTCCCCAACCAACACATCTCTTTTCCTTCATTGCTCTAAAAATCTCCCAGTAATTGTGCATCTTATTGGGCCAAACGAGTAACATCGCTTTCCCCTTTCTCTCTGTGCATCCTTTTAAGTAACTGCCTGCTAATTAATTATCCTCGGACGTAATGCGTGCGAACGTGTTCCCGTGCATTTGCCGGCCCAAACGCGTGCTGGTGTGTGCGCGTGCGTGTTGGAGCGTACAGCAGCTAAAGACTATGAATGAGCTCGGATAAGTGCTTCGCTTCAAGGGCTCATTTCTGTTAACCCGTTCCTCCCTGCTTCCTGCAGATCAGGCAGGGCGGTGCAGTCCCCTCCTCCGTGCGGGTTTGTTAGGGGGAGAGGAAGATGACCAATCAGACGGCTCAGATGGAAACGGGGACAAAAACATATACGTTGATTTAATTTAGGGTTGTTTGCACACTGCTTGGGCGTAATCCGTCTACAGTTTAGATGCATTGAGATCAGATAAATTTAAGAAAGCTAGTTTATGTTCAATACGCACAGACTAAAGCCCTAAAATGTCCAGTTTCGCAATTCATTTCTCAGATTCATTTATTCCCAACGCAAAACTCAGGTCGGACTGCTTTGTAAAATCTTCTGCAATCTGCAAGAATATGACAATAAATATAACTTTTGTTTGCTTGCTCAAATTCAACTGTATGAGAACATCTTTGGCTCTTTTAAAATTATCATTACTCCTGCAGCTTTTGATTGGGAGAAGTGAGAATAATAAATAGAAGTTAGAAGTGGCACCGTTGTTGTTGTTTTTTTTGTTTTTTTGTTTTTTTACTTTAAATGACAACAGTAAAAAATCAGCTCAGCTTCCAGATGTAAAAGCTGAGTTAAAGCCAACCATGATGTTTGTTGTTTATTATTATTATTATTATTATTATTATTATTATTATTTTATTTTATTTTTTTATTTTCTTAACCATAAATACAGTTCTTGGTCTGGAAAAATAGAGAAATTTCCTGGTGTGAATATGAATGTAAAAGTAAAACCTTATTGGGCTTTATTATACTTTTCCCCCTCCGTCCATCTTTTCTCCACTCATCCAACCAAGGTTTTTGCAGGTTTTTTTTATTTAAAGTCTAACCACTCTAGGTCTATATGCCATATATTCATGGCGAGGTTCTGTAATGATGCTGAAAAATGTGGCTGACATGGAGCTGAGAACAAGGATTCACGTCTGGAAAATCTCTTGGAGTTTTGATGTAAACATTTTGTGGAACCATTGAATAAATGATGTTTAAAGATAAAGATGACTTTCTCAAACTGTTTCCTTGGGCTGCTGGCTATCTTTGGATCTTTTTCTTTATGAATGGGACGCGATGGCCCCGCTTTACAACATGTGGATGAAATGGTAATAAGCATTTTCAGAAAATGATTACGTGGCTGACGGAACCGCTCCTTTCTTTCTGCTGTTCTAGTTTGTCCGAGCAAGAACATCCGAAACAGCGTGAACAACCTCCGGACACTGGAGAACTGCACCATCATCGAGGGCCACCTGAAGATCCTGCTCATGTTCGGGGCCCAGACCAGTGACTTCAAAGGCCTCAGCTTCCCAAAGCTGCGCGTGGTCACCGACTACGTGCTGCTGTTCAGGGTCTACGGCCTGGAGAGCCTCAGCGACCTCTTCCCAAACCTGACGGTCATCCGCGGCAACAACCTCTTCTTCAACTATGCCCTGGTGATCTACGAGATGCTGCAGCTGAAGGAGGTGGGCCTGCGCAGCCTCATGAATATCACTCGGGGCGCGGTGAGGATAGAGAAGAATCCAGATCTGTGCTACCTGGCCACCCTGGACTGGTCCATGATCCTGGACTCGGTGGAGGACAACTACATCGTGGCCAATAAGAAGGAGCAGGAGTGCGGGGACGTGTGTCGCGGCATGGGGCAGGGCCGGGCCCTGTGCACTCAGACCACCATCAACGGCCAGTTCAGGGAGAGATGCTGGTCGCAGAAGTACTGTCAAACAAGTAAGTGCCAGTCTTGGTGACGCTCCGTCATTGCTTCTTGTAATTAGGCTCACACCGCCTTATAGCTGGCTCCTGAGGGACAGACGGCAGCACAGCAAATGCACAGAAATGTTCCCGTTGGCAGGCTGTTTCGTGCTGACACCACGTGGTTTATGGTGACGCGGCCAGAGGAAAATACAGGCACAAATGGACTGATGTTTTCATCCCCAGCGATGTGGTTAGTGACGTCTGTAACGTGGAAGGCAGGCGTCGCGGACAGACCGTGCCCTCCTGTTAGCGTTCATTGGCAGGATCTGTGGGGGCTGCATGAGCTGTGATCAAAGGGCGGCAGGTAAAAGCAAGCCAAATGCATTGTTGAGTGTGGGAATTAAAACGAAATAAAAGGCGGTCGGACTAAGAGGGCAGGTGTGGGGCCGGAGCTCTTTAAAACTTATTTAACAGCTTTTTTTGGGGCAGATTTTCCGCTCTGTGTTTGGTCGATGCTGGATCTCCTCTGCAAGTTTGCTGTCTGGTCAGTCTGTGATTCAGGCTTTTTTGTTACATTCATCTTACATTCATTGTTTCCAGGGAGATTACGCCTTCAGTTACTCTTTGTTACTTTTTGAGAGGCTACAATTAAGAATATGGCATCAGCCGTGTTTATGAATCAGCCGTGGCGTTCTGCGTTCCCTGTTGGCTCCTTGATTGGCTCCCGCACTCAATGGCAGGGAATCAGGACAGGAAATGGATCTCTCTACCTGTTTTGTATTTTGTTGTTGAACAGTCGATAATTACGATGCAATTCATCGTTTTTTTTTTTTTGTGTTAGACCAACACGGTGTAGGGCTTTGATGTTTTTCCTCTGTGCTCTGGTGGAGCAGGAAGTTGAAATCCATGATGCGATTTGCTGCAAGACACGTAGAGAACACAGCAAACATGGAAAAAGGTATTTTGGTCTAAGCTCCAGTCAGCTGAGACGAATATTTAACTGTAAGTGCAAAACCCTAAATCCGTCCTCTCAGTGAAGTACGGTCGTGCCGGCATCGTGGTGTGGAGGTGCTTTTCTCCAGCAGGACACGGGCCAAGGTGCACACAGTTGGCGGGAAGACGGATGCAGCTAATTGCTGTGGTGCAGGAAAACCATCGAGGCTCACGCAGGTGTTATACTCCCCTCCTCGAGGACCGGCGTTCCTGCAGCTGCTAGATGTGGCTCTGCCTCAGCTCACCTGGATCACATAATTAGGTCATCAGCTGGATGTCTGTCGCACTTGGCTGCACGAGGAGGCAGTTCAGTCCTTTGAGCCAGCCGTATTGGACTTGGGACACATCCAAATGTTGCAGGTCATCGGCCCCCGGAGGACGCCGGCCCTCATGGAGGCTGCAAAAGATTTGAGACCGGGTTATGGGTGCGAGGGGTTGGGAGGCTTTTGCAGAGTGCTGTATGGCAATATCTATTTGAAATCAGCCGTCTTTTACAGTTGATAACTAAAATAACATTTCATTTACCAGTGTGGATGTTTAGTTTTTTTTTTTTATATGCAATCTGCTGTAGGCATAAAGCTTTATTCATCAAGCAGCAAGAACGATATGTGGAATATAGATGCAGAAATTATATAATAAAATACATTTCTTGTAGTTTTTAAAGGATACGCGAAATAATGATCAACGTCAGAGCTGGCAGCTCCTGAACCAAATTTAACCGCCACTTAAAAAAAAAACTATTCAGTGAATGATACCTAACTTGACCCAAGTGATGATGACATTTTTACTCCTGGACTTATTTCAAGCTGGACGTTAAGAGAGTGAAGACGAATGTTGCCTGATAAACAGAAGCCGCTGCGCGCGGTGCGTCAGAGGCCGTGTTTGCGAATGTGCTCACGTCTCCCTTTCGCTTCGGTTCGGCCCGCCGGAGCGGTTACGACGCCGCGCTCTGCGTAATGCCATAGTTGCGCAGTTAAGTCAAGAGCCGAGTACGAGAGCAGAAGCCGTTTCTGGACCATGACGCAGTGCCGGCTGCACTGCAGCGAGGGGAGGGTGTGTGTGTGTGTGTGTGTGTGAGTCCACGGTTATTTCTGCTGTATGTATAAATATGGGCCTACAGGAGAGAGAGCGACAGTTTCCTTTAAAAAAAAAAATAAAGAGCCGTTTGTTTTACATTAAATAAAGGAATTACACTCTGTTTATTTATGCGCCCGTTAATACGTAACTTGTGATTATTTTGGATGCAGCCATGTTTCCTGAGTTCATCTCGCCGCGCACATTCGGTAGACTAAAGGAAGTAGGATTTTTATTTTAGCTTCTGTCGCAGTTCAGGAACTTACACGCACTCAGATGTGGGTAGCATGGTGAAGAAAGATTAGACGCAGCATTAAAGTTTATATACGAGTGGAAACTGTGGTGTTTTTGTGTGTGTTTTTTTGTTGTTTTCTTTTTTTCATTTTACAAGGCTCCAATTTACGTTAGGTGAAAGCCGGAGGGGGTGGGGCGCAGACTCCTCTGATCCTGTTACTGCTCCCTACATCCAGGGAAACCACGGTACAAATGTGTGCAAATGTGCACCTGTGGGTGTTGCTGTGTGTACGTAATAAAGCTGCACCTCATCAGCAATCCAGCGAATGAGAACTGACATACGTCTCCCAGCACTATACACTCACCGGCCACTTTATTAGGTACACCTGTCCAACTGCTCGTTAACACTTAATTTCTAAGCAGCCAATCACATGGCGGCAACTCAGTGCATTTAGGCATGTAGACATGGTCAAGAGAATCTCCTGCAGTTCAAACCGAGCATCAGTATGGGGAAGAAAGGTGATTTGAGTGACTTTGAACGTGGCATGATTGTTGGTGCCAGAAGGGCTGGTCTGAGTATTTCAGAAACTGCTAATCTACTGGGATTTTCACGCACAACCATCTCTAGGGTTTACAGGAAATGGTCCGAAAAAGAAAAAACATCCAGTGAGCGGCAGTTCTGTGGGCGGAAATGTCTTGTTGATGCCAGAGGTCAGAGGAGAATGGCCAGACTGGTTCGAGCTGATAGAAGGGCAACAGTGACTCAAATAACCACCCGTTACAACCAAGGTGGGCAGAAGAGCATCTCTGAACGCACAGTACGTCGAACTTTGAGGCAGATGGGCTACAGCAGCAGAAGACCACATCTGGTCCCACTCCTTTCAGCTAAGAACAGGAAACTGAGGCTACAATTTGCACAAGCTCATCGAAATTGGACAATAGAAGATTGGAAAAACGTTGCCTGGTCTGATGAGTCTCGATTTCTGCTGCGACAATCGGATGGTAGGGTCAGAATTTGGCGTCTACAACATGAAAGCATGGATCCATCCTGCCTTGTATCAACGGTTCAGGCTGGTGGTGGTGGTGTCATGGTGTGGGGAATATTTTCTTGGCACTCTTTGGGCCCCTTGGTACCAATTGAGCATCGTTGCAACGCCACAGCCTACCTGAGTATTGTTGCTGACCATGTCCATCCCTTTATGACCACAATGTACCCAACCCATGATGGCTACTTTCAGCAGGATAATGCGCCATGTCATAAAGCTGGAATCATCTCAGACTGGTTTCTTGAACATGACAATGAGTTCGCTGTACTCAAATGGCCTCCACAGTCACCAGATCTCAATCCAATAGAGCATCTTTGGGATGTGGTGGAACGGGAGATTCGCATCATGGATGTGCAGCCGACAAATCTGCGGCAACTGTGCGATGCCATCATGTCAATATGGACCAAACTCCCTGAGGAATGCTTCCAGCACCTTGTTGAATCTATGCCACGAAGAATTGAGGCAGTTCTGAAGGCAAAAGGGGGTCCAACCCGTTACTAGCATGGGGTACCTAATAAAGTGGCCGGTGAGTGTGTATATATATATATATATATATATATATATATATATATATATATATATATATATATATATATATATATATATATATATGGTATTTCCAATTTTTCCCCACATTTTACTAAACTATCAAATCATTCAAAACTGATCTTTTTTAAATATATAATAGTTTGTCATGTGGTGGACATTGGTACAAAGCTATCTATGTTAGCCTAGCTGAACTCATCGAGACTGAGCAGCAACTCGTCATCCAGAGCAAGCACAAGGCGACAGTGGAGCAGAACACCACCCCTTGTGTCAGCAGCTATCTGCACATAAGATCAGGGCGGGGGGTACTTTCTATAAGAAGGACCCGAGAGAAAGAACACGTGGGCAGTGGTAGCTGTGCTTCCATTAGTCCAGGAAAGTCACAAAAAGTCCCTAAATGCAGAAGGACTGAGCTAGGAGTACACACTGCAATAATTGCAAATAAAGCAGGAAGGGAGGAGCGTGTTTAGGCATGATGATACGTGTTGCTGCATGTTTGCACAAATAGTTTGGACAGCTGGTAATTTGTGGCAATACATTTGGAAAATGCGTTAAATAAACTTGGACGTCTCTAAAACCGAAGGATAGACGGATCAATATAATCATCCAACAGATCTTTTTTTTTCTGTAGTTGATGATGTGTGCTTCTTACAGAAAAATTTGGGCTTTCTGTTGTTTTTAAGCGTTTGCTCAATAAATGTAATTTAGATTATATATGTGATACTGTGAAAAGGTGTCAAGTAAACCTATATTCTCTCATATTTGTGTATTTTATGTTTTTTTTTTCTTCACTGGTGTTCAGCCCAGCTCACGACTATGTTCAGAAGAATTTATTATTAATTTGAATAATTTAACTTTTACTTGTTTTGTAGTCCACTTCACACTGTCTTGTTAATAATTAAGGCGTTCTGGCTGAATAACTATCCAAAGAACCAATATGACAAGTTTAGATGCTGACAAGACATCTGTGTCTCTGAACGCACTTTGTAAAGAGATATAAAAGGTTTTTTGAAAACGGTGGCGTTGTATGGTGCAATTTTATGATTACTTGATAAGTGGCTTTTTGTCTGGGGAAATAAAATAAATAAAATAGAATAGTGGGAGATTGCAGAAATGGAAAGATTATACAAAGGCAAAAAAAAAAAAAAGACTGAATGGGAGCAAACAAAGTTCCTTTCTGCTGCTGTCGGGCTCACGCAGCCGCCAGTCGTAGGCTTGCACAACTCATGCACACATAAACATACACACAAACATTGTGGAGGACAAAAAGCTTTTCAGGCTAAAGTTCACTTTGCCTTTGCCTACGTGCTTTATTGTGTGCTGTAGCTGTTTTCCAGCACACAAGGTGTCGAATCCCGACCACAGGAGTGTCAGAGGGGAGATAACTAATGAACCAATCGTACCCTCTCTGAGGCCGACACGGTCGCTCACGCTGCTCCTCTCACATCGTGGCGGATCCAAACAGGACTTCATGCGTCATCAGACGCCGCTCTGTGATCCTCTCGACCAGAGGTGAATTTAAGTTGGACGGTAGCCAGCGGTAGTGGACAGGTTTTAGTGGACGGTCCATGTGATTCTTCCAACATGGACTCTAAAGACGTTTAACGGGTCATACGGTCATGGTAAAAAGTAAGGATAGCTCCTTCTAGTTCAAGGTTTTAGATTATGTTTGTAGAGACAGAATGAAATAAATATCTAGTCTTTACTTGGGTCTGAAAATAAGAAGAAGCAACATCCTCGCAAACAGACGATAACTGTTTAAAAAGCTTAAAAAGCTTTAATGGATAATGACTCTTTTTGATACGATTCTGAGCTGCTCTATAAAAACAGAATTTGTGGCGGTTAGTCCAGATGTTTAAAACGATGCCAAGGCGGAGGGTAAATGGCAATGGCATTGAGTGGGAATTGTTATTCCTCAATTTCTCACTGCTAAGAGTCCGTTCATCACCTGAAGGACGGGTTTATCCCCAAGCGTAACACCGTGGATGATATTCCAGAGGGGATCTGCCAACAAAGCCGTCGAGACTCTGGTCTGGGGAATACACAGAAGAGGAAAACCCAAAAACAAAAGTTAGCTCTCAAACTTGGTAGAAGCAACAGAAAATGCTGGACTTGTTTGTAAAAAGTGTTTGGGGGGAAAAAGTGCCTCGCTGCTAAAACGAGCGAGGAAGCTTGACTTGGTCTGGCGAAATGGATTTTGAACAAACTAGGAAACTTTAGACTTCTTACACAGTGGCATGTTTAGAAAACAACCAACCCAGCGTATCACCACAGTAGTGGAGGGTTGATGATTTGACCAAAGCATCCGAGGGCTGAAGCTGGGCTCTTTTAGCAGAACAGCGGTCCCGCAGGATTCCTAGGCAGTCTGAGAAAAGTCTTCAATTTGATGGAAGGATTTTCCAAATCTGGAGAATTATGGAAAAATATTTGCCTACATTATTATCCCTGTGTTTGTCCCTCTGTCTCTGTTCTCCATCCATCCGCCCCTCTCTCCATTCGTCCTTCCTTGTGTGCCCCCCGTCTGTCCGATCATCCAGCCCGTTTGCCAGCCCTCCGTCCGTTTGTCCTTCCTCCTGTCTTGTTCATCAGTTTTTCCATCCATTCATCCGTCCACGGACGGACACGGCAGCAAACCCGCAGAAGGAATAATCCAAAAAAGGAGGAGAGGCGTTGAAAGGGAACAGTCTGTCAGCCTGGAAACGTCCAACCTGACAGAAATATAGAGGGAAAAGTTTGCCCAACTCCCTCCTCTACAGTTTCAATGTATTTTGTTTTGACCCATTTTTTTTTCTCCTCTTTGTAAAATGACTCATGAACGTAATGAGTTGTTGTTTAGGTGGACGACGTTTTACTGTCATTAAGGCTCTGATACATACAGCCTTGAAACTGAAAGAGGGCCCAGATGCTGTTTGCCGCCCGCAGCAGCCCAGCGCTGGTTGGATTTTACCTTTCAGCCGGTTGTCGAGCTTTTTCTTCTTAAATAAACCCTCTGCAAACTTACAAAGCCCACATTAGACACCAAAGGGAGTGTTTCCACTCCCACAGTTCTTAACAAGTCCCTAAAGTACCTCTTTTTTTAGTCCAGGCTTCACTTCTGTTGCCTATCTCCATCACCAAGTAAACACCATTACATAACACCTGAAGTCCTGACGTAGCAGAGCGGAGCGGCCATGTGGGGCGCGGGGACCTTAAAGAGGTAAAAACACCAAAGCAGGGAGCACGTAGAGAAGTGAAAATGTACATTGACACTCATCACAGCATATGATGCACGGTAGTCTTTGCTGCGTTTTCATGGGAACACAGTTGTTAGCCTTCGACAGGTGGTGAGCAAACGACAGCAGCTCCGTTAAAGCTTCAGAGAAGAAGCTGAACATCGGTTGCAAAAGTGGTCTCTGCTTTTTAAATCACCACCAACACACCTCATGTGCAGTTTGTGCAAGAATGACGGGCTTTAAAGGGACCAGGCAGCACTTTGTTACTGACTTTGTGCTACTATTTGGGTAGGTCTACCGCCAGGGACGTGTCCCAGCAACAGTAACACAACAAAATCTCTCCCGACACAGACTAGGGAAGAAACACTCTGAGCTACTAGGCAAAAAAAAAAAAAAAGAAAGAAATTGAAGATTGCTCATCTTCAATTAATTTTTTTTGCTAATGTACCCTTCGTGTGAAGCGACAAAGGTTTGGGCACATCCAGCATATCTGAAGCTGTCGTCTCGTGTTGTCTCAGCTGGGACACCAAGTGCTTCGGCCACGTTTCCATCAGCGTTTCATTTCTCATGCTATCAACTTCTGAACCCCTAAGTGCGGATAAGACCAGGAGGCCCGGAGGGGGACGGGGAGGGTCGGGCTTAGCAATATAAACAGAGCAAAACAAACATGGCGGGGCTTTTCATGTGCGAATCCCAGGTAAAAAAAACAAAAACAAAACACACACACACACACACACACACGTACTCGCACAAGCCTTTTGCCAGCGTGGCGAGCAGCCAAGTCGGAGGCGACTGAAGAGTGAAAGAAAGAAAAGGATTGTTTTTAGGATGGTAGTGCTCAGTGAGGCGTCCTGTTTCCCGTCGCCCACAAGCCAACAACAAACCCTCGCCTGGCCCTGCTCCTTAATTGGGCTTTAGAAGTGTTTCTGATTGGTCCTCTTCCGCACTCGCTCCTCTTCAGGTCTTACCCCGCACACTCTCTTGGTCTGGGCTCCACCGTTGTTTCTAATGAGAGCTAAATACCAAATAAGTGTTTTTAAAGAGGCCGTTAATCTTACACAACCATTTAGTTAAGTGAACGACAACAACTCGGCTTGTCAGATGGCGCTCTGCTTCATTTGTTAAAGGCCCTTTAGTTCCCCTATTGTTATGGGCGGCTGGTTTCACAGTGCATAAAATAAACCATTCCAGCACCCTTTATATTTGCCTTTGAGACCATTTGTTTATTTTAAACTTTGGGTGGTCTAAATTAGTAATGTACTTTAATACTGATAACATGTAGCTGGTAATATCTGATCTGAGGAACCCAGGTGAGGTGGAGGAAAATGTGTCCATTCTAGAGTGGGAACGCCTTGGGATCCTGCAGAATGTGCTGCAGAGTGGAGAGGGATGTCTGGGTTTCCTGCCTGAACTTGTTGACTCCATGACCTGATCTTGGATCAGAGGACAGCAGTGGTTGATGTAGTCTTCAAGTAAAATTTAGGCTGTTTATTGTAGGTATACTAAAAGTTTTGGTGCCAGAGCATAGCGCAACACTGGCCCCTCCCCTACCTGTTGCCATGAGGTGCCTGTTTCCAGCTGAACAATATAGTCATTTTTCCCTCTCCACACTAATTCAGCTGTTTATTTTACATCTTTGTGCCAAAAGGGTATTGTCCCTGAAAGTTTTCAGACTGCAAGAACCTCAGAGGCCTACACCTACGGTTGAGCTAAAGATTATTCATACCCCAGCAGATTTAGGTTTTTGAATATTTACATTTACATCGGAGTCATTTGAGCCGTGACCCGTCGAGGCAAAACAAAAACGCCACTTTCTACGATCTTCGGGTTCGCTGCCTGAAAGTGAGAACCTGTTTTATAGTTTAGATCCTAAGTCGAACACAAAGTAGTTTCCTTCTCTGTTCTGTTGAAAGCAACGTGTGCATATCATTTTAGGGGTCCGTTCGCAGTGCACTTAGTTTTTGTAAGAGCACCCTAATCAACTAGTTTCTTTAATACCATCAGGAATCGGTTAGCCGTTTTGTTTCTTGCAAATTTAAGAGTTGTTCTCTTCCAAAGACAGTTGTTTAATTTTCTCCAACTGGAAAACGGTCAAAAACCAGTTCGGTGCAGCTTCCAGTTTCCTCCTCCCGTCCCGTGTCTCAGCCGATGCCATCGTGGTGGTGAGCCACTCTCTGGAGAACAAAGAGCTGCACACATTTTGTTCTCATCGTTCCCTCGTTTATTGCTGTAGACGCAGGCGAGCTGCTCTTTGAAGCCGTCGGATCTCAATAGTTGGAGCTTTTTCCCGCGGTTGCTCGCCTTACATCAGCACACATGTTCCCAATCACTGCTGTTGCAGTCGCCGCGAACATCGTAAAAGAGACCAAGGGTGAAAGGAGGAATCAGGAAAACTGAATGAGAGGAAGGAGTTTTAGGGGGAGATGTATTAATTATGCTCTTGTGTTTTCCTTCTCCTGTAGCTTGCATCGTGGTTAACAAATCCAAACTACCTTTGATAAACTGGCACTGGTTATGTGTGCATGTGTGAGAAAGGGCGCTTGATTCGCTCAGCCTGAATCATAGTGGAGCAGGCGGGGCTCGCCCTAGGGGATCTGGGAAACCGTCGCTCCTCTCTCCTCCATCTCATCAATGGGGCTTGCTCTCCCACTTCCTGCTCCACACACACACACACACACACACACACACACACACACACACACACACACACACACACACACACACACACACACACACACACACACACACACACACACACACACACACACACACACGTAGGAAACCCACATAGCAAGTGACAGACAATCACACACTCATAAAAAGTTGTACTATCGTCCTGAAAGGATGTGTAGCTTCTCTTGCACCCAGCAGCTTTCTTCGTTTTTCAAACTACCTGCATTATTTTCACTTATTTTTTCGATGCAGACAAATTTATAGGCACCCTTGGTAAAGATGTGCTAAAAAATAAACAAATCCTGTAATTGCCAAAGAATAATTCTCACGCTGAAAAATGTAGGAAACGCCGACCTTTAACTTGAGTGAATTTACAAATGGAAATTTGAGGAAATTGAAGCTATTCTTGTTGCCGCCCTTAACAGCTCCAGAAAACAAATGTAACGGAAGCTTTGGTTTCTGCTTCTGTTCATTCAGGTATTCAAGAGTTTCTGGGAACCTGTAATTGGTAATCTGTGACCTTCTGTTTCCCTGAACAAGAAGCCATATTTATCTCCTTAACGACCAATAGATGGTAACTACATGCCGGGAAAATCCTTTTTCTGTTTTAGTGTCACAAACTTAAACATGTAGAGTCGCTAAATGCTACCCGGAGAACTGAAAAGGAATGAGTGCTTTGGTCAGATGAGACAAAGGTTGAGCTCTTGGACAAGAAATACTCCAATGTGGGTTTGTGTTTGAATTAGATTAGAATTTAGACAACATTTAACCAAATGAACAGAGAAATGGCACAGAATATCTTTAATAAGATCCAACATCTTCTGTGGACATCTCAGTCCCCAGATATAAGTCCTTTAGGGGTAAACTGAAGAGAGATTAGAGAGGAAGAGAACTGGTCAAAGATCCCTCACTGTATGCACCAATCCATGTATAACAATTAGTTCTCAAAGTAATTCAGAATAAATGTACTAGGGTTGAAGGTTGGGTTTTTGTAAAGATCCTTACGAGAAGTCCCAGTAAATGTGTCCGCCTCCCTAATGTGTGTAGTGTGAAATGATTTTTCTCTCTGTGACGTTTTGTTGGAAAGCATGTTGGCAGGCGCTTCGTGGTCACATCCTGAGCTCTCTGCAAGGACTTCCTCATTACTTCCTGCCTTTGTGCAAACTACTTCCCACGGCCGAGCGCCATCACTGAGCCCCGGGGAGAGAGTTTTGAGGGGGGCATATTTTCATGTGAGGGATAAAAACGAAATGGAAGACAAACTCGATGGAGGTATCCCAAAGTTTTGATCAAGCTCGCCAAACTCAGAGGTTTTCTTCATTAGAAGATGCCGTCTGGCTAATGCAAACCCACCAGGCTGCTTACCGGTATGACAGGAAAATAAGAAAACAGCCAGCTTAGACCAGAGGTGAGGATTCAGTAGTGTGTTTGTGTAGGAGGAGGGGGAAAAAACAACACAACCGTCCCTTGGGTTGAGGACAGGGGATTATTTTCAGGTGTTTTGGTGGATCAAATGACAGTCTGCCTCTTAGTCTGACATTAACACGGCTGCACACATTTTATGTTTTTCTGACTACGGTGGCAAACTCTGCGCCTCCCATCTCTGCATCCTCACATCCGACCTAAATGCCGGCTGGGCTTGACAAAACGCAGAAGGTAAAATCTTCCTTAAAACTGTTCCTCAACCCTCCAACACCTCTCTGGAAATAAAATATTTAAAAACAGGTTGGTAGCACATGCGTGGGACGTCAGGGCGAGGTGGACAAGGATTCTAAGATTGCAAGGATTTTAATTTGAGTACATTTAGTACTACAGCTGGAGCTACATGACATTTATGCTTTTTTTTTTGTTCATTAGTGTCTAGGAATATTGAATTAGTAAGTTTTTCCCATTACACTGGGATGATATTATTAAAAAAAATGAGTTGTGATTGGGTTTTTCTGAAGATAATCATCAAAAACGCATAACCAATAACGAGTAGAAAAAAGTATGTAAAAATTCTTAGATTGATCACCCAGACTTCTTTCTTTTGTTTTTAAGCTTTATTCAGAAATACAAGGCAATACAGAACAATACTATACAGTAAAATGAAAACAATTACCACCAGGGGACTAAACGTATTCAGAACCCCAGATCACATAAATAAGTTAAAGAGAGCACATAAATTAAGTTGTGAAAGCCTTCACATTAGTGGAATTTCTAATAGTTTTGACATGTTTGTGTAACCTCATCTACAAAAATGGAAAGGAGTGGTCTTTGATTTCTGTAACGACAGTTGTGGATATGCCATTTAGATAGAAATATGAGATTAATGATATAGAATTGCTGAAGCCAAACAATACGTGTCCAAAGCAAAGGGAAACATGTGGCTCAATGTAGGTAGAAATAAGGGAGCAAATAGCTTTACAAAATGTGTTAGAAAAGGGGCAAAACCAAAATAAATGAAAAACACCCAGACTTATTTCATACAGTCCAATAAACCAGCTCACTCTCGCCACCTACTGGCCTGGAGTGTAAAGCTACAAACCGATGATGCTCATCTGCCCTACATTACTTTTAAACACAAGCGTGCATGAATCTGAAAAGGTTTAAAGGGTCTTACGCACGTGAAGAGATTTCATAGAGCACTAGAGATACTTAGTCAACGGAGGTAGTGCATGTAAAAACGTCTACTATATTGCTGTTAAAGTCGTATCCTCAGTTTCACAGTTGGTGTCCATGGATACCACGTCTGAAGAGGGGTTTCATGTAAAATAAATGTAACGCGCTTCATTAACTGACTGTAAAGTTGCTGCTTCAGTGGCGTTGTGATCACGGTCACGCGTACGTGACCTCAGAAGCACGTGTTAGCGGCTTAACTTAGTTTGTCACCACAGCTGCTGTCGAGTATTTAGAAAAGAGGAAAGTTGTGATCCGTGAAATCCTGGGAATTTCCTGGCTTGGTGGTGCAGCGGCATATCAGCTTGAACGGTCTACATCACCTTCTTGGGAAAGAACGTTTCAAGAAGCTAATCGGAGGCATTGCTGAATGAAAACCACGTTCCCTTAAAAAAAAACTGAAGCCAATTTAGTCTGAGTATTTCCCAGTAGTTTCACCCAGGCTGTTTACTTCACTGAATATTAGGTCCTTGACTTTCAAAAATAAGTTTTTTTTCCCCTGAAATATTTAACAAGTCTCCCTAAGGGGAAAAATATCATTGGTATTCTCCAGAAAGTCGTGGCTTACCGAGAATGTGTTGTCTCTGGGAAAGGAGCGCAACTTTCAGTAAGGTGCAGCTTTGATGGTGGCTCCAGCTCAAGGGTGGAGTACAGAGAACCTTTTTTCTGTTTCTGGTAATACGTCTGACCCCTGAGACGAGGCAAGCCAAATCCTATGAAAACATTTCAGGTGACTGTGTCCCTGAGAGAGAGAAAAAACACCTAGTTCCAGTTAGAGTTGACCCAGTACAGGATGAGGGGGGGATATAAAAAGAGTTTGAAATGTATGAGTAGGGCAAGGTAGGACATAGACATGTACATGTGCTTAAGAGGTTCATCAAAGTAAGTTTGATATCAGACAAAGATAACCAGAATTTGAAAAAAAATCCTATTATTAAGTGATAATTTCATTAATTGGAAAAAAGCTATCCAAACCGACCTGGCCCAAAGTGGAAAAAGTAATCAACCCCGAGGGTGTCCCCCAGAAAACCGGCTAATCCTGACGGTAGTTGTAGTAGTCATGAATAAAAATGTGATGTTTGAAAGGCATTCAAGTCCATTGCTTTGGGACAACCACAGTGAGAACCATCATTTCACTGTTGACTAGCCTTAAAATAGTGGCGTAGTCCAAGCCCCGACTTGAGTCCGGTTTAGATGCTGTGCTGCACAGGCGTCAAACTCCCGTCCTCGAGGGCCGGTGTGTTGCCACCTTTAGATGTCTCTGCTTCAACATGCTTGAATCAAATCACTAGCAGGACTCTGGAGAACTCGTCTGCATGCTGAGGAGGTAATTTGGCTATTTGATTCAGGTTTGCTGGACTATGGACACATCTAGAATTTGCTGGACACCAACCCTGGGGGTCCGTGGCGTGACATTACACAGGCTGTTGATGTGAGGCAGATGACCGTTCATACTGAGCCCGGTTCTGCTGGAGGTTTTCCTTCCCGTTAATGGGTGGTTTTTCTTCCCGCTGTCGCTTCATGCTTGCTCGGTATGAGGGATTGCTGCAAAGCCATGTACAATGCAGACGACTCTCCCTGTGGCTCTACGCTTCTCCAGGAGTGAATGCTGCTTGTCGGGACTTTGAAGCAATCAACTGGTTCTCTTATGTAGGAAATTTTTGACCAATCTGTATAATCTGATTGAATTTGACTTTGGAAAGTGCCTCGAGATGACATGTTTCATTAATTGGCGCTATATACATAAAATTGAATTGAATTGAAAACCAGCCACTGTAGCTGAATTAAAACAATCCTGCAGAGAAGACGGGATAAAAAGTCCTACACATCGCCGTGAAAGACTACCAGTTATTGCAAACGCTTGCTGCCACCAGTTATTAGTTTTGGAGGCAATTGCTTTTTTCACATAGGGCTAATTTGTTTTCATAACTTTTTTCCCAGTGTAAATTAAATCATAATTTGTAAAACTTCTTGGTATTTATTTACCCAGATTGTCTTTGTCTGATATTAAAATGCGTTATCTGCTCAGAGGATATCTGCAAATAGTTTTTCTATTATAGGACTGTGAACAAGTTCATAAACGCGTTTAACTCATAAACAGACCAGGAAGCTGTTGGCACATGTAAACAGACCGGCACAGCTTCATTTGGCAACAGCCGGTACTTTCCTTCAACCTGTTACCTTTCTGTTGAGACTTGTACGTTTTTTTTTTTTTTTTCGTTTTTTTTTTGCTGCCATAAATCCTTTCAGATCTCCAGAAGAAGAAATCTGATAAGAAATGTTTACCTGGAAACTAAAGGAGGGATGATGAAATGCAGCATTCACATGAGTAAACGTGTAAGAAGGTGCCAGGAGTGTGTGAGTTGATGTTATGCTCTGATAAAGACGGATGTAAAGGTATGAGGTTTGGTTTATGTAGCAAACCTGGGCGAATCGGTCAGTTTTCTCACTCTTCCCATGTTGGTTGCTGAAAGGGGCTTTCCTGACTGCTTGTACATCTGTTTTAATTTGTCCGTTCTGATTATGCCTGCCATTGCAATCCTTTGGAGAAAGGCGACGCTGTAAAGGTGATTAACCTATAAGGTCAGTCAGCTGCCATATGCACTGACCCCCCTGGATGCTTGAAAGGTAATAATAGATGTTGCACAGCGTATAAAAAAAAAATGCTCCAGTAGTTCTGCTGTTGTTGCCTGAATGCGTTCCCTGTTCATACCCCAGTTCAGTAAAAACATCTATGGATTAAACACGGTTATCAGCTTTATAATCTCCGTTGAGGTTGTAAGATGTTTTTGCGTTTCCAGTCAATAGTTTTACTGACATGGTTAGGACGTCTGGAAATGTTACAAAAAGCCTAGAACATGAAAGGAGGGGGGAAAACGGCTTACCCTGCTTCTATTTTTCTCTCTGCTCCTGATGCTCCTCCTCATGTGAAAGGTCCTCCCTTTTTCCCTTTCTTCTCTTCTCCTCTCTGTTTTTTTTTTTTTTTTCATTTGTGCTCTAGTTCTCCTCCTCCCCCCCTTTGCATGCTGTGGTATGCAGACATGCAGGAATTTCTGGGCCTCAAAATGATAGACCAAACTTGACGGCCCTGGCTCCAGTTACCAAAGATGGCTGCTTTGACAGTGTGTGCGCCTGTGATTGGAGCAGAGTTACTCCTCGTGTGATTGGTCATAAAATGTTGGTCCACACTTCATGTTGTTGGCCTAAAGCAGACGTTTAAGATCAAATGTCCTTGATAATCCATGTCGTCTGCCGTTGCTGCACACCTTCTACCGCTTCATGGTTCAACCTTGAGGTTTGCGAGCAGTTTCTAGAGATAGTTTAACTTTTTTTTTCTTTCTTTTTTTTTTACCTTGGGAAGGTTCAAAGAAATACAATACCTATATAAATAATCTGTATCTTAAGATATAGAGATAAAAAAGTATAAATGTTTTAGATTATAAATTAATTTAATGTCAGATACAAAGAATAAGAGTACATACAAAAAGGGTGATTGAAATGATTTTCATTTATTTTGGGAAAAAGCAGTGCGAAATCAGACTGAAATAATATTTGTAAGGCTTGGTTGGTTTCAAAAGCTTTTATGTCTCAATACAGGGATCCTTTAATTTAAAACTGCTTTTTGTATCTCCTTAGGTTATCTGTGTCAGATGTTAAAATTCACTGCACTATATAAACCTGAGTATCTTAGTTTGAAGACTTTATTTTGAAAGGCATTATTCATGCCTAGGAATTTGAAACCTAATGTAATAGTGCAGGATGATAAATTACTAGGTGAAAAATGACAGATATGACAATCGTATCACCATTTTTTTATTCTTACAGTTCCTTATAATAATGAGTAATTGTTAAAAAAAATACATGTAACTATTGTAGATGTACATGTAACAATTTAGTGAGTTAAAGACATTTCACCATCTGTCAGTCTCTAACTGCATTGAAAACATCTATATGTCTGATTGTAAAGCTATATAAACGTGTTCCCAAAGATGATTCCTTTTCTATAAAGTGACATGTTCTTTTTGTTATAATTCAGTTTTATTTATATAGCGCCAATTCACCACACGCGTCATCTCAGAGCACTTTACAATGCCAAATTTAAATACCCCACATTCGTCCTCAATGTGGGGAAACATTTTAAAATTCTTTTACTACTTTGTTCTTTCTGTCACATTTAAGACTGCTGTGATTGTGGCAAAAATAATAAATACTAATAATAATAAATTGAAATGAGAATATATTTGCACTTGGTAATAGGTTAGAATTTGGTGGTTAAACCAGGGTGAATTGTGGCGCTTAACATGTCTGAGTTGTTTATGTTATGTACTTATGGCTGTTTAAGGGAAAAGCTACTGTTAAATTTAAACACCTTAAATACAGATTGAATAAAGACATTGATTTGGACCCGTGGCTTGTCTTTAAAATAAGCCATGATCTAATGAGTTAGTCCCCCATGATTGCATGTGTTTGGTTGTGTATCACCAGGCAGAGTGACGTCAAACCCCGTGAATGTTTGGCATGCCTCGGCTGTTGCCCCCACATCCCCGGTGTCTGCTGCTCCGGGTCTTGTGATGGCATTGTTGCACCTAAAATAACGTATCGGCCTGTAGTTCTGCTCATAACTTGGCCCAATCTGCTGCACTCCACAATATGTTTGTGGATCACAGGGCACAGATGACTCTCGCAATCCACCTGTTTTGCATTGGCTTGCAGATTATAGACCTATTATTATTATTATTATTATTATTGAACCTTTATTTATACCAGTAGTCTTATTGAGACACAAGTTCTCTTTTACAAGAGACCCCAGTTAGGGCATATGTAAAAACTCATTCATGAAAAGTCATCCGACCTCTTGTGTGATGTTAGCACAGTGGCTAGTGGGCTTTTACTGTGAGGAATCTTACCATCACATGCTGTCAGTTTTCCTTTTTTAGATTGTCCTGTGTACCGGGCCAAAAACCGAAGAGTCCAAATCTTAATTAGGGTTAATGAGATCAGCTGGACTAATAGTATTTCTTGTGTGTGGATAGGGTGTAATCCAGTGTAGTCCAGTCCATCATAAGGGAGGGGCAGTGCACAATATGCGCACGACTTGCAGCCATTTAACTCGCAACACAAACCATTATGGAGTTTCCTCTGCATGTTATTGCTTTAGGAATATGACACCACGGTAAACGCTTCCTGGTAAAAAAAATATATATAAATCTCTTTTTTCTTTTTTACATAATCTGGGTAGAGGGTGCTGAGTGAGCACAAAACCCAAATGGTCGTTCTCTCACGACAAGGTCAGATAACAAATGCCTTCTGTTGTCACCCACATAAAATCTAAGCTTGTAGGAGAAGTGATGATTGAAGTCCTCTTGTCACCGAACATCTCTCTTCCTGCTGCCCTTTTCCTCCAATGCAAGCAGGACGCATAGGCAGCGGGAAGTCCCACTGGCTAATTTACCCTAATTGGTGTCAAAGATTAATTGATTAATGGAAGTTTGGAGGGTGAATATCTGTGTATCTGTCTCAATTTTAATAGAGGAGGAGCATAGTTCATCATAGATGTGTTTATGGCTCAGTTGCAGAAAGGCAGAGACGGGCATGGGCCAGTATCAGATCCTTTCGGAACGATAAACTTGAGCCAAAATGTAGGTTTCATTAAAGTTTAATACTAGACAAAAATGTTAAAAATTCTGTGTTTATCTTATATTTATTTTACACCCAACAACCTTTGCTGCTGGTAAATATAATATATTTATTTACTCTTTTCATAAATGTGTTTTTTGTATCAGGTTCGCTGTTTTGAATGTGCTGGATGTCACCAGTTAAACCATAGAAACCCAGTAGTTAGTTTTTAAGAAGTTGTAAGCAGCGTGGGCGGTGGTCTTCCCAGGGCGGCCCGCCGTCAGGGATGCCATGAGGAATCGATACCTTCTGGCATCCGTAAATTTATCTCAATTGATATAAAACATAATATCTTTGAGTTATTACTGTTTTTGATGAGTTCCATAATGAAACAAGTTTTTGAGTTAATTTCTTGACTGTGTAGTGAGCGGCAGTAGTGTAGGAAAAGTGGTGTTTTTTGAGCCTGACCAGTGATGTCCGTTAGTTTGCCTTTAAATCTGCCTTCCTTAATTTACCTTTAATTAAAAGCATCAAGCAAATTAAGTTAAGAAGAAAAAAATTGGGGAAAAAAATTAAAAGCCTGGTGATTTCCAGCAACTTTCACTGTGTTCCTACAATTTAATAGTAGACTTTCTATATCGATTTATGTTAACAGGTGGTTCTTTAAAAAAAAAGCCTTCCCAAATTTTTTATTTTTTTTTTTTTGTGGGGGGGGGAGGGGGGCGCAAATTTTTTCATACAGTAGGCTGAGAGGAAAGGGGGTTTGAGAGAGGGGGAAGACATGTGGCAAAGGATCTCAGGCCGGAATCGAACCCGGGTCAGCCACATCGAGGACTAAGGCCTCCATATACTACCTCTGCGCCATCAGAGCACGCCCAGTTTTCCCATATTTCTGCATGAAAGATGTTGGGTTTTTTTATTCGTCTGGTGCAATATTCTAATCTTAAATGCTTTTTGTCAAAAAAATTCACAGAAATAAGACTTTAAAACATCATTAGGCTGTGTCAATCTATATAACGCGTTTCCCTTAGAGAACTGAGTTACTGAAATAAATGGACCTTTCTAATTTATAGAATAGGACTGTAATACATATATGTAATACAAATAATCAAGCGATGTGTGATTAAATGGACCTAATTGCATCTGGGAGCAGTTGTTTTGAATCACAGTGGAAACTCGAACTGTCCTTGAAGCTTTAGCCTGCCAAAATGGATTGTAAACTATTCCGACTTCTTTTTAATATGAGAAAATGTAACTGCATCCTAAAGAGTACTTATCCTAGCCCTCTTGCTGTGAATGTTCATTAACTATTCATATTTCTATCTGGGGTGATGTTACGCTGTGTGAGAGATGGCAGGTGCTGTAGAACAGGATTTATGCTAACATTATTAAAAGAAGACAAATCATTAAGAGTTGACACCTTAAGTTTTCATTAGCATATTATGTTAATATATAATATAAAACAGTCGTCTCCTTGTGTATGTTAGAAAATGTCCATCCCTACCTTACCTCTGTGGTCTCTAAAAGGCTGCCAGTATGTCTAGATCCTGCGTTTTCCCCGACAATGAGAGACAGAGCTCAAAAGGATAAAGCAGACATGTTTCCATGAACTCCATACAGCCTTCCTGTTACCTGCTGAAAGTCTTGCTCTCTCTCGCACCGCCGCGAACATATCTTCCCACTTTCCCAGAGCTTTGTACTTCCTCTGGTTTCCTTTTAAATACCATATTAAAACTGATAATAGCTGTGGAGTAAATTTAAAGATCTTTGAGTTTCTGACATGCCAGTCAGGGTTGATGCAGCTGAAAATCAGATTACTTGGTGCTTCTCTCTAATACTCGTTGGTGTACTTAGAGCCTTATTGTATAGATTAAACCTGTGCTGTTTTAGTTTGATAACGTCGCTGCGGGTGTAAACACGTTTCGGCATCTGTTTAGAGTTTGGCTGAAGTGTCGCGTTCGGACGCCAGGGGAAGAAGCATGGTGCACAATAGGAAGTCAAAGTAATTTGCTCTCATATGTTTTGCGATACTGTTAGTCCAGAAGGATTTATAGTCCGAAAAATGCAGTATTTATTATTTTAGAATAACAGATGGACAGTAGCCCACAATGCTGCAGAAAACCATCTTAAAAACACTTTTAGCTCTTATTCTGCCTCTGGACATTTTTCAGAGGGTGCAGCAGATGCTGGCCTCTTCAGATCTTTGTGTTGGCACCAGAAAAACCAAAACCTTGACAGGATGTCAGAATTTATTTTTTTTTATGTCGTGTAAAGAGCTGGAGTGGGCGGGGCCTGTGTTAAGTAACGGACATTTAAAGACGGCACGATGGACAAGACAAGACAAAAATCACAATATACAAAGAAATGTTGGAAGTCTTTGATGATTTTAATCTTCCTTCTTGAGTTGATATTCATAAAATTTTATTTGCAAGTAGGAGTGGGCAGCGGATTTATAAAGCTGGCCTCCCCCCCGCCCAGTTTGGTGCCTCCGTTCCTTTCGGTGTTTCAGATTGATGCTTTTATTGTGTCTGATGTCACGTCTTCACCGACTTATGTCACCTGACTATGAACAAAACGTCTCATCCACAGCATTGCAGCTCTGAGTGCACAGATGCGACGAGATGACGCGTCATATTAAGCTGTCTCGTGCTTCAGCCCTGACTGATTTAAGGTGGTATCATCATATTTGGATAGGTTTCGTCCTGCCTGAGTGCAGTCTGAACGGAGAAAATGAGTCACGCATGTGTCCCAGTTGGGGTTTTGTTGCTCCTCTCGATTAGAACCGTGTTGCTCCCAAAGCTGGGAGGTGATTCCCAGTTTCGTGATGAGCGTATTTCATAGTGACATTTCTGCCTATTAATTTAACTAATTTTACTGGTTTTTGTAAGCAGACGGCTTGGTTTCCTCAGAAATAAACGTTCATTCATCAGCTTTTATTCTCCTTTTATTCCCGTTTCATCAGCAGCTTAAAAGGCGGGAACCGTCAGGGTCCCACTGAACTTTTTTCTCCAGAACTTGATCCGGCCGCCTGTTAGTGGACCTCCACTGACAACACCTGCATCCCCAAGAAAACGCAGTTCTTCCTTTAGTCCCCCGATGCTTTCTTTCTCTTTTAATGTATGTGTGCTCCTTATTTCTTATTCTTTTGTGCTACACTCTAATGTACATGTATTATGCATACACACACACACACACACACACACACACACACACACACACGGTAGGCGTGAAACTGGCGAATACTCACTCGTGGGTGTACTATTCTCTTCCAACCGTCACCTGCTGTGCAAATCCCTCACCCTGCGTTTGTTTTCCAGGCAGGCCCCTAAAGGGACGCCGTGTGCCCGAACCTGTCACTGAGCTGAATTTGGCTGAGGATCTTTTCTAGCCTCTGCGCTTTGATCACGTCGTGCCAAACCTGCAGCTGTAACAGTCCTGTGAATTTTTTTTATTTATTTATTTATTTTTTTTTTTTTTTAATGAGCTGGCAGCCCCGACGTTGTTTCGCCCGCCGCTTAGGATGCAGGGAGAAGTCAAACGTAAGAATGGGCTGCCGCTGATGGGAACTAAAGGAGCTTATTTTGCTCTTTATGCTCCTGCCAAATTGTGGGATTGCACAAATCAAATTAATTACAGATTTACAACAAAAAATAAATAAATCAGAGTCTTACACATAAGTCGAAAGAAGCTGCCAGCATCATGTTTGGTCCCGACAGAGGAGATTTTATCGCTTATTTCCCCCAAAAAAGGATTTAAATCCTTGGATTTATTCCACAGGAGCTGGTTGGTTCGGAAATGGCAGTCGGGCCCGACGGTACGTTCACACAGTTTGCGCAGACGCAGCAGCATCCAGTACAGCCGGCATCAGGGGGACGTTCGCTGTTATTTCATCGTCTGCTGTGTTTAAAGTGAACAGCAGGAAGGTTTTCACTAATATCTCAAAAATGGTTGACCGGTGCTCAGCACTCGGCCGCCGCTGAATGATTCCTGGACGACGGACCCGGGACAAAGAGCTGAAGAGATCGGGGGGTTACAAAAGGAAACCTGGCCACTTTTTCAGAAACTTTCTTCTATCGTTTTGCGATGGAAGAGTTTGGTGTTCGGTCACTTCCTCTTTGAGAAATTTCAAAAGCTGCACACTGTTCCGGTCGATTACCCTAAAGACAAAGGAAGAGGTTTACGAAACGTCCTCAGCTGCGCAATATACTGATTCACAATCGACATCACAATATTGTTTGCAGGATTGCAGAGGACAGCTTTGATGCAAGGCCTTCACACTCTGCACACTGATGAGTTTGGCTTGTTGGATTGACTCTCGCTGCCTTCATTGCCAACCCCAGATGTATCTACAGGATGCTAAAGCTCATGGAGAGGGGGTGGATCGATGGAAAGTTTTACCACAGGTGACCGTTAATTGTGCTGCATTAGACGCACCGGGGCAGCGTTGTCTGTTCTCTTCTGTCGACAATATGAAATACCACAACAAAAATTTAGCATCACAGACAAACACGGCGCTGTTTGCGCACGCCGTCGGTCTCGCGTCTGAACTGGGAATTTGAAACCTCTGGGAAAATTGCCATTTGTGCGTCCTTCAGTAGAAATCAAAGGAGGAACAAACTGGGAAGGCTGTTCATGTGCACAAGGTCTTTTTTTCTTTTTTCCTCCTTTGGGGCCTTTCCAGTGAAAAGGCAGCTCCCTCACGGTTACTCGCCGTCTCACACTTTTGCAGCGTTGCAGACAGAAACACGCAGTGAACGGGTGGGGGGGGGGGGGGGGGGAGAGGAGGAGGGGTGAGCACTTCTATGGAGAGAGAGAGAATCCTGTGAAATTATTACAGCTACTCCTTTTAAACTCGCGCCAGGGGTTCTGCGTGTGCGGAATCAACACGTCTCTGTTCGAGGACGACGGAGGAAGAGGGGTGCGAGCGGCGTAAACGGGCGTTAATTCGCTGGTTTCTGCATGTGACGGAGGGGAGAGCTCACAGTCGCTGAGAGTAATCTGCTCACACCCTTCATGTGCGAAACCAAGAAACACAGAAGAGGAAATTAGCCTCGCTGAAGCGTTTTCTGGTAACCAAATGATCAGCGGCGTCTTTACGTCGACCCCACCCCCTCGTTCCGTGCGCTGCTCCCTTCTTCTCAGCACGTGTATCGCTGCGTTCGATTGACTGTCACACACTGCATCAGTCCTCACCCCTTGCTCCTCCCCGCCCATCATGGCTGCAGGCCTGTTTATGGTCTCTGCGGCTGGTTTTGCATGGAGGCATGAAATCTTGCGAGCGTCTACCTCAGCTCTGGCATAATCTCCAATTCTGCGCTCGGCGGCTAATAGCGAGCGCTTACGGCAAACGTCTTTAGTCTGCCGGTTATTGGAACTAAGATTTTAATTAGGGGGGGTTTTAGAGCGCCGCACACTGCATTAGCATTACAACAGGGGCGTGCTTGAGGGCTGCATTCGCATGCAGATGCTGAGCCGTCCTCTTAACCGTCTGACATATCGGCCGTGGTAAACACGGACCGATGGGACGCCTGGGGCTGGCGCATCCTTTCCTCGTGTATGGTGGCGTTTTTGTGCTGTATTCCCCCCCCCTTCCTGCTTTTATTTTAGGGGTACCGCGTGTTTCCAGAAATACCTCGAGTCACAAGCACGAGGTGGTGGGATGATTGATGGATTCATGCCGCAGCCTGTCAAACGGGCTCGGATTTTAATTTGATTTAAAAGGAAGTTGTTGTGGAACGCTTCATGCCTGTCTGCTGCACGGTTGTCCATGTCTTCGCACAGTCCCCGTCACGCGGGCTTTAGACAACAAATGTCCTGTTTGCGATTTGCTAAGAATCCCCTTTTAAGCTTGTTTTGTGGGACTGTTTGGTGCCATTTACACCTGTACGCCTTTCGGCTCTCATGTTTTCAAATGATGTCGTGCATCGCTGCCGCAGGAAAGCGGCCAAAACAAGGAGTGCTCAAGGTCCAAATTCATCTTCCAGTTTCCCAGGTATTCCCTTACACCAGTGGAGTGATGATCTGAACCTAAAGTGTCTTTTTTTTGGTGCCGGACGCTCCTCTTTAACCGTCTGGGCGGTTTTCTCGGGATGCCGCTCCTTGTTACGGCGAGGATCCTCTCTGATGGGTCAGAATCAGGACCGGCGGAGCTTCCTAAATCACATCCAGATAAAACGATTTGCTTTGGCAAAATCTGAAGATTTTACTCAAAGTGAACCTTTTGCACGACAAAAGCAGAATGGTCTGTCCTCCAATTAATAAATCTACTTTAAGAAGAGAGTACCTCGTATTAACGTTGTGCTCAGCTGGACAAAACGGATTTTTAAGGTTTATGTTGGCTTTCTCTGAGCTTTTCCATGATTTTCCGCCCTGTCCGCTGTGTCGGCGGCCCCCTCGCTCTTTGACCATGTGTGTCTGCGGCATCCGTGTGCGTCCGCCTGTGTACTGTAGCTGTGCGCCCTGTGCGGTGCTTTGAATGTGAAATAGGACAGCCAGCATCTGCACTGCAGCCGTCCCGCCCAGGCCTCACACCCCGTGCCCCGCTGCACCGCGCAGCACGGCTGGCCAGGCTGCAGAAACGCAGCAGAGGAACAGCTGTATGGGTTTTTTTTATGAGCACATATGCTATTAGTCTGTCATTTTCTTGTTTCCTCTGCTTTCGGTTTTACTCAACAGCTGAATGTGAAAGCGCTGCAGGGCTACTGAGATGTCAGACGCACACACATGGTATTAAATGTTAATCAGGTATCAGCTTGAGCTTTAATTACTTCAACGGTTATTGGACACAAAAATCTTTGTCGCTATGACTTTAGTTTATTGCTTACAAAACCTTTTTTCTTGATGAAATCTATTTACATTAAACGGGAGACATTTTTCCTGCTAGGGTTGTTGCGTATACCATGTATTTAATCTGTTCTGCAATGAAATTGGCTGCATTGTAAAACATGGATTTAAATTTGAACTGAACTGTTCTTTGTGAAATTAACCGTTTTAAAACTCAGCGAGATATTGGGACAAATATTCCTGGTTTCACTAGTCACCTGAATAATCTTAATATTGTTATTATTTCAAATCATGGGACTTGTTTCATTGCCAGAGCTGCAGCTGTAGCCAGATGCAGGTTTTCCAGTGAATTCACATTGTTGGAATAAAACGTTTGCATTGATTTTATTTGATTTTATTCCCGTTTGTGCAGAGCACCGACTCTCCCTGAGCTTTGTGTTTGCAGTGAACCGACAGCTAAAAGACATAAATATGTTTGCATCAGTGTTTCTTTATTTATAGCTAGTATATTATAGGGCTGGGTGATAAGTGGATTTTATAGATTAATTCAAATTTGTAATTTACAAAGATTTAATTTTTGCAAAATTTTGAATGTAAATCTGTACATGATGTAGCACTTTAGCGTAAATATAATGAGCATTACAAATTAAATGTAGTATTATTATTAGTAATAAGTCATCAAAATACTCTAGAGGAAACGTTTTTTTTACAATAAGATGAGGCTCTTTAATTAAAGTTCGTTTGAAGTCACACAAGTGAAGATAATTAAATAAGATTAAAAGAAGATAATTACAATAAAAGTGAGTTTTATTTAAAAAAAAATCTGTAATTTGTTTCTATGAAACTAAATGGAGGGAAAAAATTGAGTCATCGGATTTGGTATTTTTTTTTATGTCTAACCCATATTGCCCAGACCTAGTGTGTCATCACTGCAACATTATTGCTTATTGTGTCTTATCCTGATATTGTGCCCCACTATGCCTCTCTTAGTTTCCCAAATCTCTGACCTGCCATTTTTGCAAAAATTTTGACAGTCTACAGATCAGCGTGTTCATCACAAAAAAAAAGATGTTTTCAAAGTTTGTCTATCTTTTACAGTGATGATCATCCATATATACAGAGGTTAAAGATTTAAAAGCTGGCTCAAAATGCTGTGGATACATGTTTTTGGCAAATTGATATTAACTTAGTTGGATTTAGTTAAATACATTTCTATAATGAAGAATATAGTCTTCATGCTTTTAATCATTTATTTCCCCCATAATTTGGTCATTTCCTGTCATATTTCTGCTACATCACTTAGTAGCTCAGTTGGCTTGATATTTAAGCCTTAATGTCAAGACGAGCTGCAGTGTGTCTTTTAATAGGTTAATCTAAATAGCACTGCATTAACAGCCAGTCTTGGTACGCCTGAGTCCTCAGAAGCCGAGTGAACTTAAAGGCCCTGAAACGTTAGACAGCCGGGAAGGACGGAGTGGAGGATAGATGGAGCAGTGAAATGGGAAACTACGATAATTATTCCCCTGAAAATTAATGTAAAAAAAACCCAAAAAACTCTTTGGTTTGGTTACTGGTACAGAGTGAAATTCTGTAAGCTGCTTTAAAATTTACGTGGGAAGCACAATAGGTGCAGGAAGTTATTTTAAAGCAAACTTTTTTTTTTTTCTATGATGTCTCAGTGATTCGAGCGAAAGAGAGCCACGCTTTCAGCGGATAACATGAAGGCTGAACAGATTACAGCAACGAGGCTGCTTCATGCTTTTGAGCTTTTGGCCTCTGTGCGTTTTAACACAAGGATCTTGCTAAAATCTCTTCCAGCAGGTTTGGAAATGATTGCCTAATGCTCTTTGCGGCTACATGTGTGTAGTTATAACGGTGGTCGGCCACCGTTTTAATCTAAAGACGCATTTCTGCCCTCATCCCGAACAAAAAGAATTTGCGACGAGAGACAAAAAGTAAATGACCCTTTGAAAAGATTTTTTTTTTTAAATTAACTGACTACTGTACAGTGTTTGTTTGTAATTTCAAATTTAGAAAGAACAATTTCTGAGCCTTTAAGAACAACAGGTTTAATTTTGAGAGCGAATGGGAGCATGAAGCCCTTCCCTTGAACGTGATTCTTCATATTTATGGAGAATTTAGAAAAAATAATTATTCTCAGCCTAATGATAAACACAAACAAGTGGCAATAGATCATAGACACATCTGCAGGACTAGTTTTCGTTTGGACTGAGAGCTCAGTACATTCGATGTGGTTCTTGGACAAAACTGTGAGGATCCAACGGCTGATTAAATCCAGAATCCATCACTCCCGTACAAGACAGGATACCGCATATTATGTCCCAATCAAGCCGCTTGACGTCTTCAAGGCCTGATGGACCACAGCTACCTGGATCTGACGACAACCTCCGCATGATGCCGAGTTTTCTAACCTAACCAAAGCCTCCTCTTCCGTTTGGGTGTGATTGACGCTTGCAACGTGCCGAAGAATCATTAAGATGATGATGCAGGTGCCTCGCTCTGCAGACGGATGTTCATCCGCTGCTTCTCTCCATCATTCCTCTACTGTCAACGAACCGTCCAGTCAGCAAAACCCGCTGGAGCCGTCCATGTGTGCCTGATGGAGAGAAAATCTGCGTCGTCTCCAGCCGAGTCTGCGTGTCGCTGCCCGTTTGCGCGTGTGATTCAAACTCCGCTCTGGACATCAGGGACAGAGCAGAGACGAAGCCGGGACAGGTGTGACAAAATTAAAGACGAGGCGAGCGTGAACGCAGGGGGGTTGGCAGTAAAAAGGCTGATGCTGCATGGAGGGTTTTTAGGAAGCGGGGTGAAGCAGAAGAAGAAGTTCAGCAGCAACACACGGCGGATCGTTTCTCCGTGGTGAAATCCAGGACACAAATAACGGCTAGGGAATCTAAAAAAATGGTTGTTGGGGAGCATTCAGCTAATTACTGCAGACGGTCCATGTCTGGACTCATTTCCATGGTAACAGGATGGGCCAGCAGGGCCTGGCCAGCGCAGAAGACGAAACATAGGAGGAAATCAATGAAGAGAAACACAAAGCAGGGTGCAGGGCTAACTCCGTGGAGCCATGCTCATTCTTTCACTCCGTTTATTTCTTTTGTCACGTGTCAGTCATGTTTGACCGAACACACAGACTTATTTTGTGTTATTTTGTATCCTTTGTGTTTTAAGCAGTCAAAATTAAAGGTCCAGTTTAGTAAGCTACAGATTCTATATGATCATATTCTTTCAGTGTCGGAGTATTAAAACAAAAAATGTAACACTGAAATCAATCACAAATGCAACTTAGATTAACAATAATTCCATCATAGATTTTATTATAGCTCTAGCCACTATAGCTGTAATATAAGCATTTGTTCAGGTGAGTTAGGTGCTCTGGTCACTGTTTATTTTACCAACAGACATGTTCTCGTAGCTCCTTGGCAATGGCTGTTTCCAAACAGATTTGGTGCCCAAAAGGAGACCTAGCAGGCAGTTTTTAAACGAGGGGAAAGGTTTAGAGGGTTTCCCCTCCTGGTTATTATACACAGCTGACTGACGGCTCACAGGAACATGTGAGGGAGGCGGAGTTCTTCTCCGCAAAGTTCATCCAGAAGAAACTCATCTCTTGTTTCTCGCATCCCACTGAAAGGTGTTTATGTGACAGGTACTATACAAGAAATTTTTTTTGTTGTTTTTTAAACGTGTGGTATCCTGAAACAACAAACGGTCACATGTCTGGGCAAGGCACTTAACCCAGAGTTGCCTACCGATCTGCGTAGCAGTGAGTAGGGCTGGGCGATATGGACCAAAAAAAATATCTAAATATTTTTAGGCTGTATGCCGATATACAATATTTATCTCAATGTTTTTCTTTTCATACAGTAATCATAAAAAGGCGTCTCTGAATCAAAGCGTTATCCCAAATGTCTCACCGGCACATTTTTTAACAAACAGCTGTAGAAAAATATGAGAGACAGCTGAAACATAACCTTCTGGAGCACATAAAAGTATAATCTCAATAAAAGCAATATAGTCTCGTCTTATCTCTTGTTAAAAATCCTGATACTTTAAAAATATCGATATATTGCCCAGCCCTACCAGGGTGTGAATGTGGCTCTAGTGTGAAGCGTTTTAAGTGTTCAGTATGAATAGAAAACCGCTGCATAAATTCTGTCCATTTATCTTGGGTTATAGGTCAATAAACACATTCAGTTTGGCTGTGCTAAGTAGAATAAACATTTATGCTCCCTTAGCAAATAATGTTAAACTTTCCTAAGCAAAGCAACTAACAATTAATTACTAAAAAAGATGTCAATAGAGCCTCGTTGGGTTGCCAGTACAACATTATGTGCTTTTCTACTTTATCTGGGCAGATGCAGATAGATTTGATGGCTTAGCTTTTAAATGCCAGGCAGATCCTGCAGACTTACCTTAATGGGCAATATAATAAAGCACAAAGAGGGTTTTAGTTTCTTTCTAGGCCGTTTACGTGTCTAGCCCTTGATAAGGTGAAGAGTTGGACAGACTGTTGCTGTTTATATAGGAGAGCTACAGGACATGTTGATGCCGGTGTGCACACACGTAGGTGGGAGTCATTACTTGTGCTATTGTGAGGGGACAGAAATTCTGCTTTATTTTTCTCATTTCATTTGTAAAGTGTAAGAGAGCCAAGGTCTGTTCAGTGTTAACCCATTTTATCTGCCAGTACCACTAAAATCTAAGTCATTCAGGCAGTAGGACAGGCAGAGTCAGAGTGCTCTGCCCTTTTGTTTAGCTTATCAGGTCGTTGGTGGCACGATCATGTCTTTGAATGTGTCTGAAACGGCTGTCTAAGCTGAAATTCAGCGCTCCGTGCCCATGTCTGCTTGCAAACACCAGCCACTTGCACGGTGGTCAGTAAAGCCGTTTAAACTGGATAAGTGTCCCGTCCAAACATTTTGCCGCTCGGGATTTGGGGCCTCAATGTGTGACTCGTACACTCCTCGTAAAGTGAGATCGCAGATTGTCATCGTCCTCCGTGTGTTGACGACCGATCTACAGCCAGCTATAAATGAAGCTTCTTAAATAGGAAACACCTTTCAGTTTACTAGTAGTGATGCGGCGCTGCTTCTCAGGAAAGCCTCTCCGCTTCCAGAGAACTCATTTCCATATGGCTCATTTATTGCACTCAGTCTTTTTCCTTTACTTTCCTCTGCACCAACTCTGGGAACCGATTCATGGATCTTTTTACATATCTTTTTATCCCATCTGAAATAAGACATATCTTGGTGTGATGTTTGCCTTTTATTTGTGGGGAATTACCTACTTTTGCTTCTAGTTTGTAATTGTTTTTATTCATGGTAAGGTTTCTGCAAATTTTGGGGCCCAGATACTTTGTCTTAGTGTTTTTTTAATCAAAGTTTTTCGTGTAGTTTTTTTCCCGCCCTCCGCTGAATAAATCTTTACAGCCTCTGTCTGTGACATTGCACTTGAGTTGGATAGTCGGTCAGTAAATGTGAAGTTTTATAGCTTTTCAGGGCTCCACTTGCTGCTGTAGTTCCCTGTAGCATTACGGTCAACATGAAGATACCTGGATCCTCTGCAGACAAATAAAGTAACAGATTTTAAATTGCAGCCAGCTTTCAACTTGCGGAATTGAGCTATTGGTACAGATTTTAGCCGATTTGAATTTCTCTTTAAGTATAATATATACAGGTATAAGAACAGCACTGGAAACCCCATTTTCCCTGAGTCAGAAAACCTATTGAAGCTCAAGATGATGGGCTTTAATACGTGCTAAACAGTGAAACAGTAATTTTGCTGAACTTCTTTGTGTAGGAGATGTCAAAGAGACTTTAGTTTCTACTGGGTTTCTCAAGCTGCAGCGTCTTCAGGCGTTTTTACACGTTTTTAAAGTTGACTCCAGTTTGTTTCTGTAGATGTGAACTCAGCTATGGCACCAGGGTGCCCATCAAGACGACCGTAGCGAGAGCACCTCGTTTCCTTACAAACTATACAAACGTTTATGGTCAGGTATCCGTTGCATTGTGGGATGCAGCAGAGTTAAACCAATTAACAATCAACGACCGCGGGTTAATAAGAGAATTACATTCTAGATGTGTTTGACCAGCTCAGACCAAAGCACCTGCTTCCTGTGTTTACACTGGGTACTCCCGCCCCCCCGGCACCTCTGACCAATAAAGCAGACTGAATGTTCCCACGTCGCTTGTCGCACAGGTTTTGGTTTGCTTTTTCTCGGCAGAAAAGAAACCAAACCACTGGTAAAAGTTTCCAGTCAACAAAGCCGTCGACTGATTTAAATTCAATTCAATTCAATTTTATTTATATAGCGCTAATTCATGAAACATGTCATCTCAAGGCACTTTACAAAGTCAAATTCAATCAGATTATACAGATTGGGTCAGATTATACAGATTGGTCAAAGATTTCCTATATAAGGGAACCAGTTGATTGCATCAAAGTCCCGACAAGCAGCATTCACTCCTGGAGAAGCGTAGAGCCACAGGGAGAGTCGTCTGCATTGTCCGTGGTTTTGCAGCAATCCCTTATACTGAGCAAGCATGAAGCGACAGCGGGAAGAAAAACTCCCCATTAACGGGAAGGTAAAACCTGCACCAAAGTAGAGGTACTCCAGGTGTGAAAAGCCTCTGAAGATATACGTCAGGTGCGAACATTAAGGGAAGCTTGAGTCATCGCAAGCTGGCAAATATACTGCTGATCTGCGTTAATGCCAGACACCGGAAGCTTAATATCCTTCCAAAGAACTGCGTGCCTATCATCCTTTGGGATTGTGATGTTGTAAACATGGCTTTTACAACGCTTATTGCGATTTGATATATTGTGCAGCTCCAGTTTGTCTTGTGGTGGAGTCGTGCAGCACTTTTTATATATGAAAGAGCTGATGTCGCCTTCACGTCAAAGTGCACGAGGTCTGTGTGCTCCTGACGCTCCCATTGACCTCTCCTTTCAGATTTTACCTGATCTGTTGAATTTCTCTCCATCTTCAGCTGTTTGTGTCTTTCCCATAACAGCTGACAGAAAGAATCCTTCCCTCTGAGTGTGTGTCGATTGATTCATGTTTGTGTCGTAAAGGTGTTTCTTTTTCCGCCTCCCGGGTGATCCCTGCGTTTCTGTTTACCCTCCTCCTCCTCCTCCTCCGGCTCTCCTCAACCGTCCCCGGGCCAATGTCTTACATCAGATCACTCCGAGCGTTAACGGTGATGCTTTCGAAGCTTAGGACTCCCACCGTGGCCAAATATAGTAAATGTGAATCCAGCAGTGCGTGCATTTAAAAAAAAAAAAGAAAGAAATTGAGAGGTGGTTTGATGAGCATGTAAGTGCATGTGTTCTCCTGAGTAAACGGCTCTGGGGGGGAAATGGGGGGGGGGGGGAGAAAAAGAGTGTTTGTTATTGTTCCCAGCTCTTTTGCCTTTAGACGGCACTGCCAATTAAAGGGGAGGCTTTCTGCGTTAGGAGCAGGAAGTGTTGCCGTGTGGGACTGCTTGTGATTGGCCGCTTGGCTTCTCCCACGTTCCTTCCCTGGGCAGAGCGCAGCCAAGGTTCTTTACTGCCGCGGTCAAATGAAAGGTAAACACAACACACCTTTGATCGGGCTTTGCGTTTAAAGCCCTTCCTGGAACAGACTCTGCGTGTGTGTGTGTGTGTGTTTTGTAGGGGAAAAGGTGAGCAAATTATGAAATGACACACTGAGGTTTAACACGCGTGTTTGTGCTTTGCTTAAGGAAAGATGGCCTATCCAGGATGCTACGGCAGCCACCTCCTCCGGTCGCCGTTGAAGTGCAACTTCCTGCATCCATCCATACGTCCGTCTCTCGCTCCCTAATCCTGCCAGCCTGTATAAAAACAAACAAGGCGTTGTATGAATGAAAGTGGGAGGGGCTGAGTGGCCTAGAAAGGCAAGGAGATAGAGCAGCAGATAGTGACACAGGGCAGGGAGAGTCGGTGGTGGAGAAGAGGAGGAGGAGGGGATGAATGAACAAGCGAGCCGACGGGAGCATGTTTGGCACAGCAGCTAGCTTGTGTAGCCGGATGCGAGCGTGAGCAGAATTGAGAGTAATCCTGCAGCAGCAGTGGCGTTATTAGGCCTGGGCTGGTATGATAACCTTAAAGCAGAAACGCCACCAGCTTCACAGTGTTGCCGTAATGAGATTACAGCTCTGGTATCCCCCCCCCCCACTGTATTAAACCCAAACAATGGCTTACAAGTAAACAATAGGAAAGCCCTCAACATAAAAATAAAAACATCACTTGATTTGTTTTATAGAGTAGTAACGCAAATACGGCTAGAACTCTTACCACTAATAGAATAGGGTTCAAACTATCCTAGAAAGGGTTTCAATGCTTCCGTGGTGGTGGGAGAAGGGGTGGGATAACTGATCCACGATCTCAGGGTGTTAACACTAACATTTAAAACGAATATGCTGCCTGATCTAACTGTTTTTTGAGTTATAAAAGACAGAAACGGGTAGTACGCTGTTGCTGCTGCAATATCGAATCTCAGTGTCGGTGTGTTGCTGTGTCGTACTTGCAAAGGACTGCTTGGATGCAGCATACGGTAGGAACCTAGACTTCAGGACTCTCACGCTTGCAAATTCTGCATGGCAGTAATGTTTTTGCCTTGTTGGCTGGACTTTTGCTGACCTCGACGGGCACGCTTGATGGATGTTGTTAGTGACTGCGTGGCTAAAGCTCACAGAGCGCGGTCAGGACATTGCATCGAATGGTATACCAGGGCATAAGGCTTCAACATTTACAAAACATTTCATTTACATCTGATTTACTGTCTTACCGTTTATACAGTTTACAGTTCTTTTAATGAGATGCCAGAGAAAGTGATGGAGTGACGCTGTGTAGATCATAGAGAAATGCATACAGTATTGCTGCCCTTCCCCTACCTGTTGCTGCACAGTGCTGACAAATTTGACTGTTTGGACATACATGTCGTATTGTAGAACCACCATAAATGTTTAATTTTAACATCCATTGGTCCAAATCATCATCATCATCATATTATTATTATTATTATTATTATTGGAATAATCATTGATATTTTAGCAGCTACATGAATTATTGTGCTTTTTATATTTATTGAAATGTATAAAAATAAAGTAATATTAAAAAATATTATTTAAAGAAATGAATCAATATTGATGCTTTAAAATTGTGCTATTTTGATCATACTGTGAGAATCTCATTCTGACCCGTGCCTCCATACCGCTCACTTACCTGTCCTAGCCCTGAATTATTATCCTAACCCAAACATCAATGTGCTCTAATCCTATCCTCTAAAACTCAATCTTATTTATAAGGTAAGAAATCCCCATAGGTAAAGAAAAAAGCTGGCGTCTGCTCAGATTTAGTTGTCATTCATGTGATCGTAAAAACCTGCCCACATTCTGGAGGGCTCTCGCCTCCCCAGTGGGCTCAGTGGGGAGGTGTTGCACTTTGCAGCACTTTTTCTCTTTGAATCACACAGCTGAGTCCTGTAACATGATGTGACAAAACACGTTACTCATCAAGTCCAGTAAAACGGCCAGTTCCTAGTTGTTTATCTGCTCCCACTTCTTCTCACTCGGTTATATTTTCTATCTTTTAAGTTTAAAAAAAAAACGTATAAATAAAAATACCGAATGCACCGATTTGAATTTTAATTGGATTGAATAATTCATTTCTATTCAGTTTGATCCAATTTTTATGTCACTTCACAGCAAATGGCAAGGCACTTTACATGCGCAGATCAGTTATTTTATCTGTCTTTAATGTATATAATACAAAAACCAGCATCTTGTGTGTATTTATTTATTTATTTTCATTTTTTTGTGCCTTGCTCCTGCTGTTACTCCGCTAAAGCAGAGACTGGATTCATCTGTCTGCATTTCTTGCTGCGTCGGCCCCCCCATCTGCCCCAGCAGGACCAGGGTTAAACCTGGGCGGCTCTCCCACCCCAACATGGAAGAGGCCGCTGAACAGTTGCCTTCCCCAGCCAGCAAACACATTGGCTGAGGCCGAGGGTGGATCTGGGGCTGGAGCGGATCTCTGGCACGGATCCTGGATCTGGGGCCAGGCCAGGAAGGTCCCTCCCCGCGCTGTTACACCCCGCCTCCGCACACAAACAGCCGAGAGGAAGGCTGGCCGAGGGACCTGTGCGTTTTTTCCCTGTGTGTCGGAGACGGCTGTGTGCTGTGCTCTGGTGGGTTCACAGCTCGTAGTAAAGGAATAGTAGAGAAGCGACCTCTGCATGAACTACCCCAAAGGCTGAATACGGTGTTTATTTTTCTCTCCAGCAGTGGTAATTTCCTTTCTCGTCATCTTTGCTCCTCTTTACCCTTGTTATCCCATCAATTCTCTGCCCCCTGCCTGCAACATCCCCGTTTGCTTCTTTACTCAGGCACTACAATGGGCAGCCTTCCAATGCAGAAAGCGGGGTCCTAACCACTGATCTCTATTATACACTGGATTGCTAATAGCCCGCTGTTAGAACGAGTCGCTTTGAAGCCACCAGCCGCCATATTGGTACTCCCTATTTCCCCCCAGTAACTAGGGAATATGTGCGCTACAGCATCGAATAACGAGGATTTTCTCATGTTCAGGGGGGGCTTAAAACTTTTAAAATGTCAAATGCCATATACTTTTATGTTATGTACTGAAACTATCAAGTACTGAGAAAGTCATGTGCTGAAATATTTTGCATGTTATTTATTTTTATATGTTTAAATAACATTTGCATGTTATTTATTTTTATATGTTTAAATAACATTTATAAATATATAAATAACAATATACGAAAACATATATCTACATATATGTATACATATATACATATACACATATATATATATATATATATATATATATATATATATATATATATATATATTTAATATGAATAACATGTAAAATATTTCAGCACATAATTTCCTAGTACTTGATAGTGTTAGTACATCCACTGACTGTAGAATTACCTGTGAAACGTTTTCACACAGCCAGAAAACTGCTTGTTGTTGCAACCAAATCCTATGGGGTTCTGTGAGAGTAGGGAGTAGCAAGATGGCTGCCAGTGACTTCAGTTTTTCGGGCAAATCAGCAATCCAGTGTATAATAGAGATCAGTGGTCATAACCATATCTTGCAATGAAAGATCATGCGAGGTCCTCACAAACAGTGGGCCCCACTGCTATTTTCATCCCTTCATCATTTTTCTTCAACTCTAACAGGATTTTATTACAGTGTAAACTTTATATGTGACTTTCTTAAAGCTATTCTTTCCTGCTGCTCGACCGCAGGTCTGCTTTCTGCCGCGACACATTCTGGTTCCGCTGTTACGTGATATCAAAGCTGGCGGCCTCATGTGAGAGATGGTGATTAACGCACCGTCAAGTTCAGCTGAAGATCAAACCTGAACAAAATGTTTTTCTGGTTTTCCTCAAGGGCGCGTCCTACCCACCCCCACGGGAGTTTATTTACATGTGGGGGGAAAAATGTAATAATTTTGCTTTAAGGTATCTAGAGGTCTGCTAGGATATTGCTCCCTGACATTATTTCGAAATCTCAGAGTAACATTCACTAATCTACATTGCCTGGCAAAAATATTCACGCCCCTTGAACTAGGAAACGTTCAACGAGCCATATGCTTCGGGAAGTGTATAGCGCCGATATAAAGCCGCAAGACATGGAGGTCCGACTAAGCTGACAGGACACCACTATAGTGACAGGAGACATCCGGGTTGTCAAACTGGCCGGCATTAAACTCAACTTAAACTACAGTATAAGCTGTTGTTAATGCTGGGAAAATGTAAAATAACAAAATAAATAAACCGACGAATTATACGGTTTGTGCCGCAGTCCTTTAGGACATGGTTGACATCTTTTTCCTTTGTAAGCCGTTCGTTAATATTTGTTGCAAAGTTTTAATCTGTAGAAACCTGGACTACCTCGGAGATATTCCTCGGTCAGTTTTCTCGTGGGCGTTGTCTCGTTCATCTTCATGTCAGATGACAGGCTTGCTACCAAACATGCAGAACCTGTGAGCAACTTGGAAGGTGGGGTTGGTGCATTGTTTCATGGAAACGTTGTGCTGTTACTATGCAGCTCTATACGCTGCTGGATGTTTGCAGGCGCTCTACGCAGCAAAAGCCAATAGATTACAGAACAGTTGTACGGTATGTTTGAGCTAAAAGACAAAACAAAAAAAAAAACAAAGCGCCTTGTGCAAAATGTGCACTTCGGAACACGGCAGGTTACACTTGGTCTGTCAGTTCTCACACAAGTGCAGCATGTGTGCATCCTTGCTTAAAGTTGTGAGTAGCTTTGGTTATGCACAGTGGGATTTGTAGTGAGATACACGTGAGTGCTGTGTAACCAAAAAGCAGCCAGCAGTAATAGAAATATAAAATTATCTTGAAAGGCTGCATACAATTGCATCTCGGGTCTGCGGTCCTAAAGCTTGACTTGTGTGGGATAAATATCCACGCACTCTGCCAATTTGGCCGTTATTGAAACTTGGCACACGCACACACACAAAAAAACCATCATCATTGTTAAAAGACAATCCACATGAGCGAGCGTATGTACAAAGGTGTTTTGTTTCGATCAGAACAAAACTAAACTTTCTGGCCTACAGGAAAAATGATGATGGAAAACTAACAATTGCATTTTCCCCCTGAGCACATCGTCCCCGTGGTACAACACAGCCCAGCAGCGCGCCGGAACGCTGGTCAGAGTGGATGGGATGAAAGGTGGAGATAAGACTGGGGCTGAGATGATCATCCCAACCCAATGACGGCTTTAAACATCCAGGCAGAGCTCCAGTGGAATGGTTCAGATCAAAGCACAATCTCTTGTTAGGATGGTCTAGTCAAAGTCCAGACCCAGGTCTGTTTGAAAACCATGAAAATTGAGACCTGAAAATTGTGCTTCACAGAAACTCGCTTTACAATCAGACCACCGTCTGTAATTGGTGTGACAGGTGGCTCTACAAGGACTCAGGAGTACAAATGCATGCCACAGTTTTCATATTATCTTTAAAAAAAAAAAAAAAAACAAGCATTGTATTTTAAAGTTATGATCAAATATATGTGCATCTGTGTGTAGGCAGCTTGTTTTTGTGGTTGATTTTAAAAATGATAGACTGTTTAAGTTCAGTTTTCTGCCAGAGGAGACGGATCCACTGCAAACGTCAGACCTGGCTGCCAATTTTACAATTTAGCCTCTCCGACAGATTTCACTTTGGTGAAATGAAAGCTGACATGAGTCAGCAACGCTCAATCCTCAGGCTCCCAGCCGCTCAGGTTGTTTCCATGGCAGTCTGCCGCTGTTGACTATCGAACGTAAACTGTGGTCACTAAATCTCTCCGCGGATGTCAAAGCGGCGGCGTTGTTTGTGTTGTCGGATCTTTGAAGCAGCTGCAGCTTTTCTGTTGTTGCGTTTGATCTCCGACTGGTGCGAGTTGTCCAGTTGTGTGGTGCTGTGTTAACGTGCAGCCCAATAAACCATCCGTGGTGTTTTTACATATTAAGAACACTTAACTTTTTTCAACGAAGTCCTGTTTAGATTCTTAGGTTCTGTTAGTTTTGGGTAGATATGGGCTAATGAGAGCTTTCATTGGAGCTCAGTATCCCTCCCTGCAGCAATAAGATCTGTGGCCTTCCTGAGAAGTGAGCCCTAAACAGCGTTTGGGTATTTGTGCATATATATAAAATATGCATCCGTTTCTCCCGCAGTCTGCTCAAGCTACAATAAAAAAAGATGTAGGTCTATCAGTGTGGCTTCTGATAGATGACTTCTGCTTCTTGTTCTGCTTTTCCTCAGCGTGCGATAACTGTAAACACGGCGCGTGCAACCACCAGGGAAAGTGCTGCCACGACCAGTGCCTGGGTGGCTGCTCGGAGCTGGGGAACGCCTCCAGCTGTGTGGCCTGCAGGAACCTCCAGCATGGAAACATCTGCATGGACAAATGCCCTCCTGGATATTACGTCTTCCAAGGCTGGCGCTGCGTCAGCTTCTCCTTCTGCCAGGTTTGTGAGTCGTTGAAATTTCTAAAACCAGGCTAGGCTAGAGCCATCGTTTCTTTTTCTTTCTTTTTTTTTTTTTTTTTTTTAACTTTGTAGGACTTCTGATGGAAATAGTCTTGGTTTCAACATAGAAAACGACTCAAATTTGAAAAAATGTTGATGTTTCTGTATACCAGCCGGGTGTTTTTGAATTTTACATGGTGTCAGTTTTGCTTCATTAAACTCTAAAAAAAAATTGTCGCTGTTGGATCAAACTAGTGATGGGTGGATGAGGCGTCATGAAGCGTTTCGACACATTGCCAAACTGTATTGATACTGTGCCGATACTGTGTCACTGAAGACTGACACCTGCTGGACCTTAAAAATCCCTACAGGCAACCTGGTTGACAGAGTTAACTGACACTGATTTGATGACCAAGTATACACAATACAATTTAAATCATTGTATGTTGCATTGTATTATTTTATATTTTCATTTGAATTAAACATATATTTGATTTTTTTTTAGATACAGTCAATAAATAATGTGAACTTGTATCATAATATAAAAACCTCTAAACATGTTGTGAACGAGGATGCTTGTGGACTGGCTTTTTTATTTTTATTTTTTTACAATTTTATTTTTTTACAAATTCTTTGCTGCCATGTCCTTTCAATCTGTTCTGAAATCGGAAATGCTGAGTATGACAAAGGGAGGAAGAACTACTCAGAGTAGCAGCTTTCTACTAAGGGTAGATCAGCCGTTTTTTTCCTGAAACTGCGCTCAGAACAAAGACGCACAGCGCAACCCGCCCAACCATAAAGGCGTCTGCCCAACCCATCAATCAGTGGTGCGCTCCGATCAGCACCTTGCGCTCACAGAGCGAGACTGTGGTACACCATCACACCAGAGTTGCATTATATACCGTTATTTTGTTTACAGTTCAGCTTGGATTTTATTTACTGCGCAGCATAGCTTTGCTGTGCGCGCTGCTGTGCGCGAATGCACACGCGTCCGGCTTAGAGGGAACAGAAACAGTTTGGCGCGTCAGTCAGTTCGAAACAGTTGCTGTATCGGTCACGTGACTTTTCCGTAGCGATACACACATCGACACGGGTTTCGCTCTATGACACCGACGCATGTGCCGACGCATCGGTGTTGCCCGACCCATCACTAGATCAAACTATCTGGTCGGATGCAAAGTGTTTGTCAGGTGTTATCTGGTCTTCGTATTTGTCTGCTGGGAAAATGCCGTTGTGTAAAAAAAATAAAAAAAAAATAAAAATGGAGGGATGAAACCAAGCATCAATTTCAGGGGAACGAGATTTTCAGCTTTTCTATTATCTGCGATATTTTGGGGAAAACTAAGAATCACTGTCTTTTTTTTCAGAGATCAGAAACAGTTTATATTCGTTGTAGCATAACCTAGTCCAGTTTGTCCATTTATTAGTTTATATGCCTGTCTTATTCAAAGGTGGTCTTGAGGGCAACAAAATCAGCATTGAAAACTCACCGTTTGGCATTCTAAAATAAATCTTGAAATTCATTTTAAAAGAATTTAGATAACACGTTGAATGATCCATTTCCGGTTTTATCAGTGTAAGTATGTTGAACATTGAACTAAAGATGATTAGATGCAGCCCAGATTTACAAATAAACTGTGAAATAGCCCTTTTCGTTTGGAAGCAGATGTCAGCTTTAGCGTCGTTAGCAGCTAATGGTCTGTTGCCGTGCTCTCACAGAATTATAACAAATCTTTGTTTTTGTTTTTTTTTGTTGTTTTTTTGCTATGGACCAAAAAGGTTGCCAAATGATTAAAAGGTGATGGACGTTCTCCTGCACTTTTCTTTTATGTTCAAGCGAGTGTTTTTTGGGTCAACGAGAAGTCTTAATTAGCAGACTTAATTCAAAAAAAGGTTCAAGCATTGATGTAACAGGTTGTCGAGCTTAAAAAAACAACACACATTAAAATCAGGGGTAACTTTACCAAACGGCGTCGGTTGCTGACTACTGCTGGATGGTGCTTTGTCAGACTGCACTAATTTGATGAGGTATTGCGACACAATACCCACGTTTCTTCCCACTAAAGGCAGATCACATCAGGTTAAGGGGATGAGAATGTTTCTCAGCGCTCTGGTTAAACCTTTAGTTTGGTGCGCGCCTGACTGTGGAAGTGAGAGTAAACAGCAGCACTTTTCTTTTCCAGAGATAAAAAAAGGAGACATTTCTCTAAAGTAATGTCTATATTTAAAGTGATGTTCCCATTTTTTCCAAATGAGTGTAGATGACAGAAGTTGCTTGAATTGAGAAAGGGTCAGCCATTACCCTTTGTAACAAAGGAAGGATTCCTGGATCAATGTTTGCTTTGGTTTTTTTTTGTGTCTCTGCTCTGTCTTCTCTAACCTCCAGTCGGTCGAGGCAGATGACCGTACACACTGAGCCTGGTTCTGCTGGAGGTTTTCCTCCCTGTTAAACGGGAGTTTTCCTCTCCACTGTCGCTGCATGCATGCTCACTATGAGGGATTGCAGCAAAGCCATGGACAATGCAGACGACTGTCCCTGTGGCTCTACGCTCTTTCAGGAGGAGTGAATGCTGCTTGTCAAGACTCGATGCAATCTGCTGGGTTTCCTTAGATAGGAAAGTTTTTGACCAGTCTGTCAAGAGGATTTGATTGAATTTGACTTTGTACAGTGGCGTGAGATGACAGGTGATGTGAATTAGCGCTATATGAATAAAATTGAATTTAACTGATCTGAGACATTTGATGTTTGTCCAGTTTTTGATGTTCAAGGTACGGTGTTCTTCTGACGTCTTTGGCTTGTTGCACTCTTTAGAGAGTCTGCTGTCTGCTCAGTTCACACAATCGTTTTTGTCGATGTTTTACGTGCAGGACCTTCACAACCAGTGTAAGAAATCAAAGGATCTGGATCCCAACTGCCACGAGTACGTCATCCACAACGGGGCTTGCATTCAGGAGTGTCCTTCTGGATACAGCAGCAACTCCATTACGTAAGTTCGGGTCACCAGTAACACACATACAAGCACGGCTTAAACGCCACCATCAACACCAGCAAAACAAATGTGCAGTGGTTAGTGGACACAATAATGTCAAATGTGCAAGGGCACTGTTGACTGGAGAGCTCTACTGTATGAGTAAAGGATGTTTCTCTAATTGTTTGTTTTCTCCCACATGAGTAAAGCTAATGTTCAAGTTATTAATCTGTAAAATAAAAAGGGTGAAAGGCCAGCGTCGTGCTAATGATATAGTAAACAACTATCTGCGAGTTGAGTTGCAACTAACTTGCCGTCATCGGTTGCCTGAAATGCGGCGTGCATCAGAGAAAATGACTCACAGCATTCACATTCCAGCAAAAATGTCTGTTTTATGAGTCACAAAATAAGCAGCATACCATTTCACTTGAAACACTGTACCGTTGGACTGGGAGCACCCAATATGGAGTTTCTAGTCGTAACTTTATATCCCAGCAAGATCTGCTACAAATAAGCCTCTTTTGTTCTCACAGGTCCGAGTATGTTTTGCTTTCGCTGGTCACAAATGGTAATTAAGTCAAAATCCCGGTTCAGTTATGTGCAATTAGAGTTATTTATGATCTCTTTTCAAACATGTGACGAAACAAATTGGAAAGACATGAAAATCAATTTAGAATAGGAGGAAACTAGACGTAAAGGGTCCATAAACTGTAAGAAGAGTAAAAACAAGTCCACAAAACTGAACGAGCACATTAAAAGTTGACACCACTTACTGAGTAAAATATATAAGCATTTAAATCTACACTAAATAAAAAAAATTTTTTTCAAATGGGTAACTTTCCAGCTTCTCTTTAAAACTAGTTGCGAAGCAATACGTTTTCAGGGGAATTACGACTCTTACCATTCAAATCTCTGTAAAACACGAAGAAACCTGCATCTTTAGACCAGTGCCTCCTTTTGACCTAATGAGCCATGTCGCCTATATTTAATGGGAAATGTTTGTCCATTGAATTAAAATATTACTGAAGAATTAAGGTCCCTTTTTGGCAAAAAGCCGTCTCTACAGCAGTCTTGATCAGTGTATTTGGACTCCACTACCATTACACTGATATTGTAAAGCCTACGTGTCACAAATACGTTGATCTGTTTCTCTGCCAAGCTTTCTGTCAGAGTGGTCCTGATTGTCTTTTCTTTTCTTTTTGAGGAATTGCACAGGCGTTTAAGGCTATTTTACCCACTAGTCAGTGTTATACAAAGGGTTAAAGACTTGGCCTTGGTCATAGATGATGTCAAGGATCCTTAGAGTGAGGTAAAGCTGCCAAAATTAATTATATGGGTAGCTAGTTAATTATGGAGCGTTTTACACAAGAACAATGACAAAAATTATTGTTCTTGGTGTGTTAATACTCCTCTGTGTTTGGAGATTAGATTTTTTCATAACTTTAGCAATGTTTATACGGTTTATGCTGTAAAAATGGACTCAAATGTGTATATATATTATCTTCTGCATTTATTTATGCCAGTGACTCCCATTCCAAGTGTGGAGAATAAAATATTTTTAATTGCTGAAGCTGGCCCGTAAGGGGTTAGAAATCCAGAAAATGCATGAACATTTGTTATATATGGTGAAAACTGGAATTAATGAGATTCATCGGGAAAACAAAATGCTCAGAGATGATGCCGATATTCTTTACTTGACGGTAGAGTACAACTGTTGAAAGCAGATAAATGATTTGCCGCTAAATCATGGAGCTCTTTAGGATGGTGGATAATAATCTCTGCTTTGTCGGAGCTCTGGAGTAAAAAAAAAAAAATGTCATCCAGTAGGTCAATCAACTGATCAGAGCTTCATTGATAAATAAAACTTGCTGTTAACCAGTGTTGTAGTCAAGTCACTATGCCTCGAGTCCGAGTCCAGGTTCGAGTCTCCAGTGTTCAAGTCCGAGTCATTAAAAAAAAAAATCAGAGTCGAGTCCACTACTCATCCGAGTCGAGTCCGAGTCGAGTCACTATTGATCCAAGTTCGTTGTAGGAACATGCCGTGACGTGTGATGTATGACATGAAGCAGTAACATTCCATTGCACTAATAATGGCGTTCCGCTAGCGAGCTATTTTTAGAACGTGACGTCATATCACGTACAGGGCAAATATGCGTTTTCCTCCACTCTTTCGCTGTAGTTACCCTTGGTTTTACTCGGTAAAACGACTGCTTTTTCTAAGTCTAAGACGTCTCCTAACCATGGTTTTTAAACATTGTTGTTATGGAACGTGCAACAGCGACTTGAGGTACGCTGATAGGCCGCATATGAAGGATGTTAAAGCCGCAAGCGGCGTCGATCGGCCTTCACAGCCAAGCGCGCTCCGGCCTATTGGCCACCGTTGGATAATGATAATGCATTTGGCCACCGGACCGGACTAAATTGTTCGGCGGGCCGGACAATTTATACCGATTCTTGGACGGTGACTACAAACAGAAAAAAACGGCCGATGACGCCATGAGCAGGAGAAAAACATCGACTTACCTTTCTATCAACTCGGCCCGTTTTCCAGTCTAAGCCCTCGACACTCAAGCCATCGTTTGAGCTGAACGTTGGTATGTTGTTCCACAGTTCTACCAGTAAACTGGGCACCTGGACATCCTCTTGTGAAAGTTTAACAGCGGAAAAGTCGGTCATATCGTTGTATCTGTTGCATGTGTAATGGCTGGTTGCTACGTGCGCTCTCACACTGTTTGCCCTACCTTAGCGGCAAGGGGCGTTGCTCATGAGATGGTGACGTCACGTGCGCGGTTGCGCCATTTAGATATTAAAATCATACACCAAATAATATTCTAATGACATATTAAAATTATAGCCTAATGATATAAAAAAAGTCGAGTCTTTTTCTCAATTTCCGAGTCAGAATGATCTGAATGTAGGAGTCCAAGTTCGAGTCATCAGTGCTCAAGTCCAAGTCAAGTCACGAGTCTCTAAATTTAGCTAATGACTCAGACTCAAGTTCGAGTCTCGGACTCGAGTACTACAACACTGGTGTTAACAACACAGCTGTGGAAATTGCTGGGACTTGAATTGTGAAAGGGAAGAATAAAACTGGACTTGGACCAGAACCTTGCGGAACACCAGACTGGAAAATATGGACACATGAACGCGCCAAAGATCAGATGAAGTATCTATGATGTAAAAACAGAACCTGCGATCCAGATTAGATGTTCAGATCTAATAACACGCTGTGGTCGATGGTGTTTAGTGCAGCAGAGCTAGCATGGACACGTTGTCTGATGTAATGAATGATAAACACAATCTCTCTACTGTGAAGGGCTCAAAATGCTAACTGGACCATTTCTATTCCGATGACTTTTTTTTTTTTAAAGATTCAACGACATTTATTTATTTGGCTGATATTCAAGGATAATAATCTGCCGGCTGCAGTCTATAAGTGTTCTTGTATCTTTGTCTGGAGATCATATCTGTTCAACTAGCCTATTTTCATGAATTTAACGCTACTTATAGACATGGCGTCATGTTTACCTGAGGAAAGAATACTTGTGCTGTAAAACTGAATTAGCTTTAATAGTCTGTCAATGAGCTGTTTATTTAGTCTGATTGGGTGTTTCACAAGCTTGTTTCACATGACGAGATTTATTATGGGGATTGGGAGGTTCGGTTTAAGGGATCATAAACACATTTTCCTCTAGCAGCAAGGATTTTCTAGGTGTTTAAGGTGGCTGGAGTCGAATTTGTCAGAGAAGCAGAACATGGAAGCAATGATTCCTGGTAAAGAGTCACAGAGTGAGGCCCTCAGCTTTGCTGCAAAGTGTCACTAATGCAAAAGCAGCCTCAACATCTGTCACACCTGGTCCATTTCAGCACGCGCTTTCGGCCGCCTGCCAATAATCAAGAGCACGACCTCTTTTGGCATTCTCACTTGTTGTGAAGGAGCACAGAGGAAAATCACCGGCGTACTTATTTAGCCTCAGCGGCTCTTGCTAAACCAGGGAGATGCGTGTTTGTTTTGAAGCCAAGTATGTGTTTTGGAAACCACTCCTGTTTACACGCTCGCTAAACGCATACACGAGGCTTGAGCAACAAGTATAACATACTTTCCGGCAGGAGGAATGAAATATTCATGTGACTAAATCATTAATGGGAGCTATCGCTGGAGGCGACAGTCACATCAACTGAAGATCGATACAAAAAGACGGGGTTAGGTTTTTGTTGCTTAAAACCGATTTGTCTGCAACACTTGAAGACACATCCAACGACGTGTGTTGATGCCTGTCATGGTTTAAGTTTTGTCTGGCTTCTTTTCCTGTTATTTTGCAGTTCATCCTCCTATCACTCAGCTCACCCTCCCTCAGCAACTGGTCACACCTGTTGGACACTAATTAGTCATGATTCTCGTCACCTGTCAGGCTCCCTTCATAAACTCACCTTAGTTTGTTCTTCGTTGCCGGCTCGTAAGTTCAGCTACTCCGACATCATGCCTGTCTGCTCCTGTCCTCCCGTCTCGGTTCCCGTCTCGTCAAGTTTAGTTTCTGTTTTGCTGCGCTGCTGGTTTCTGTTCCTACGTCTTCGTCTTCTTGGTCTCTGGTTACGCTCCTGGTTCTGCAGCAGCCCAGCTTTTCCCCGTGTCTGGACAATCAGCTCCGCTCTGTACCTGCCGGCCAGCTCCTTCATCCTACATTCCCGCCCGGTAACAGACTCAGGTTCTTCATGTCATCATCGTCCACTGCTTGCAATAAACTCTCTTAAACCAGCTCTGTGTGTGCGCGCTGTGTCCGGGTTCATCCTAAGACAAATCATGACAATGCCGTTCATATATTTTACTAGTTTGCGCTGATTTCCTTTTGGAATATATATTGGATTATATTTTGAAGCTTAAGTCTGCCAAAGTTACCTTTGTAGCATTCTAAATATGGATTTAATAGACCCAACGTATGGGTTTAGTGACTATTGCTCATGCACTTAGGAAGCTGACCTCTGTGTCTTTAAGCTCAGCGCAGAGATCACACATAAGAGGCCCGGTATAAATACACGGCCAGAGCTGCAGCAGCAGTGTCTGACGAGCATTTGCTTAGGTGAGGAAAGTGTAGATTAGGCCCTCGTCCAAAACCCAAACAGGCTCACACTAATGCGCCCCGGTATGATCACAGGTTCGGGTAATCCTTCTCCATCCATTTATTTCAAATCATTCGTCCATCCATTTATTTATTCGTTCCATCCATTTATTATTTTCATCCACCTGTCGTTCATTGTGAACTTTTAAATTGTTAAAGGTTCAGTAGTGGAAGGACAATGCTTGGTCGGGTCCTGAAAACTATGGATTTTGTTCATTAAACGTGTCAGAACCTTGTTCATTTTACTGTCCCTCATTACAGGCGTTACTGTAACATTACTCAAGTTATTAAGGATCAAAAGACAGTCAATATATCTACTTCGTACGTTATACATTTGGGGTTTAGGTGTTCCAGGTTGAATGTTTTATGTTCTTTAATTCATCATACCTAGTCATTATCCTCTAAAACCGTTTCCTTTCTGTCACATAATCAAATTAACCACATTTGTTTTGCTCTTAAAGCATCTGCCTCTGTCTTCTATGCGAAAGGAGTTTGCTCATCTTTTCTTTTTCTTTTTTCTCTCCTTTTTTTTTTTTCTTCTCTTTTTTTTTTTTTTTGGACAACGTGACAGCGAGCACACACTCTCACATTTGGTGTGGTTCTGTCTGGGTTGGGCCGAAACCAAAACCCGAGCGTCAGCTGCAGGCCTCCGCTCTGGATGGTTCCAACAGACCCCGGAGTCCGAGTCACAGGGTTCAGATATAAACGCTGTCCCTTTAAGAGCTGCCCTCGGAGCCCCGGCCTGTCTGCCTGTGTGTCTGTGTTTTCGGTACAACAGCCCAAAACATTCTCCCTTTTCTGCGCTGCAACTAGAGCGTTACGCCGGAGAGGCGGGATACGTTTTCTTTTTTCTTTTTTTCCTGTGTGGGAGACGGATAAAGACGGCACATCCTTGATTTTTTTTTTCTTTTTTTAAATATATATATTATTCGTTGTTTTGGAGCGGTTGTTACTGTGTTTCTACTCGCTCAAAATCACAATGAGCTGGTCTTTGATTGGTAGGAACTTTTGTAATTGTTTGATAAGTTGCAGACAAAGATCATCAGGGATGAAAATGGGAGGTTTTCATGTCTTTATACTAAATGCCATTGTGAGGACAGCATAGCAGCCTGAAGGAGAAAGTCAGGGAATGGTCCTGGAGAGGGAGGGGGGGGGGTTATAATACGAGTAGTGTAAACAGAATTTAAAGCACGAAGAGATTGCAAACAGTAGTATCTGCATTACGTGTTTCCCCCCGATGAACAACAGCTTCCTTTGTAAGCTTAGTTCCCCATGTGCTTTAAAAAAGGTGACTGCGTCCGCTTCTGCCTGCCATAACTGTACTCAGCTTGAACCTTTTAAGGCTGCCGGCCATCATCTTCTACTAAATCCTTAAATAGGGGTCGTCGACCGTTGACGAAAGTCAGTTTTTCTGCTTCTTTTGCTGTTTTGGGGTAAAATTAATGAAGATACAATCCCAGAAAACAAGCTTTCATCTCTCCAGTGATATCACCCGAGGCATTGTTTTATGTATATAAATTTATATCAATAAACCTTTATTCTATTTGTTAATAGAGCTAGAAACAGTCACAAATTAAAATAATTCAAACCTGGATTGTTGTACAGTAACTCCAAACACTTTAAAAATGACTCTCTGATTTGTGAAACGTTTGTTTATGTAAAGCAAACGTATTTTGTGAAGTCTTGCAGAGGAAATGCACCCTTCGTCATCCAGCTGTGTTTATACTGTCATTGTATATTTGTAAAATAATGATCTCATCTTGATTTAAACGGCAGTTTCTTGAAACGATAAATTCACAGATCTATTTCTCTTCCAGCCGCTTGGTTTGTATTTTAGGATTTCTTAGACTTTCGATCTCAACCTATTTTGTTTGTTTGCAAAGGATTAATTATGATGTTTCTGAGTGATATATTCAGCTCAAAGCCCTTGTGTTTTGAAAAGTGTCGGCACTAAATGGGATAAAAAGATGGATTAAGCTCTTTAGAAATCTTTCGAGGGGATTTTGAAGGACGCAGCGCTCGTTTGTGAATGAAGCATCGGGTCTCCCCTTTTAGACGGGCCTTTTGTGAATGGCTCTCCTAAAAGGCGCTACCAAGGCCCCTTTGGGCTGTGAATTCCTGCCTGTGTGCCGCGTGATTTCGTGCAGAAACGCACGCTTTGCCGGGAGAGGACGTCACCGAGTGAACAGAGACAAAGCAACAGGCGAGAGCCCCTTTGGGAGCTGCGGCCGTGTTGTTTGGGTTTGTCTGTGATTATGCTCCCTTTGATCATTCACGTCGGCTCTCCTCGGAGCAAATAAACATCAAGGAGGCGCAGATGTGAACGGGAGCGAGTATAAACTGAGTTTACGGGCTCATTATGGGAACTATCTGATTGCTTGAGAGAAACATTCACTTCTGGATCGTGATCTGCTTTTTGCAACCGGCAGGCGGGAGAGTAAAAGACATCCTCCAGTTGGATCCAGAGACTCAGATTTTAATGCGTTTTACTGGGGTTTTATGTCCTAGGCTAGAGCAAAACATCCACCGTTATTGTGAAAAGGAAAAAGGATGCAGGTTTTTTTAATTTAAAAAAAAAAAAAACATGTTCCGTGCATTAAAATCCAGCACACCTTTATTCTGATGCCCCTAACTAGAATCAGAACGTTGTCCTTTTCGTCTTTTTGTTGCAGCTCAAATGAAGGCGCTCGCCACACGTGGCTCTAACCTCCGTCTCTTGTGTCTGTTTAGGTTGACCTGCGAACCGTGCGCGGGCCCCTGTCCTAAAGCGTGCCAGGGAAACAAGACGATTGACTCTGTAACTTCAGCCCAGGCCCTCAGAGGATGCACAGTCATCGAGGGCAACATGGTCATCAAGATTCGAGGAGGGAGTAAGTAGCCGTACCCCCGCTGGGCCTGCTGGGTCGGCTCCACGTACTGTTGTCCAATCTGTGTGACTGGCTGCAGCCTGACCCGTCCCTCTGCTTGCAGCGAACATAGCGGCCGAGCTGGAGGCTAGCCTGGGACAGATCGAGGTCATCAAAGGTTACCTGAGCGTGCGCAGAGCCTACGCCTTGGTCTCCCTCTCCTTCCTGCGAAAGCTGCGCGTCATTAAGGGGGAGCAATTCGAGGCAGAGTACGCGCTCCTCCGTCCAGCTCTCGTCTCAGATGCAGTTCGTTACGCTGCGGTTAATCGCCTCACCGCTCTGCTCTGCGTTTCTCCATCAGCTACTACGCCTTCTACGCGCTGGACAACCAGAACCTCCGGCAGCTGTGGGATTGGTCCAAGCACAACCTGACGATCGAGCGAGGTCGCATGTTCTTCCACTTCAACCCCAAGCTTTGCATGTCCGAAATCAAGAAGCTGGAGGAGGTAACGGGAACCAAGGAGCGCAACCAGAAGAACGACATCGCCGTTCGCACCAACGGAGACCAAGCATCCTGTAAGATCCTCACGATAAATCAGGTTCCCTGAGCGTTCACCTCCTTAATGTCGCCGCTTTTCGTGAAGGGAGAGAGGCTGTTTCGCCGGCGAAGATTGTGCAAATTGGGTTAAACAAGAGAAGTACATTGAAGTTTAAACATTTCATGATGATGGGATGCAGTCCAGAAGCTAAAGCTTGAACAACAGAGCTGGGTTTTTCTCACCAAGAGATTAATTTTGCAAACGGGAAACTTTATTTCCTGCAGAACCAGCTGAAAGCAGACTCTTACAGCCTTGTAACTATATGTACCCCTCTTAAAGCTTTTCACATTTTATCATATTACAATCAGAAAGACACAGTTTCCAGCTCTTAACAGGTTCTCAAATAGATTTAGATCTGGACTTTGACTGGGCCATTCTAAAAAGAGAATAATTTGAGCCATTATGGCTCTGGCTGTATGCTTAGAGTACTTCACCAGCTAAAAAATGAACCACTGGCCCGATCTCAAGTCTTTAGCATCCTGGAATAGATTTTCCTCCAGGATGGTCTTGTATTAAGCTCCATCCATCTTTCTGTAATCTATGATCATCTTCCCTGCCCCTGCGGAGGAAAGGCAGCCCACAACATGACAGACCCGCCACCATGTTTCACTTTGAGGATAATATATCTAAAGGGTGATATGCATTTTGGATGTTGGCACAAAAGTGCCAACATCCAAAATGTTGGCACTTTTTCCCCCAAGTTTTTCCCCATGTTGCTGCCTCTCCTTTATGGCTGTGGCCTTTGATGTTCAAAGCTTTGGAAATTATTTTACAACCTTGCTCTAAAGGTCTCCACAACTGTGTCCCGGACCTCTCTGCCGCGTTCCTTGGTCTTCATGGTGCTGTCTGTTCATTACTGTTCTCTAACCTCTAAATTACACATAGGCTGGACTCTGTTAATGACTTCTGGAGGAAATTGGATGCAATGGGTTTTATTTAGGGGAATCAGAGGAAAGGGGGCTGGGTTAAAATGGATGCCACTTTGTTGAAAGTATGAAATGTTGATGTTGAAAGCCATTTATCCTTTTTTCTCCCCCTCACAAATACACAAAGGTCAGTCAAGGCTTCATGATATACGTTTAAGTTTGGAAGTTTTATGCAATAGAATTGAAAAAATACAAAAGCTCATCTCCTTCTTATGAAACATGAATTACTTCCAGGTCGTCTGTTTACGTGCCGATCCCTGCCTCTTCTGTCTACTAGGTGAGATGAAGGTGCTGAACTTCACCCAGATCAAGGTCAAGTCTAACATGATCATTCTGAAGTGGGAGGCGTTTTGGCCGTCGGACTACAGAGACCTGCTGGGATTCATGGTTCTCTACAAAGAGGCGTAAGTTGTTTATTTTAATCTATAATTGCAATTGGATTTGTTGATCAGTGCCTTCCACGTAGTTCTACAGGAAACTTTAGCCAGTAGCTCCAACTCAAGAGAATAAAAACGGCTAATCCGGTCCTTCAATTGTGAGTCTTTATTCATGTGGAAAATTATTAAAATGATAAAACCACAAAAGACATTAAAGAATATGACCTGTGCAATAATATCAAGCGCAGTAAAAAGGAGCTGCCCTCAATAACCTCTGCAGGACCTTGTCTGCCATGTTGCACATGTATTTTTTTTTACTACAGGTGTTGCTACAATTAGTTTTTTTCACTCTGTTTATCAATCTGCAGTTGTTGATTTTTTTTGGTTTTTTTTGTTTCTCTACATCAAACGCAGCCCGTACAGGAATGTGACAGAGTTCGACGGGCAGGACGCGTGCGGCTCAAACAGCTGGGTGATCGCCGACGTCGACCCGCCGCCTCGTCCCACGGACAATAAGAAGGCGGAGGAGCCGGCTTACCTCGTCAAGGGGCTGAAACCCTGGACCCAGTACGCCATCATGGTGAGAACCCAGCTGTCTGCGTCTGACGAGCATCAGGTTCATGGAGCCAAGACTGACATCATTTATGTCCGCACAGACGCCTCAAGTAAGTAAAACTTACCCTAATGCTGATTTTAGATCTGTGGACTGTTTAGATGGCTCTTAAGTATGATTGTGTCATCAGTTAGGAGTGTAAAAATACATCGATCCATGTCGATATATCGCTTAAATGATTAACGATCCAATTACATTGATTCAAAATGAAAATATCGATCATATCGTAATTTTTTAGGTTAGGCCTTTATATTGAAATTCAGGCGTGAGACTATACTGAACAGGTGATCTATTATTATATAGATATCTATATAAAAAATAGTGTTAGATGGGCCGATATCATCATATCGATCGCATCAATTGTTAATCGTAAATATCGTATCGTCATCCAAACAAATCGAGATGACATCGTATCGTGATTCATACCTTATTATCCAGAGCTTGTAGACAGAACCACTGGACTTTAAAACTTATTTTAAAACTCAGTTTTGACGAGTGTTTCATGTTCAAATATGTTGCACACATACGGTGGCAGAACAGTTGTTTGTGTGATGTTAATGCGTGCTAAGTTTAAGCAACAGTAGAGGATCGTTTTCTGCGGGTTTTGTTTCAGGCACAGTGAAAAGAGGAAAATGTATCAACAAGGCATATCAAAACAGAGAGAACAAGGGTTAGCCATGACACTTCAGCAAACTCCTCCCCCTGCAAAGATCCTCAGCTGGGGTGAGATGCGGAACACCGCGTCGGATAGTTCTTTAGAAATAAACTAGAATACTAGTTAGAATATTACATAATATTATAAAATATATATTTTATAAGAAGAACTGCTTCTTTACCCTCAAATAAAATAATTGCTTCTTTTGTTTTTCCAAAAAAGATTTTTTTATTAGCTTTACGAAAACGGTTAGTAGTTGACGTTATTGATGTTTGGGGGTGTTTAATAGCTGAGACCGTTCAGTAAAATGTTTGATCGTATTGATCTGCGCTGTTGCGCCGTCCGGTTTTATTTTCCTTCTCTTCCTTGTACGTCATAAAACAGAGCATATACTAAAAGCGCCTTTCATGTCATTTTTTGCTGGGGTTGCTATTCAGCGTTTGGGACAAAGTGTGCTTCAAGTTTGGTTTTTTATATTTAAATTCTGCTTCTCACCAACTTAATCATGATTTTGCTGTAAAAGAAACAAAGAAAAAAAACCCAAATCACCCTCCCTTGGCTTCAAACCTTCCCCTCCTAAAAATAGTTCACAGCATGTTGTGCGTGTTTAAACCTGGAACTGCATGCATGCAGGGTTGCTTAGTTGCATTCTTCTTTCTGCCTTCGTTTCTGGCAGAGCAGCAACAATATAACCCCTCAGTATTTAATGTGGTCACGCTAACAAATTTTGGAGCATATTTTAGATTAAACATGTCTGTCATATGAATTGAGAATATCCCTGAGCTGCATAATCCAGACATCAGTCCTACTTTTGCTGTTTTTACTGGAACTGTGTGCATCCTTGCAGGTCTAGCAAACAGTGGCTCAACAATTTACACGTTTTGCTCTAAATATCCTCTTGTACCTCTTTCAGGGCCTTCTGAACCTCTGGACCCCTTCTCCTCCTCGATCTCCTCGTCTCAGATCATCCTGAAGTGGAAGCCTCCCACCAGTCCCAACGGCAACATCACCCACTACAGAATCATCTACCAAAAGCAGGCGGAGGACAGTGACCTCTACAAGTTCGACTACTGCCACCAAGGTCTGTAAAAACCGAAGGCGCTGGCTGTTCCCACACCAGTGTCCTAAGATCTGCACTGACCCCACGCCGCTCTGTGCTGCCCAGGAATGAAGCTGCCGTCCCGCACCCCGACCCACCTGGACAGCGAGGACGAGCATAAGTGGAACCAGACGGAGGAGCTGAACCCGGGGGGCCGGTGTTGCACCTGCCCACAGACCAAGCTCGAGTTAGAGAAGCAGCAGAAGGAGATAGCGTACCGCAAGACCTTTGAGGATTACCTGCATAATGTGGTCTTTGAGAGCAGGTGAGCCCGTTCCCGACCAGAACCTCTGAACACTGCTTTGATCGTTAGGTCAGACCGGCAGCACTGTTCTCCTGAATTTATTCTTCTACATCGACTTCATTCCTACACAGTTTTAAAGCTAAAATCTCAGACTTTTTCCACAGTCCCAGCTTTCTTTCACTTCATTTTAATATACAATGATTATATTATAGCACGATGGTGCTTCTTGAAACGGCTCACATCGGGGGGGGGGTTAAGTTGGGAGGTGCTGAGTGCCTGGACTCCACTGACCCTTCTCCCTGAAACACACGCTACGCCAAGGGAGTCATTACTGTGCCCATTATCATTCGTGCCAGTCAGAAGTGCAATCATGCATGCTGCCATTCGGAAACACACAAGTACTCATGGCTCCGGATGGTCCAAGCTCTCGGTGCAAACAACAATCCTCATGCTCTCCAAGTCCGTCAGCCAGAGGGAGATGATGGTGTTTTTCTTCCACCTGAGTGAAAATCTACTCAGCAGAACCTAAGCTTCAGCAAGGCGACCGCGGCTCTGATACAAGGACACGAATTGTGTCATTTTTTGTAAGTGAAATAAGTTTCTTTGTGCTGATGGCAGTGATAGGGCCCTCCATATTTATTGGCACCTCTGGTAGAAATGTGTAAGAAGCCTTAAAGGGCCTATATTACATGCAAAATATTAGTTTTTGAGCTTGCTTGTCTGAGCAACCCTCGTGAATTCGGCTCTACGTAGAGCGGTCATCACCTGGCCCCTCCAGGAAGCTCGTACCTTCACCGCGCCGCCCTATCCATAGCAAACAACACGCCCATTTTCTCCATCCAGCAAGCGCTGATGTGAGGCAGAGCGCGATCCTTCTGCTCCAAGATGAGACAAAGTGGCTCTTTTAGCACCTGATCTGCACTATGACAGAAACGGCTCTTTTTTCAGCTCTAAAAATTTGTTTTCGGCCACGAGAGGTTTCTGACCTCCTAGATAAGAGCCTGATAATCAGAGGTGGTTGCATTTTATTTTTGGCCACACGCTGGCTTGTGTTTGTCTGTGACCGTCACTTCCCCGGCCTGTACCAAAGGGGATAGCAGATTTTTGGAAAATCCTGCAATCCCCGTAATCAGGAATTTGAGCTATCTGTGCTTTTGAAGTCATGATGTCGGACTGATTCCTGCAAAAAGGTTTTGCGAGCTCAAAGGGTCATTGAGTCGCTCTACAGACCCGCTCCTTCTGCCGTCTGCTGAACATACGTCAACCTGGATGGATCTCTTGTGAATTATACTAGATGATTTAAACATATCTTTACATGCAGGATTCAGCCTGATTGCCTTCGCTTTTTGTGACGTGTCTCCTTGCCGTGTTTTCCCAGGCAAAGCCGTCCGCGACGCTCGGTGGACAACCCCGAGCCCACCGAGTCCACCCTCTTCTACACCACCATGTCCAGCATGCGGTTCGGCTTCACCACGACCTCGTCCGAGGAGGAAAACGAGAAGGAAGAGAGATCTGAGGTCTCACACGCTGTTTCTGTCTTTATGGGTGAAATCTGAGCGTTTCCCTGGGAATTTGGACAAATCGGGAAACATGTTGATGACCAAAGTTGAGGGGGGGAGGGAACTTTTTTTGTATTCGCTAAATAATGAGATATACTGATTCATGTTTTATTCTGTCTATTAAATTGCATCACTGTTGAATTAATTCTTTCTCTGTTTCTCTGCTCAGGTGGTGGTAGATGTGTATGGAAAGGAGTCAACAGTCATATCCAACCTGCACCACTTCACCAGCTATAAGATACAGATCATAGCCTGCAACCATCCCACGGAAGGCCTTCGCTGCAGCTTGCCTACCTATGTCAGTGCCCGGACCACGCCGGAGCGTAAGGACACCCTGAAACGAATGCATATAGCTCTGCTCGCTGAATTAGAGAGCGAATAGTTACCTCCGCCGCTAACCTGCTTCTATGTCACACATATGGCTCAAAGCACAGGTTGCGTTGCGGTCGGAGATAAAATAAGCGCCGCTCTGAGGTACCGTGTTTATTTTTGTCCAGAAAAAGCAGATGACATCCCAGGCCTAGTGACCCATGAGATCGTGGATACCGAGCCTCCCCATGTGGTTGTTCGATGGAACGAGCCTCCCTCGCCCAATGGCCTCATCATCCTTTATGAGGTGTACTACCAGAGGGTCGGAGACCCCGAGGTAAACATGCACTGCTGACAAAGGGTCACAGACATGGCTCTCACACAAAAGAACAGACATGGGTGGAAAAAAATATTCCTATTACTAGACTTTATTCCTTATTCTGGTGCCTTCCTTCCTTTATTTTGTAGCAGTTTGCAGAGGGGATGATCTGATGTAATGTTGGTAAAGGAAGCAGGCGGGGAAAGAGGGAACCACCGTGTTCCCTGAGTTACACAGGGAGGAAGAAAAGAAGACCGTTCTTGTTTACGATGTTCCAGACGTCCGACTGCGTGCACTGCTGCTTTGTGTTGTTTTTGTGCGTATGGAGATTTGATCATGGTTCCGTAAAGGTGTGATCACAAGCCAGCAGCAGCTCTGTTGCCTAAGCGACAGAAGCAGGAAGGAAGGTTTCAGGTGCGGCGGGCGGAGATGACGTCTAATCGCAGACGCCGGCTGCTCTTCACTGCGCTGGAAACGATCCAAGTCCTACCGTACATGCAGCCTGCAGCCTAAACACGCTTGTATACATTTTATTGAAAACGCGGTTCAGAGCATCTTGGAGGCTCTAATTAATCAATTGCGTTGTTCCTTTGTGTTCGCCTGGAGCAAAATCCAGATTTCAAGGCAATTTATTGAACTTCTTGTTGGAGATGTGGTCTTTGTTTCTGTTTAAACAGTAATTATAATGCAGTGAAGGTAATTAGAAAACATTTTGTGAAATGAAAATTGTACTAATAACATTTAGCACTTATTTTATAAGCTAAATAGTGGAGTTCCCACTAAGAGGGTTAGTATGAATGTGTGGAAAGTTTTGATTGCAGGGGCATTGCTCAGTAGATGTGATGGATTTAGTCCACCTAGTCAGTCTCTTATCCAATCTTTTCACACGTTAAATTTGTTTCCTCAAGCTTTGCAAATCCTGAAATCCACATAAAGATGCAGAAGTTGTTTTTTTTTTTGCTAAGCATCTTAAAGTACCCAGGGGCAAAAGTCCTTGGTAGTTTTTGGTAGAAATGCACTAACTAAATTTATTTACTTTACTTTATTTAGAAATTTAAACACAGCTTCAATCCCAAAATATTTGGTTATAGGTTTTTACTTAGAAAATATTACAACACCAAAGGTTAGGAGTCATTTCTTTGTAACTACTTTATTTCTGACGCTGGATCAAACCTTTCCTCCCTGTCACCCAGCGCCACTCAGTCTGTGTGTCACGAGAGAACTACCAAAGGATGAACGGCACCAAGCTGGTGCTGGTGCAGCCTGGGAACTACAGCGTGATCGTGCGGGCTACGTCCTTGGCTGGAAACGGATCTCAGGCAGAAACCACCTACTTCTTCTTGCCTAGCCGTAAGACAAGACCACGTCCAGCTTTTCCAGACCTATATACGCTTTTGCTTTTCTTTGTAATTGGACTGAGCGTCCGCTAGCATGGCTCGTTTACTGTGAGCCGAATCCAGTTTTCATGCTCATAGACTTCTGTCTCCCCTCAGCTGATACAGGTTTGGTCTGGGTTGTGATCGGTCCGGTCATCTGCTCCATCATGCTGCTGTTCGTGGGAGGCGGCGTCTGTTTTATGATCAGGAAAAGGTACATTTTTACATAAACTTTGCAGCAGACATCTGCTGTCTAAAAAAAACTCTTTCCACCATTTGTAGCAGTGCAGCCACAACCTCGCGGTTTTTTGTTGGGATTTTATGGGATAGACCTGCACAAGGTACCACAGGATTACAAAGGAAAAGTAAAATGATTCACGGGTTTCGGTGTCTTTAATTAACTGGAACAAATCTAAGAAGTAGGGTGTCTTTGTTGGATTAGTCCCCTTTGCTTAGATGCCCCTAAATTAAACCCACTGCAGCTAGTTGTCTTCAGAAGTCACCTAATTAGTAAACGGCGCGGACCTGATTTAACCTCAGTGTTAATCCGGTTATTCTGTGACGGCCTCTGAGGTTTGTTTGAGGGCGTCAGTGAGCAAACGGCATCACGGAGACCGAGGAACTCAGCAGCCAGGTCAGGAAGAACGGTGTAAAAATAATATTTTGATCTCTAAACATCCCACAGAGCACTGTTCAGTCCATCGCCTGAAAATGGAAAACCATAAATGTACCTAATAGCAGCATTAATTCAGAGCCAAGAGGCTCATGGCTCAGGCGGGAGAATCTGGAGATTAGTTGTGCAATCCAAATATCTGGCTGTCGTAGACAAATGGCTTAAAGAAACCTGTAAGCAGTTCGGTCTGCTGCAGCCCATCCAGAGACACATCAGACGTGTGGAAGAGGAAGGGCGAAGAAACCAAAAGAGAAACCTTTTGGTAAATATGCAAATTATCCTGAACACGGCATCCCTGCTGCGGAACATGGTGGTGGTGGCATCATGCCTTGGAGAGGCGTCTTTACGACAGGGTAGCTGGTTAGAGTCGGATGGACCTAAATACAAGGCATTATGGGTAGAGAATCGGTTAGCGGCGGCAAAAGATGTGAGATTGGGGTGGAGGTTCATCCTTCTGCGGGACGATAACTGATCATTCACAGGATGGTCGCCCCGGCTTGCTGAAACCAAAGCGCGTCCATGTGTGGGAATGGTCTAGTCAAAGCCCAGACCTGACTACAGCTCAGATTGTGTGGCAAATATCTCCATCCAACCTAACTGAGTTGAGCTATTTTGCAAAGAAAAATGAGCCAAAAAATCTTACTCTGCACATGTGCAAAGCTGGAAGACACAACCCCTAAAAACGTTCATCTGTAGTTGCAGGGAGAGGACCTGAGAATGGTTTTCCTCCCTCATCAGAGTTTCACTTTGTGTTGGTCAAGCACATGAAATACCATTGAAATGCTTTGAATATAGTGGAAGTAAACTGACAAAACGTGAAAAGGTTCTGGGTCTGTGAATACTTCTTCTAGGCAGTATAAACTCAAAACCTCAATAATCTGATAGCAGCCGTCCTTTTTTTCTGAAAAGAGATGTTTTAAGGTGGCTCAGCAGCGTTTCTGAGGCGCTCTGGGTTTGTGTTGCAGGCAATCCGACGGTCCGCTGGGAGATCTCATCACCTCACCGAACCCCGAATACTTCAGTGCCAGTGACAGTAAGACCAACCTGCCTCCTGTTTTTGCCCTTTCTATTTTTCCCCAAGCCTAGAAAAGAAGAAGTAAGTGTTGGATCTATAAAGGGTTAAGTTGTGTGTGTGTTTTTTTTTCTTCAGTGTACGTTCCTGACGAGTGGGAGGTTCCCCGGGACAAGATCAAGCTGCTCAGGGAGCTGGGTCAGGGCTCCTTCGGCATGGTCTACGAGGGAATCGCTCAGGACATCGTCAAAGGAGAGCCGGAGACGCGCGTAGCCGTCAAGACGGTCAACGAATCGGCCAGCCTCAGGGAGAGGATCGAGTTCCTGAACGAAGCTTCAGTCATGAAGGCCTTCATCTGTCACCACGTGGTACGTTTTCTTTTTTTTTCTTTTCTTTTATACAACCAAAACAAAAAGTCCAGCGTGCCGAGCCAGCTCGCTGACTCCCAGCTCCCCAGTCGTGTTGCTGGAGCAGCACGAGCGCACGTGACTCACAGGATCACGACTCGCCTGTTCTGCTGAAGCGGCCATATTGGCACACGGTTGGACTCCCCGCACAAATGTTCACACTCGGCGAGCGATCCAGTCCGCCATTACCATTTCATCACGCAACCTGCGGCGCAGCAATTAAAGGGGCCGCGTGTCGGCGCCGTCAGCTGAAGACAAAATCATGTTGGGACGCAGGGGGAAGAGTTTGGTCTTGCACCTTGAGATGAGGGGGAGAGAGTCCACATTAAAACAATGATTTATGCATCGTGTAACCTGTGTGCATAGTAAACACTGGAGAGAATCTATATTTAATGTACTCAAAAGCACATCAGCGAAGGTGCGCCCTACTGTCTTTGTTTTCCAGCACATTTAAATATGGAAGGTAACGATATTTAGCCATATCTATGTAGTTAGAGCAACCTTTGTGCCATTTAAATGCATCTAATCACATTTCTGATAAAACCTGTAAACGTAATTAAAAAAAAAATTTAAATAATTTTACTTATTTGCAGTTTTTTTTTGTGTGTTGGGGTTTTACGTGAACATATCTCTAATCTGTGCTCAGGTGCGTCTGCTTGGAGTGGTGTCCAAAGGTCAGCCCACGCTGGTGGTGATGGAGCTGATGACTCACGGCGACCTGAAGAGCTACCTGCGGAGTCTGAGGCCGGACTCGGAGGTTCGTTCATCCTCCCGCCCGCACGCCGTCGCCTTTTATTCGCAGCGAAGCCTGAGGGGTCGTCTTTTGTTCGTCTCCATAAAACCCGGAGCGAGCGGGAGGGAAGCGACTGGCGCCGAGACGTGAAGCGAAGGTTCCCGTTGATTCATGAGCGTGTCCGTTTGTTTCTTTTCCCCCAGAACAACCCGTCGGGCTGCCCGCCGCCCACTCTCAAGGACATGCTCCAGATGGCGGCAGAGATCGCGGACGGCATGGCCTACCTCAACGCCAAGAAGTTTGTGCACAGAGACCTGGCGGCCAGAAACTGCATGGTGGCCGAGGACTTTACCTGCAAGATCGGAGGTCTGTCCTTGTTTTGCTTTTTTGTTTCCTTTGTGTTTTTCGCACGGTGAGCATCAACTCACGCTGGTTTCTCCTGTATTTCTCACGCCGCCTCGGCAGACTTTGGGATGACGCGGGACATCTACGAGACGGACTACTACCGCAAAGGAGGAAAGGGCCTGCTTCCCGTCAGGTGGATGGCACCGGAGTCTCTGAAGGACGGGGTGTTCACCGCCCACTCGGACTGCTGGTACGGCACGCCGCGGCTCCCGCGCCCAGGCGCTCCCCGGCGCTCCCCGGCCCGTGGCCTTTAATCATACGTTTGTGTCGCTTGTGTGTTTGCTTGCAGGTCTTTTGGGGTGGTGCTGTGGGAAATCAGCACGCTAGCAGAGCAGCCGTACCAGGGTTTATCCAATGAGCAGGTTCTGAAGTTTGTTATGGATGGAGGCTTCCTGGACCGACCCGACAACTGCCCAGAGAGGATGTAAATATAGATTTTTTTTTTTTTCCCCTTTCCTTTGCCCTTCTATTACAAAACGTACTAAAAACAGTGTTCTTTGCCACAAAGGGTTTCTGATTTGAATTTCTGGGAAATTCCTTCAGAGGATTTTGCACCGAGCCGACCTCTCATGTCCAGAGCTTTAAAGTTTTCATGGCCTTTGAGCTTTTCTACATTTAAGCACGGCCGTGAGGACCAGCCGGTCTACGGTACTGTAGATGAAGACGAAGGGCACGTCTACAAGTCGCGATACGACGTAGCATTTTCACATCACCGCTGTGTTGGTTTTCATTCACACTCAGCAGTTTCTACATAGACCAAAGCGTTTAGGCCACATCATGGTTAGCGGCACACTACTACTGGGGCTTCTTATAGCTTTCCTTCAACAGTAGATTTCTGCTTATTGCTCCTCCTGCACCTGGTTTGTCGAGTGCAGGATTTATAGTCTCCATATATTCTCCCTCATGAGCTGTGGGACTCTGCAGCTCCTCCAGAGTTACCATTGGTCTGCTGTCTGCTTCTTTTCAGATGATGGACTGAACGGTGCTCAGTTAGATGCTCACAATTATGATTAATTATTGTGATTAATATTATTTTTTATTTATTTTTTTTTTTGTTCAACCTACCACATGAAATCCCAAATATCCCTGAAGTTTTTAGTTGTAATGTGACAAATACTGCATTATTTCAAGGCTTATGAAAACACTGTAGAATAGTGTTTTTTTTTTTTTTAGAGGTATGTTTTTCTTGTTGTAAACTCTAAGCGCAGCCGTTTCACTGAGTCCTGGCTGTGTTTTGTTGTCTCGTGACCAGGCACAGCCTGATGCAGATGTGTTGGCAGTACAACCCCAAGATGCGGCCGACGTTCCAGGAGATCATCGAGATGCTGCGGGACGACCTGCACCCGACCTTCCAGGAGGTCTCCTTCTTCCACAGCGAGGAGAACAAAGTCCCCGAGACGGAGGACTTCGACCTGGACCTGGACAACATGGAGAGCATCCCCCTGGACCCGTCGTCTTATTCCCAGCGGGAGGAAAGCTTAAGCAGAGACAGCGGGCCCACGGTGGCCCTCAGGGGGAACTACGAGGAGCACGTCCCCTACACACACATGAACGGTGGCAAGAAAAACGGAAGAATCTTATCGTTGCCCAGATCCAGTCCTTCCTAACGGCTCCTGTCCCCTCCTCCGCTTCCCTAAAATGACTAGTGACCCTCCTCCTCTCTTTCAGCCCGTCTTTTCCGTAACCTGCAACCGTTTTCTAATGGTTTTCTTATTCTTAGAGAAACTCTTCGAGGAAAAAAAAAAGAAAAAAAAAAGGAAAAAAAAACACACACCCAGATCTCAGGACTTTGAATTTTCTTCCTCATGGCTGCCAAACCAAGGCAAGCAAAGGATGCAAATGCCTCTTTTTACCTTGCTCCACGACACATCAGACTTTATATTACCCAAATCTGCGGTAATAGGTTAGCACCGTGTTTCCAGGACTCCTTGTGACGGAAACGACAACGGGAAAAAAAAAATCAAAACTGTGAACACAACAAACCTTAGACAACCAAGAAGGCTGCTCGACCTTGACAACCCCCATGAAAAAAAAAAACTCTCCCGCCGAACTGCATTTTCCACTCTTCTGTCCTTTTTGCCTTTTTTTTTTTTTTTTTCTCTCCAAATGAAATGTTTTTACTCTGATGGTGGCCTTTTTTAAAAAACACGTGGCCTATAAACTAAAGCGTCGTGTCTAAGTAAATTCCTTTTTTTTCTTTTTCTTTTTTGTACGACGACTCAGTCAGCGGGACGACTTGCAACAAATCGATCTTCGAACAAACATCTATTCCCGGTTTTTGTTTCACGTTTTTTTTTTTTTTTTTTTTCGTTCAGCAAAATTCCAAACTACACACAGATTTCTCTGACGTTTGGTGGAATAGTTTTAATTTATTGGCTTTAACCTTGCTTCCCTCCTCTGTTTGTTTCTGTGTCCTCTCTTTGTGGCTGAAGGATATTTAAACAGTTAAAATTTGGACAAAAGAGTTCATCAGACTGACCAATAGCTGCTGCTTTGATATATTATAGTGGGTATAGAAAGATAAATATATATAATATATATAGTATATATAAAATAATGGTGTTTATCAGCCAATATTTTATATATAATATTCTGTATAACATTGATGGGTGTTTTTTTGTAAATACTGTAGTTATTTGTGTTGTTCTTCATCAGAAGCTTTGCTTGTTTTATAATGTCTGTTTTTCTTTAGTTTTTGTTTTTTTTTTGGCCCCAGAAATTACACTAATCTACCGTCAGTGCTCTCTGTGTCTTAGGCATCCAGCCCTTGATTATTTTTTATTCTTTAATTTAGCTTTTTTGGGGTGGGTTAAATTTTTGATATACGGTGGCATCTTTACTGCTGCAGGCATCATTTTAAAAGGAGAAATAACCTAAAAGCTTTACAAAGAGGGGGGAATGAGGCCTTTATAGGGTCAAAGTGTTCGTCTGCCCTCTTTTCTGGTTAGATCACAGTTTGCCTTTTGATCCATTTGGGGTTTTTTCAGTTTTTTTTTTTGTTTTTGTTTTTTGCAGAGAAGAAAAAAACAATTTGGTAGCAAAAAGTTGTTGTAGAAATTGTGCAAGTTTTAGTGTTGTTCAAGCGCTTCTCAGCTCTGCCTCGTATTAATCTCTCGGGTAAGGAGGCAGGTGAAGTGGAGGAGGATGTTTGGGATGTAAATCGACGCGGCTTTCTGCATCAGCCGCGAGGATTGATTAATCTCCCCTCAGCTCATTGCTCCTGCGGCGCCGGCGCCTCTTCTAAAGGCTTCCTGTCGGCCGCTGAGCTCTCTTCTCCAAACGGGTCGGGTGGAAATTTCCACGGTTTTGTGGCCGAGGGCCGGGGAGAGACGCGGAAAGTTGCAAACGGGTTGACAGCTGGCAGCCCTGCTCTCTGTTCAGGGCACTGTGTGGTGGTGGTGGGGGGGTCATGAGTTGATTGTTGATCCTCTTCTCCCGGCCCTCATATGCAGCCACAGTCAGGACGCGGCGTGCTGTAGCTGTCTCACTCATGGCTGATTGTTCCAGGATTCAGTCTAAACTCCTCATCCCCCCCAGAATCCCGTTTGGCCGCCACCGTCGGACTGTTTCTCTGCGTCGGTCGATGGCCGCCTGGGTTCTTGGAGGATAAAATACTCACGGTGTCCTGTCTTTTCGCGATTTAAAACCTTCCCGTCAGCGGTGCCAACAAAGATTTGCAGTCACAGCAGGTAGTCGGGAAACGCCCCATCTCTTCTAATCCTTCCTTCGAGGACTCGGGCAGTGGGATCGCCAAGCCAGCTGAGCAGCGTGCGTCGTTTAAAGCGTGGCCAAAGTCAGACACGGCAGAGAAGGCTGCCTCCGTATCTGACCAGTGCCTTTTTAAATAATTCTCCCAACAAAACCAGAGCATCTAACAGGCGGATGTAACATGCAGAAAACGCCTCCCGGCGCCCTGGCTGTTATTGTTTCGACATTGCAGGAAGAGCAGAAGGTTTCTGCCTTGTTCTTTGACACAAGGAGTAACGTTTGTCGTCCAGAGTCTGTATAGCTGGCACCCAGAGTCACCCGAGGTCAGGACTTACAGAGGTGGACAAATATGCTGTCGCAACTGGTAAAGATGTGTAAGAAGCCTTAAAATATATCCTGTCTGTAATCCAAGCTTTAATTTGTGCACCTTTATTTAGTTCAGTGCGTTTCCTACAATCAGAGAAGTCCCTTTAAAAGACGCTGATCTCTGGTTTCTGGGGGGTTTAGGTCTGCGGACTTAGCTGCCACAGAGGAAGGTTGATTGTGTGTCTGCTCAACCATTTCTGTGTTCATCTGGAAGTTAGAAGTTGATATTTATCCTGCTGGGAGACCCCGGTGAGCAACCTTTCCTGACAACGGGTGGAGTCCAGCAGATTTAGGTTTAAAATCTCCGGGTGTCTTGAAGAGTTCATGATGTCATTACCTCCAACAAGGTTTGCAGGAGCTTCGAAAGAACAACAAACCCCGCAGCATCACAGATCCTCCACCGCACTTTATAGTGGACATGTAGTCGTTTGTTTTTTTTTATCTCTGTCAATAAGATTTTGGCCTAGCGCGAACTACTTGGTGACGCCCCCTCCCAAGATGCCACGTCTAGCTGCGATTCTCAAAACTGAACATTGGAGATTTATTTTTTCCATCCTCGTCACGCTAACTGTAAGTGATGGCAGCATAAATCTTAGCATAAGACAAAGACTCGGTTACATTTATTACAAATGTGTTGCTAGCGCTACAACAATTGGTCCGCCAGTGACTTTGTTCAAACCTCTGAATTTCAGTGGCGATTCTTCACTGAGATTCTGCTACGGCAAGAAAAACAGGGATTTATTTTGAGGCTTTTTACCCACATAAACCAGGAAAAAAAATTGTCTGCGTCTGATTTTTTTTTTTTTTAACCAGTTCATCCAAGGAACTGAAATCTCGAGCTCCGTACCTGAGATGTAACTGGACGTAGTTTTGACAGCAAAATTGGGGAAAAAAAACGTGTCAAATGTCACAATTCTACCTTGACGGTGCCCATATATATTTGGAAAATAGACAGTTTCTCTTAAATTGAACACGTTTCGCTTGGTGATTGAGTGTCGGCGAGGTTTTGGGAAATACGGGCAGATTGTTGGTTGGTGGAGGAGCTGGCGGTGAGCCAGTTCACGGTTTGTTTGTAATTGTTGTCGTCTTTGTGTTTGGCCGGAGTCTACCTCAGTGCAGAAGCAGGAATCAGTTGAAAGAGCCTCAGTCATCCCCACTTCGTGCTCACCAACACTACAGGAGCAGAGAAAATCACTTTACATCTCACAGGTGTGATGTTTTCATGTAATTCACGCTCTCCTGCATCCCATTATTTATCCTCCGTTATCGCTTCTTCCTGTGTCCGGCGGGCGGGGGAGCCTTGCGTTATTTTTGAATCGTACGCAAACCCTGGAGTTTTATGAGCAGCTCCCCCCCCCCACCCCCATTGCAGCCACAGGAGGAAGCCGATGACGTCCAGACAGCTTCTCTCTGCTCATATCTGCTGATTTCACTGCAGATCCTCTGGAGCGTCCCTGTCATCACCTGCTTGCAGCCAAAGCCAACCAAGCTCAGTCATGGACCTTATGCTCTGTAAATGACCTTTCCCCCTTTCATCCTCCTCTTATCTTGGCTCTGATTATTATTATTATTATTATTATTGTCTGTGTTTTTTTGTTTTTCAACTGTGAATATTGAGACACGACCTTTTATTTTCTGTCAACACCACGGCTCGGGTGGGTCGTGACTCAAAAAGTGCGGGCCGGTTATAGAGAACCTTCTCACTCCTGCAGAGGAGAAAAGCTGACTGGGACAACGCTGCGTGCCATAAAAAAAAAAAAAAAAAAAAAAAAAACTTTTAACAGATAATATCTTGATTGTCAATTTTCGTCTCAGGGAGGCGGCTCAATGTTTTGTCTCAAGAGCATAAAGAGGAGGAAGAGGAGCTACCTAGCTTTTTAATCTGTTCCCAATTAAAGATAATCAGGAATCCTCCTCTTTGGCTCCCATGTGATGTGGTTCAGACTGCCCTCTAGTGGTTTCGTGGCGGTATTGCAGGCCCTAAAGTGCCTTCTAAAAGACTACTGGCACACCTGACTCGAACTGTCCCCCAGACGGTCTTCACCAATCACTGAAGTTTCCATCTCCAAACATGAAATAAAAACGTGTTTCTTTTTTTTATGCATTCTGTTTCTTTTTCCTTTTAGCTGTAAGTGCAGTAAAAATACTGTAATTAGGGGATTAAGAAAACCGAAAAGAAAAGTTGATGAGCCGGACCCTGCGGAGCTCCGGGCTTGCACCAGCTTTGATGGTTCGATGTTCACAGGTTATCGCTCCTGATCCGTCTGTTACGACAGGGACACCCACATCCAAAGCACACGACAGCAACAAAAACAATACGTATCATTTGGAACACTAATTAATAAGCTCTTAAAAGTGTAAATAGCTGCAGATGTCTGTCCAGGAAAATGGAAATAAAGAGAGGCACTTGGTTTTAGGGAAGGTTTTCTGAACTCCTGTTGGGTGAGAACAAAGCAGATTATGATTTATTGTTTGTTTGTTTTTTTGTTTTAAACAGATAATAAAAAAAAGTATTACATTTTAGAGATGTTGATTTCTATTTTTTTAGCCAAAGTAGGGGAGGATAAATACAATACTTTTTTCTGACTGTAAAGTTTTCCTACTCTTGTACATGATGAATTTAACCTTGTTATCAATGTGTATATATCTTTTTCTAAATTTAAAGTTATTGATTTTTCTTCTTTTTACTGTCTTTATGACCCGACCCGCCACACAGAAACATGTTGTTTATGTATTTAACGGGGAGGAGCAGCAGTAGCTCTCCTGTCTGAGGGCAAGACGGCTAACGGCACGTGGCCTCAAGCTTTCCGCGTCACATAACCCCACGCTAGTTTTCTGAATGTCGGCCTCCTGGGCCCACTCTTTTGAACCTCAGCCTCGGTCGAAGCAGCAGGTCGACCGCGAAGCCTTCTCTTCACAGATATGTCTCCTATTTTTTTTATTTTCAATAAAAACAACAGGTTAAAACTAAATTCATTTCTTTTTTTTTTTTTTCATTTAAAATTAGGGTGAGACGCTGGATAAGACCACTGCGCATGGATGGTGATAGGGAATTAAGAGAAACGAGATCCAGAATAAACTAAATAAAATGAAGCTAGCTGGTGCTTTGACAGAGAGTGCAGCTCTCTGGAGTTCAGACTAAAGTTGGAGGTGTTTCTTCTAGCCAACAGTCAAACAGAAGAATAAAATGGCTTTCCATTTAGGAGATTGTTGCAACTTAATGATAAATTTGTACAACTAAAATTTTATTTTTCATCTTTTCTTTATTACAACAGAGGAAGGATTCCCCCCTGTTTATGAGATTATGCTAATTTGCTGAAATGAGCAGGATGCCATCTAATGGTAAAGTTTGAGATTGCAACCAACTAAGCTTGTTTTCCTTTCCTAGTTATATAGAAGAGGAGAGCAGATTTAGGCTTTTTTTTTTACAAGGAATGTTGGTATTATATACCTTCTGCAGATTTGTAAAACTGAGATCAACCAAGTTCTCAAACTTGTCCCACACACATATATATATATATATATATATATATATATATATATATATATATATATAAATAAATAAAGCACTATTATATTTCTTGGGCTAAACTTATGAAACACCTCCTGCTCTGTCTTGAGTCCACCAGTGTCTAATGCAAATTTTAACTTGATTTCTAAGGTCTGATTGGTCAGCGATAAATTTGTGGAGGTGCCCTCGTTGCAGATTTATGAAAGCCAGTGGTCTGCTCCAGTTCCGTCACCCGTTTGTCTTGTTTCCTGCGCTGTCATTTTGTTTAAACCATTGTCTGATTGCTCCTCTTCCTGCTCTCCTGTCTTTAAGTGTCTTCTTTCGGTGCACATAGCTGGTTCCCCAGATTTCTGTGTGTGATCCGGCAGGATACCTCTTTATTAATGTAAGTTTTGATGTAGCTGTGTTTTTTTTTGTTTTTGTTTTTTTTTTTGGAATATGTGTATATGTTACGTTGAGGCGTTGTTGTGAATGCAGACAGCGGTTGTAAATGTGTGTGTACAGTCCAAACCCCAAAACCTGCAACAACAAAAAAAAAACAAGAAAAGAAAAAAAAAAAAACACGCAGATTGCTTTATCCCCCACCTGCTCACCTCACACTGGATCCAGATGTGCCATGATCTATCTTTCTGCATCACGGACGGCAAGCGTGATGGAGTTCCTCTCTCACACACAGACGGAGATAAATGCTCATTGTGCAGGATCAAAAACATGTGCCATGACTAAAAAGAACGCTTGACGATTTATTTTTTCTATACGTTTTCAGAAGAAGAGCCAAGTAGTGACATGTAAAGAAAATGTTGCAAAGATATGAAAATAAGAAAATCTTGCTGTGTGTAAATTATTCAACAATTAACTGTTTATATTAAAATTATGAATAAAATTATTGGAGAATGTGTCATCTCGCAGTCCTTTATTGCAGACAAGTGGGGTGGGGGGGGGCATCTTCAGATGCAAGCTTCTCATATCGGCTGTCAAGAACTGTCTAAATCCAAAGAAACATTTGTTTCTGCTAAATAAAATTGGTCTATACCCATTAAACCTATTTGAAATGTTTTACAAATCAACATGACGTAAATATGTTGTTTTGAAATTAAAGAATGACAGTAAGCACAGTAGGTTTTAAAGCAAAAGAAAACAGCTTTTGTACAATGAGTGATTTTCTTTCCCATATTTACAAGAAATAAGTAAAATGGCCCACATTTAAATTAAACACCAATGCTGCCAAATGACCGAAGGGCTCGAGAAATCCCTTACCCAATTAATCCTTCATGGGCTTATTGAATCCTTTTTTTCCATCCCTTCAGTCATTTGCTTCCTTGGTATTTATCACAGTTCCCATGTGTTGCATGTTAAAAGGTACTTCAAGCTTTCTGATTTGTGCATCTTGAGGTTGCTTTTTAGGCAAAAGCAATTGGATAAAGATAAAGCATACTATATAATATATTCTTTAAAATTTTTGAACATGTCTAGAGGCAAAAATATAATTTACTTAAGTGGTGAAAGTGTGTTGGTGCTTGAAATGGGTGTTCCCGAGTCTTAGACTTGCAGAAGTAATGAAATTACATTAGATACAATACATTAGAATATTATCAAAAAATCCATTTGTTTCAGTAACCCAATTAACTAAGGCAGACACATCATACAGATTAATTACTCAAACTGGTGTTTAAAAGCCCTTATTTTCTGTTAACATTTTTTGTTGGCATATAATGAAAAGATGACATTTAAGTAATAAAAAAATTATACAGAAATGTGGGCTTAATTATATGTGTTTAATACTTGCTTAAACGTTGTTCTTTTCAAATGGTATTTGGAATCTGACAAATTAGCCTCATTGGAACGCTTATTCTAATCTATTGAATATGACAGTATATGAATGATCTGGTACATAAAAGAAAAATTAAGACACAACAGGACATTTATTTAGACTGCTTTATATTACAACAAAATCTTCAAATGATATATAATTTGGTAAAAGTGAAGTAGTCCTTATTGTGTGTATAATGACAGTTTTTTATTGTTATTTCAGGGTTGCCTGCTGCAGCAAGTCATGAATTTCTTTTCATATGTTGGTCATATCCATCGTTGGGCCGGGCACAGGACACCGTTTTAGTCAGTGTGATCGATCAGAAGCTGACACACGCACAGTTTCAATTATTTCATAGTGAATCTCTGCACAGGACTAATGAAAACATTTATATATATATATATATATATATATATATATATATATATATATATATATATATATATATAATGACTTTAATCAGCTCACATGAGTGTTTATTTTGTTATTCAGCAAACTATGCTGAATCAACTTTTTATTTGACTTACATACTTATATTTATTTTTAAGTGTATTTATTTCACATTTTTAGGCTAGGTGTAGGCTAATGATTATTTATTGATGTATTTTCTTATTACATTTTTTTTTTTTTGCACTCTGCACATGACATTTCCTGAATTCAGCAACCCCTTTTTTAAAAACCTTAATGATTCCCAAGTAGGGAGCTTCAATCCTTCCATTTTGTTATACCTACCTGATCCTTAAGGGGGCGCTGGAGTCCATCTCAGCAGGGAATGGCCCACAGGCCCAGAGCAGAGTCTCATAAAGAGAAAAACGTCCATGCAGGCACACCTCCACCCAGGTCTGGTTAGGTACGAGGAATGGATGAAATGTGAATGAGAAAGCAGACAAAGTCCAACATGTGAACCTGACAAGGATGGCTCAGAGTTTGTGTATGAAGATGTAACCTTAGAATAGAATGTGATTTATTCTCATTGTCACGAGTACAGGTGAAGTCATTGAAGCTGGAGGTTTTCCACTAAATCACAAATATCAGACGATGTGTGACAGGTGGGAGTCACATCGTTCTGGTGCACACCGTTAGTGCCGAAGCTAAATGAAAACCAGCAGCTACATTTAAATCACCAACCTTTTGAAACTGAGAGCTGCTTCATTGGCGTTGTTATACAAAGAGCTACCAGTACTGACCTTTGAACTAGAAGAGACAGAATTCACCATAACTTTACGTAAAATAAACAAATGTTTCATGCTTTGTTATATAGTTGTTTTCAAATCTATATAAATGCAAGTGTGAATAAACAGAGTAATGGCAAAAACGGAAGTTTTAGATGCATCTCACTGGTGGATTGTGCTTTTTTTTAGGACAGGCTTGTGGGCGCCACATGGCTCTCGGGGGCTACTTGCTGCCCGCGGGCGCCATGTTGGTGAGCCCTGGTTTAGATCATGGCTGTTGTTTTTGTCCTCAGCATCCCAGAGGTGAATGCTTTGTCCTCTGTTTGTTTCATCTGTTATGTTTTGCTTTGATTGATTTGTTTTTCATCAGTCTCTTCGCGATGTTTTCAGCTTGTCTGAACGTCTGCTTCCTCCGCACACCTGTGCGACCTCACCAATCACCACACCTGATGTTTTGCAGACGTTAGCTGTCTGCACTGATGACCACTGACGACTCAGTTGTGAAATCACAATTGTTGCAGCCCACTATTACTTTTTAAGGCTCTCTCTGACTGAAGCGGTGTCTCAATATAAATATTTAGGCTTTATTAACGATGACTATCTGGGTTTTGTTCCCCACATTCAACAGTTGGTAAAAGAGCTGAAATTGAAGTTGTGTTTTCAATTTTAGAATTGGTTCTTGTTTGTCTTTTGAGGCCAGGAGGCATCTTTTCTACCCATTTTGGACAATGGCGATAGAATTTATATGCATGCATGTTCACACTGGTTGCATATATTGGATTCTGTGTATCGTGGAGCATGACGTTTTATCAGTGGTCTAGGAGCTCTTACTCATCCCATGTTGGCTGGATTTCCTTATCCACCTGCAGACACGGTCACTGGTATATTTTCACTTACAAAGCTATCTTGAGTTTACTTCCCCGTTATCTCCTCTCCCTTGTTGATAGAAAATATTCAGTAGGGTTATTCTCTGCGTTTGGAATTCGTATTATTAAATGTACCTAAAATTCACACTGATCATGGCAAAAAAAATCCTTCCAGTTTGCAGCACCCTCAGACTGGAATCAACTGCAGAAGGACTTGCAGTTGAAAGATTTGGTCTCTTTTAATGTATTTAAGGGCGTTTTAAACCAGTTTATGAATAAGGTTTCTGTTTCTAAATGTTTTAACTAAGTTCAAATCATATTTTAGGTTGTTAGTTTCATTTTTTATTTTAGTTTGACTTACCAAAGTTGTACCGTAAATGTATTTTCAGGTCAGCAGTTTTTTATTTGGTATTGTCTGTGTGCTGCTGCCATTCGTGGCCAGGTCTCTTTTGAAAAAAATAGATTTTTAATCTCAATGAGAGCTTCCTAAATAAAAATTACATACACATGCGTACTACAGACTCACTTCAGCATGCTGGATGCTTGAGGCTCCAATTGATGGCGGCATGACCTACTTTCTGATTAACTCAACTAATAATTATTTAAGCGGATGGTGCAGCCATAGACTGTAAAGCTTCATCTCCAGATGGTGAGGCAATAATATAGTTTCCATCATTGGAAAACCAACACAATCTATCAGAACGCTGTGATTAATGTAAGCTTTTTTTTTTACAGCCTTACACATCAGAAGCAGCAAACAGATTTCATCGACGTGACAGGAGTTGATGTTTCCCAGAAAGCACTTTATTTTATTTCGGGTTTAGAACCTTGTAAACAACTTTTCAGAGACACTGAACATAAATGGCAAGATGAGAAACAGTGTGATAGCAGCTTTGTTCTCCCGTTTAGGGTCCATCCACTCAGAACCCTTAATCTAGTTTTTTTTTTTTTTTTTTTTTTTATAAGACAATGCAGCTGTAAGAGAGAGAGCAAGAAATAAAGGGATGATGCCTCATCCTCCAGTGTACCATTTAGATCAAAATGTAGAATAAATATACATTTACTCCAGATATAAAGTGTAATTGCTTTTCCCTTTTTTTCCCTTTATGGAACCAGAGACAAGAAGATTGAAACTCTTGTGTGGAAAACATTTTTGTAAGTAACTCTGCCTCACAGTATGCGGTTATTTATAATAGTTTATTCTATGCTTTTCAAATGGTCTGTAGTTCTTAATTCTTAGTTTATCATACGTTTTATTTAGTCTATATTATCATACTTGTATTTATCTTGACATTTTATTATTTACGTACTTGTTTTTGCCTTATAACTTCATATCATGCGATGGACTTCATATTTTTAGGCTCCCTGTATCTATTTCATGTTCTGCGTCACAACACCACATCAAATTCCTCGCATGTAAGGATTTCTTGGTCAGTAAACTGAATTCTGATTCTCAAAAGGTCTTTCAAAGTTTTCTGTGAACTTTGGCTGCTGTTTCACTCTTCCTCAACCAAATTTAGACGTTTCCTTTAACCCACTTAATGTTATTGAACCATTTTGTCCTTAGGCGAATCAAAATGTCAAAGGTGATTTCCATTGAGCTAGTGATCGGACATGCAGTGGATCAGGAGTCACCAACACGGTGCCCGCGGGCACCAGGTAACCCTCAAGGGCCACATGTGGTGCCCTCAAGCCCATTCTAAAACTAGCACAGCCCTCCAGTGAGCTGCGTTTAAAATGTTATTTTAGTCTGTTGCTCTACTTTTGTAATCACACTTACATTTATATAGATTAAAAAATTACAATATCTAAAAAAAACAAAAAAAAAGAGCATTGCAAATGTGTTTATTGGTGAGCACTGACTCTTCTAGGTCAAAGGTCAGTATTGGTAGCCCTCTGTGTGACACAGTACCGATCAAGTAGCTCTCAGTGTCCACAAGGTTGGTGACCGCTGAAGTAGATGATGAGTTAAAGGATGAACATTCAGGTCTTTGGTCTTTCTTTTTCCTATTTAATAAACACATGACTTTATGATCTTTAGATACTGCTCCTCTAATGTATTTCTTTTTTTTTTTTTTTTTAAAGCGGGTGATTTTCATCCTCTTTCAAAACGTGTGGTCATAGTCATGTACAAGAACTGCACGGGAAATGAGCAAAGAAAAAAGAAACCCAAATGAAACCGAAAGAGCTACGCAGAGCATGAAGTAGTAGTGATCCAGACCTTTTAAAAGATCCAAAAAACATGGCTTATTGAAATGCAACAGAAATAAATCCATGGGGGTTTACCACGTCCGCACAGTTCTGCTTTATGGCAAAATAAGACCAGATTCTTTGCAAGCCTTTAGCGTTGGTTCACTGCATGTCGTTTTTTAAAGTAACAAACACATACAACGGTTTAATCATCAGTTCCCCCTTCAACCCGTTTCTAAGGATTCTGCAAGTTTGCATGAGGCCACAAAATGTGACAGAAAATTGAAGGTATCCTGCAACCCGGCGCACCAAGAGCCATAAGTCTTGGTGATGGCTGTGTGAGCGCCTTTTAGTTTAAACATTAATAGAGTTGTTGGTGTGCACGCAAAATAATTTTAACAGTCACAAAGAAAGTCCCAGAGGTCAGAGCAGATGCTTTCTGTAAACAGCTCTTGTTGTCTGCAGTTTCTCTTCAGGCCTGCAGAGCAGCGGTGTGGGCTGCTAGCGAAGAGTGTCATCTGCCATGACTTGTTTCACAGCTGCAGGGATGTGTGAAACGGTACGTCTGAGTTGCACACAATGACGGGGGGGGGGGAAGAGGAAGCAGTAGGTTGTCTTTTTGCTCTCTGTGTGAGGATCAGAGGAGTGTTCTCAGTCAAAACTGATGGACTTTAGCCCACTTTTCTGCTGGTTTTTGACTTTTTAAAGACGAGAACTGATAAGACGTCGCGTTCTGCCTACAGTTTCATCCATTGTAAGTAGAGATCGTTTCGTTTTTAGCGGAAACCTCTGCAGGATCTCCAGTAACATCCTCCACAATGACAGCTTGTTGTTGCTGCTGATGCTCTATATGCAACACAATGGTTTTCTTTTCTTATCTTCTCCCAAAGACAGCAGAAATGTCAATGCTTGCCTTCTTTATGCCTGTGTTTTGCTTTCTCGTGGGCAAAACACCCGGGAAAGTTGTCCACTATATACACTGTGGCCAACGTCACAGTAGCTGCAGTTGAACAAATATAAAAGCCAAGTTGCTTGTTCTATGGCAGGTCTCTTGAAGCAAATTCGTGTTATTTCAGACCAGTCGCGTCGATGTGCGCCTCTGTGAGTCAACAAGAAACTGTTTCATTGCTCTGTGCTTTCATTGCATCTACTTCCTTCTCTTTTTTTTTTTTTTCTTGTTTCTGCTCTATTTCCCAAAACCAGGCACATACAGTATGCGTAGAGTAAAACGCTGCATTTCAACTATTTAACCTTCTGGTTAACCTTTACACAAAGTCTCCTTTTCTTACTCTCTCTCCTGTTGGCTGCAAGAATTATTCAGAATTGGCATTTATTCTGTTTTTAAATGGACCCAAATGAACGTATGGACATTCAAAGCAAATAAAAGCAGAAATTCTTCTAAAAGAAGAGCAGTAGATGACGTTTTAGAAGAATATTCCGTTGCTTCTTGACTCCTGGACTCCTACTGTTCTTTTAATCCCCCCCCCCCCCCAATTTCTTTTTGCTGCTGGAGGTAATCCCCAGCCTCCTGACTCTCCTCCCCTCCCTCCCTCCCTCCCTCCTCCTCTTACTGGGTGCCACAGCAGCAGTTGTGAGCAAGCTCCAGTTCAAGGTGGCCTCTGCTCCGCTCCCATGGCTGACTCTCCTCTGAACCACTCCTGGCCCTCCTTCTCCAGGTTCTGGATGAAGAGATGGTCCTTCAAGAGAGGTAATCCGCTTCCTGGTTCAGGTTTAGTGCCAGTACCTTTTGTGACCCACCCGAGCTGGTAGCAAGCCGCCTCTGTTTCTTCTCTGAGCTCCATTCAGTTCTTCTTTTTTTTTTTTTATGGGACTCCTGCTTGCCATTGTGACCTGATTGTGGTTTGCGGTGAATGACAGTTGCAGTCTTTCAGATCAAAGTTTTTCAGAAAGTGAAGTGTACATTGTGTAAAACTGTGAGAGCGCAGATACGCGTCGCTGAATTCAAACAGAAAGCTGATCATTTAACTGCGGGGTGTCACATTCTGTCGGCAGAGCTGCGTCTGACCTTTTGAGGTGAGTGTTCACGGTGCTCTGCACCCTCCAGCACGTGCCACAGGTCCTCTCCTCCTTCTCTGAGCGTCGCCGTTCATTGCCTCCATCTCGCTTCAGTGTCTGTGCAGCTTGCCAGTTTCAAACGGCCCTGGATTTTCTGATCAAAGATGAAGGCGGTTGCTTTTGATGTGCGCTTCAAGCTCGGATCTGACAGTTGTGTTTTTATCTGCGAGCAGCATCCGTCGAACACCGTGCTAAACGAGCAGCACTTCTCTTTAACTCACACAGGCGCAAAAGTTGGTCACCGCAGCCTTAAAACGCGCTCATGCTGTCCCAGAAAAAGAGCACATTTGTTGTGACTGCTATCTTGAAATCTGTGGGCTTCTGTTTTTGTCCCGTCAGAATGACTTAAACGGAGATGTATTGTCGTTTGTGAAACGCATGTCTGGGGTTAAAAAAAAAAAAAAAAAAACCTGTTCGATATGTGATGTCTGACTAAATTAAATCACCTGATCGTGCCCTGGGTTCCTCTTGTGATCGTCATGTAACTTTTTAAGCATGCAGAGCTTTGTGGGCAAACATGTGCTTATGTTTCCTTCCTCGTCTTTTGACATCCCCTTGAAGATGATGAAAGCAAATCCAAAAATATAGATGCTTTTCAATAAGATAGGTAATTTGATTAATCCAAATGAAATTGTTAAACTTTTTTTTTTTGATTCATTACACACTGATATATTTTAGACACTTATTTCTGTGAATGTTGACGTTTTGCTACATATGAGAGCCCAAGACTGACTCAGTTTCCTTGATGATTTGAATATTACATAAGACGGATGTGAAAAAGGACGTTTAGTACAGACTTCACATCAGGCAGGGTGAGCCACACTGCAAAAGAGTGGGTAGTTTAGGATCCTCGGTCCATGTAGTTTATTGGAAGGTTGAGTGGAAGGAAAAAGTGTGGAACAAAAAGCTGCAGACATGATGGATATGCCTGCTGCCTTATGATGGTTATAAAGTAAAGCTAGCTTCAATTCGGGGGAGATTCACGGGGGATGGACTTTCAGCTGGAGTCACAACCAAATGTCGTCTACAACTTGTTTTAAGCCACTTATGGACCAGAGAGAACATAAGAAGCTAAAGAGAAGAAGGGCTTGAATATTTCCCAGTGCTCCAATATAATATAAATAAAATGAACTGAATACACATATCTTCTGCTGGTGGGGGTCTGCTGGGTTGTAGAAAGTACACAACCAGGGCAGCCACTTGCCGGGAAACTTTAGAGCTCTTGATGCTCCACTCTGCTGGCAAACTTTATGAATATCCTGTATTCATTTCTTCAGCTGGACTTGGCCTCTGCCCACACTGCTAAAGGGACCAGAACCTGCTTTAAGGCAATGTAAAGAGGAAGATGAGGGACAAAAAAATCCTACAATGCAGAGACGCTGAAGACCTCCGAAGGCTGGTCACCTCCATGCCTCATATCGAGAGCAGATAGTGGACAAAATGCCTGAAATTCTGTGCTTTTGATTAGATTGATGTAGTGTTGAAATTTACTGTTTTGCTTTTAACTGGCTTTAAGTCATAATCATGGAAGTTAAAAGAAATAATTACTTGAAACTGTGTAGTAAATCAACACGAGTTTCACATTTGTCAATAGAAGTACTGATAAAAATGAAATTAATTGTATTCTAATTCTAATTTATTGAGATGCACCTGTGTAAAAAAAGTGTTAATTTGTTAACGATGATTAAAAAAACATATTTTTGTTGAAGGTATTCCACCTGAAGCTAGGGCTAATTTATTTTGTCTCTTGGCTCCTATTTAAACTGCTTTAGTTCAACATGTCACATTATGGAGTCTGATTTGCTGAGCACACGACTTGGTAAAACTGAGCAGTTGTATTAAGTTTAACGGTTTGAGTTTAAATCTTTGCACATCTACAGTAATGATGCTGAACCGCGGCTCTTCATAAATACCCACGAAGCATTGAGCTGCTTAAGTTGACCGAATGCAACGAAGTTCATATCAGTGTTGACGTCTTTACATGAAGGATTTTTTTTTTTTTTTTAGCGTTTTAGCAGCAGAGTGAGACCTCCCTTTTTCATGCGTAGCCAAACCGTTAAAAAAAAAAAACAAGCCCAGTCTGATTTTTAAAAAGGTTGTAAAGCAGAGTGCGCACACAGCCACGCACTGATGCTTCATTGTTTTGTCATGTCTGAGAAGAAATGAAAGGCCAACCATAAAAGGCCACAGCGAGTCCACGGCTCGAGCGGCTGCTGCAGAGTCTCCTCTGAGTTTACACTGAACACAAGAAGGATTTGGACACAAACTAATTCTCCCTCCGGGGAGGACGCTGCCACCCCTGCAGCCTCTGCCGGTGATTTAGTAATATGGAGAACTGTATCTACAGTGTGTGTGTGTTTACACAGGAGCATCGCTAGCTGTCAGGAAGAGGGTCGTGGTGGATAATACTGGTTTATAACATGACCGGCTCGGGCGCTGGAGTCAGGCTGTAGGTTAGCTGACCACACATCATGAGCTTAGGAATCCATCAGGTGCTATATTGTGTAAGTAAAAAGAAAAACCCCAAATTATTTTTAGTTCTTGTTTCATTATCAACATTAAAATAATGGCATTTCTGATGCACTTGAAACCCTACAGTAAGACTTTGGGTTTTTGTTTTGTGTATTTAGTAGATTCGTCAATTCCCATCTCTTGGTTTTGCATTCTGTTTGGTTTCTGGAAAAAAACAATTTTTTTTAAATGACTTCATCTTTGTTTCATTTAACCTTTATACAGGTTGTCTCTCTGAGATCCAATAGCTCATTTACAAGAGAGACATGCCTTGATAAAGCAAAAAAACAAAAAAAATGTCAGTTTAAGGAATATTTAATTGGTGATAGGCTCTCTAGTTTAGATCTCTGCTGGTCTTAGAACATTTTGTATAGGTCTATAAAAATGTGTTTTTCGGTTTAAATGGAGAATGTTACCTGATCTTTTACTGAGGTGTGATGCTGTGGTCCTGAAGTTAGTCTTCGTTTGCCACTTTGTGTCGTGGTGTTTGCTAATTTCGCATTGCTTAGCTGCTG